>CM042379.1:29206336-29371336 GCA_023634145.1 Thymallus thymallus
GGCATTCAACACTAAACTGATTGACATTGTGAAAATAGCTAGGCCAGGAGAAGCCTGGGACTCGCCTAGGACTTATCCCAGTTAGGCAGAGGGAACCATGGGGAGGGGAAACATTGACAGTTAGGCAGAGGGGAGGGGACTCACCTTGAGTAGTTAGGCAGAGGGGAGGGGACTCACCCTGACCAGTTAGGCAGAGGGGAGGAGACTCACCCTGACCAGTTAGGCAGAGGGGAGGAGACTCACCCTGACCAGTTAGGCAGAGGGGAGGGGACTCACCCTGACCAGTTAGGCAGAGGGGAGGGGACTCACCTTGACCAGTTAGGCAGAGGGGAGGGGACTCACCTTGACCAGTTAGGCAGAGGGGAGGGGACTCACCTTGACCAGTTAGGCAGAGGGGAGGGGACTCAACTTGACCAGTTAGGCAGAGAGGAGGACTTACCTTGACCAGTTAGGCAGAGAGGAGAGGACTTACCTTGACCAGCAGCTCATAACGGGGGATCCTCTGGACAGGCTTGATCATCAGATCACCCAGGGCCTGCTTCTCCTTGTTCTCACGCATACTGGTCTGGGGGGGGGACAGGACAGAGTTCTAGTCAGACATACATATGAGCCATGCTATACAGTGTGAATAATCTGTCTGGTTTCTCCATAGACACTAGATGGCGCTATGTTTCCACATTCTGATCAGAGTCACCCTCCTGTGACTACACAAACACACTCATCTACACAAACACACTCATATCGACAACGGACATACACAGTCATCTACACAAACAGACTCATATCGACAACGGACATACACACCCACCTCCAGGAACTTGAGGAATGCCGGCTTGGCCTCCTTTGCAATCCTCACTGCGTCTTTGGCATTCAGAAAGTTATCGATGTATGCTGAATAAATATTAGCAAGAATCTCTTTGGAGAACTGTGTACAAGAGAGAAAGAAAGAGAGCGAGAGAGAGAGAGCGAGAGAGAGAGTTAACAGGCAAACAGGAATATAAACATACTGTAAAGACCTTCTCATACTACGTTCGGTTTGCTCCTAGCATAATTTGGCTACGTGAAACGAACATCGGTGCCTCGCATACTCCCATAAAATACTTTTGCTTGAAAAACAGCGGCAATATTACTGTTTGTCCCTTTAGAGATGCCGTAGCAACAACATCCCCTCAAATAGTCAAAATTAATCTGATATAAATCCAGAAATCTGTAATAAATGTTGACATTTTTGCAGAGTAGGTCTTAGTCGCACAATTTTACATCTAACTAAGACGTTTTTTCTCAAGTGAAAAGATTTGCATGAAAACTAGTTGTCTCTTGTTGAAGAATCTCGTCCATAGTTTCTACTCCTACTAGGAGTAGTACTGTTGGCCAATCACAGACGAAGGGGCATAGAAAAAAAAAAACGACCGAACACCAAAACTAACAAAATTGGCACAAACTTTCGTCATAATATTTGCACGGACTCCCTCGAAGCATGTGACAGGCTATAAAACTGACTTTAAAGGAGGGTGAATCCCGCCTGGCAACAAGTGGTTGGTGAGCCTGGCTCTGGCTGGGATTGGCCAATATGGAACACTCCCTCCAGGCTTAAAAACCAAAGTGAAAAGGGGATACTCCGTGGGGAAAAGGGGGTCCTCAGCAGGGAAAAGGGGATCCTCCGTGGGGAAAAGGGGGTCCTCAGCAGGGAAAAGGGGATCCTCCATGGGGAAAAGGGGATACTCCATGGGGAGAGAGATGATGGAGAGCACAAACACACACATCCACAGTACGTGTTGCACAACACACATTTTGGCATGCTCCACACACTGACACCCTTTATTTAACCAGGTAGGCCAGTTGAGAACTAGTTCTCATTTACAACTGCGACCTGGCCAAGACAAAGCAAAGCAGTGCGACAAAAACAACACAGAGTTACACATGGGATAAACAAACGTACAGTCAAGAGTGTGCAAATGTAGTAAGATTAGGAAGGTAGGGCAATAAATAGGCCATAGTGGTGAAATAATTTAAATCTAGTATTAACACTGGAGTGATAGATGTGCAGATGATGATGTGCAAATAGAAGATACTGGGGTGCAAATGAGCAAAAATAATAAATAAGGGATGAGGTAGTAGGGTAGTCTATTTACAGATGGGCTGTATACAGGTGCAGTGATCGGTAAGCTGTTCTGACAGCTGATGCTTAAAGTTATTGAGGGAGATGGTAGTCTCCAGCTTCAATGATTTTTGCAATTCATTCCAGTCATTGGCAGCAGAGAACTGGAAGGAATGGCGGCCAAAGGCGGTGTTGGCTTTGGGGATGACCAGTGAAATATACCTGCTGGAGCGCATGCTACGGGTGGGTGTTGCTATGGTGACCAGCAAGCTGAGATAAGGCCGGGATTTACCTAGTAAAGAGTTATAGATGACTTATAGACATAGTGAGGGCCAGCCAACGAGAGTGTGTGCCTTAGACTGCTGCACCACTCGGGAGCGTAGGAGTTGCAATGCTATAGATTCTGACTGCATTTCACTTGCATGGGCTGACAATGCTACACAGTCTGACTGAATAGGCTAGCGATGCTACACCGGTTAGGATAAAGGCGTCAGCATGCTTCAGTTCGGCTGGCGCCTAGCCCAGTTATCAAACAAATTTGCTCGCATACTCCCTTAAAAGACAGAGCACTGTTTGTCCCTTTTGAGACGCCATAGCCAGTATACACTCCCTCAAAATAGTCAGAATTGATCTAAGACACCTCAAGAAATCTGTCATAAATTTTTTGCCAAGGAGATCTTAGTGACACATTTTTACATCTAACTAAGATGTTTGGTGCAGTATTTCTCTATAAAAAAATGTGCATGAAAACGAGTTGTCTCTCATTGAACGATATCAAAGACTTTATTGAAGAATCCCTACTGTTGACCAATTACAAAGGGGTGTAGACTTTGGTAAGAGTCCCATCTGACTCCTCTCCTGGTCCATGTTAACCCCCTGACCCCTCTCCTGGTCCATGTTAACCCCCTGACTCCTCTCCTGGTCCACGTTAACCCCCTGTCTCCACTCCTGGTTCATGTTAACCCCCATCTCCTCTCCTGGTCCATGTTAACCCCCCTGTCTCCTCTCCTGGTCCATGTTAACCCCCTGACTCCTCTCCTGGTCCATGTTAACCCCACTGTCTCCTCTCCTGGTCCATGTTAACCCCACTGTCTCCTCTCCTGGTCCATGTTAACCCCACTGTCTCCACTCCTGGTTCATGTTAACCCCCATCTCCTCTCCTGCTCCATGTTAACCCCATGTCTCCTCTCCTGGTTCATGTTAACCCCCCTGTCTCCACTCCTGGTTCATGTTAACCCATCTCCTCTCCTGGTCTGTCTCCTCTCCTGGTCCATGTTAACCCCACTGTCTCCTTTCCTGGTCTGTCTCCTCTCCTGGTCCATGTTAACTCCCTATCTTTCTCCTGGTCCATGTTAACTCCCTCGTCTCTCCCTCTGGGAGCAGAGAGACTTAAGGCTCCCGCATGCTTCCCAGCAGAAACAGTCTCGAAGGGTTTGTGCATATATTATGACAACATTTTGTGACATTTTTGTTCGTTTTGGACTTCGGTAAGATTTTTTTGGGCTGTCCAGGAACACAAAAAGACTCAGGGGGAAGTCGCAGTACCTTACTATTTAGGGGTGAAGTGTGTGTGTGTGTGTGTGTGTGTGTGTGTGTGTGTGTGTGTGTGTGCGCGCGCTGTGTCTCTCTCTGAGGTAATTAGGTCGGTGTGTCTTCTATAGCAAGAAGACAGCGAGACACCAGGACTCATTACCTCTGAGACAGAGCACCTCCTTAACATGCCTAGGTATCCAACACACACACCATCTCCATAGAGGCCCCAGTCTGTAGACAGATCAAGACGTCCTGTTGACTCTACCGTGTAGAGCACCTAATGGAACCCCACTCACTAGAAGCCTTCCGTGCTCCAAGTTAGAAAATGCTGAGCAATCTACTCTGCAACAGAACATTACTGCTTAAATATATCTGCAAGACAGCATTTAGAAAAGCATGCATACTTCATAGATAGAAAATACATTGTCCACAGGGTTTTTCCCAGGGGTGAAAGTACATGTCACCCAAGCTCACCCAAGCAAGCACATATGTTTTTATAGCCTAGGTGTAATCATTGAATTACATGTAGAATCCCCACTCATTTCATATATGATCTTTGTGGGCCTAGTAAAGACTTTTAACATGCATTACATTTTAATGTGGTATAAACACAACCAGTCATGATGTTTTAATCTGATTTTAGGCTACCTACGTACGTTTGTCCACTCACAAAATAATTCCAGCATCCCAACAGTGCACTGTGCACCCGTAATTTGATGAATGGAAAGAGATATCTGTTACAAAACACCTAAGTGTATGTAATGAGATTCTGTGATTGTCATTAGGCCTACACTTTCAGCCTGTATTGATGCGTGCACTGCTGTCCGAGCACGTCTTGGTCTCGGCACTCATCTCCGCCTTGTCCGCGTGCGTCTCAGTCACTCCTTTCCACCTTGGCAAAATGTAAGTGTTCTCGTCGAACCACAATGCAATTTGGAGCGTTGTTTTCAGTTTTCATGCGGCTGTGTTGTAACAGCTTACAGTTTTCATGCGGCTGTGTTGTAACAGCTTACAGTTTTCATGCGGCTGTGTTGTAACAGATTACAGTTTTCTTGGCAATTTTGTTTTAACTGTGATAGGCTCATGTTCTACTGGTAAGGCGTACCCCCAATATTTATTTTACCGGGATGCAGTACCGGACCCTTACTTACTTTCACCCATGGTTTCTCCATTGTCCATTGCTCACAGTGATTGGATGGAGGGAGGTACTTACCGATTGGATAAGCAACTGGCCCACGGTCTGTCTGTCGTGCCATTGACTGATGCAGCCAGTGACCTGTTCCAGGAAGTGCTCATGGTGCTCCAGGATCTCTGGGATCTGATAAAACATCTCATCCACCAATGAGGGATCAACTAGGGATCCACTGTCTGGCTGCTTCAAAGGCCGCATATAGCCCTACAGATAGAGAGAGAGAGAGAGAGGGGGAGAGATAGAGAGAGGAGATAGAGATAGAGAGGGAGGGAGAGAGGGAGGGAGAGGGGGAGAGATAGAGAGAGGAGAGAGAGAGAGAGGGAGAGAGGGAGGGAGAGGGGGAGAGATAGAGAGAGAGAGATAGAGAGAGAGGGAGAGAGGGAGGGAGAGGGGGAGAGATAGAGAGAGGAGAGAGAGAGAGAGTTGAATTTGAGTGGAAACATGTTTGTTGTGGATGTTGTTTTAAAGCCTAACACAACGAAATGGACACCGCTTTCTAAGGTGATGATTCATTCAAAAACACCCATGCGCATATTAGAGCTTATGCAAAGGCTTATGAGCACAAGCCCAGAAAAAAAAACCTGAATTAAAATTATGATTGTGCTGTTATACAATAGCCTGCCACATATTAAACATAGCAGAAAAATGTAAAATAAACTGATTTAAGATATATTTGGTACATAATTGGTCTAGTCTACACTCCAAAATCCACAATATGTAACAGTATCTTGTTAAAGGCTGTAATAATGAGACATGTTGAACTGAACAATAAAGAAACATTTCTCTATCCGCTTCTACTGTCTGAATGAGAGGTTGAACATCTCTTCCATAAAGAACTGTATCATTAAAGACCAGAGAGGTTGCACATCTCTTCCATAAAGAACTGTATCATCAAAGACCAGAGAGGTTGAACATCTCTTCCATAAAGAACTGTATCATAAAAGACCAGAGAGGTTGAACATCTCTTCCATAAAGAACTGTATCATCAAAGACCAGAGAGGTTGAACATCTCTTCCATAAAGAACTGTATCAACAAAGACCAGAGAGGTTGAACATCTCTTCCATAAAGGAGTGCGTCATCAAAGACCAGAGACGTTGAAGAAAGTGAGTGTGTATGTCTCTATGGAGAGGGTAGGAAGACTATCTGTGTCTGTAAAGGGGGCTGTGGATATTTAAGGTGGGGGGTGTCTGTTTGTGGTTGGTGTGTGTGGAGGGGAGGTTGGGGATAGGGTTGGAGAAAGGGTGGACCTGTCTCCGTGAGGGGGGGTTGTGGGAAAATGGTAGGGAGATAAGAGGGGAGTCAGAGACAGGTAGGGTATTGTGGGTGTGGTTGAGTGGGGTGGGGGAGTTGTGGCGTGGGGTCTGGGTCGGGAGACTGCTTGTCTGAATTAGGCGGGTGAGATATGTGGCTAAGGGGTGAGAAAAGGGTCTCTAGCAGTATTAT
Source organism: Thymallus thymallus (assembly GCA_023634145.1). Classification (NCBI taxonomy): domain Eukaryota; kingdom Metazoa; phylum Chordata; class Actinopteri; order Salmoniformes; family Salmonidae; genus Thymallus; species Thymallus thymallus. Next base: position 29,212,604 of record CM042379.1, read on the forward strand.
TTTAACATTAAGACATTGCAACTTCAACCATCTGTTAGCACTGGTGGTTCCTGTGTTGTATTACCTGTATGAGTGTCCGAAGCGACTCCACATAAGACTGCTCAGTGTCCAGGAGGGTCATCATGACATGTCTTCTCATATCCTGCAGGGGGAGACAACACTGAGTGTTACTGCATAACACACACACACACACACAATTCGGCTCGACTGTCATCAAAATAAGGGTTTCCTATTTACATGGTTTGGTTGGAATAACAGAGACAGTGGAAAGATAAATTAGAGAAATTAGTCTATCAATGAATTATCTCACTTCGCTTTAGCAACAGCGGCTTTGTCATTCATGGTAATAAATCTGATCTGAGCGAGAGCGAGAGAGAGAGAGCGAGAGAGAGAATAGCATGAAGGGGTGTTTCAGGCCAACCCAGCCAGCCCCCAGGTGGCTAACGAGACAAACTCTGTGTCTCTCTCTCTCTCTCTCTCACACACACACACAAACTGTTGCCATGCCAACCAGCAGCATCCTCCATCTTAGCCTCCCCGCGGCAACAGTTACCAGGGTTACTGCTGGCTCTCTAGTGTTCCTTAGTGTTCTGCTCTGGCGGTAATGCTAGTCACTAATCACTAGAGCTTCCTCTGCCCCTAGAACACACAGGAGAGAACTGTCTGACCCGCAGACCACTGCTCTGTCACAGAGTTCACAAACACACAGACAGACACAGGATCAGAGCCGAGCTATTGGGTTCAGACTGCCTCCACTGATTCTGTTGGATCAGAGCCGAGCTATTGGGTTCAGACTGCCTCCACTGACTCTGTTGGATCAGAGCCGAGCCATAGGGTTCAGACTGCCTCCACTGACTCTGTTGGATCAGAGCCGAGCCATAGGGTTCAGACTGCCTCTACTGATTCTGTTGGATCAGAGCCGAGCCATAGGGTTCAGACTGCCTCTACTGATTCTGTTGGATCAGAGCCGAGCCATAGGGTTCAGACTGCCTCTACTGATTCTGTTGGATCAGAGCCAAGCCATAGGGTTCAGACTGCCTCTACTGATTCTGTTGGATCAGAGCCGAGCCATAGGGTTCAGACTGCCTCTACTGATTCTGTTGGATCAGAGCCAAGCCATAGGGTTCAGACTGCCTCTACTGATTCTGTTGGATCAGAGCCGAGCCATAGGGTTCAGACTGCCTCTACTGATTCTGTTGGAATAGGAGGATAAGACATTATTATATACAAAACATGACTGAGTCAAGAACACACTAGAACAAAACATGACTATGTCATTGATTCCAGAACACACTAGAACAAAACATGACTGAGTCATTGATTCCAGAACACACTAGAACAAAACATGACTGAGTCATTGATTCCAGAACATACTAGAACAAAACATGACTGAGTCATTGATTCCAGAACACACTAGAACAAAACATGACTGAGTCATTGATTCCAGAACACACTAGAACAAAACATGATTCAACAACTATTTGTTCTAATCCACCCATCCTGACAGGTCTGGTTCCTCTAAAGGGTTGTTCCCCATAGGGAGTTTTTACTGGCAGACTGGCCTCTTTATGGGTTCAAGCCCAGGTTGTTATTATTTGTGGGACCCCAGGAAGACTAGCTGTCACCATTGGCATTGGTTAACGGGGATCTTAATAAAATCTATAAATATATTATTTACCAGTGCAACAGACAACCCTAACTCCCTCAAAACTAGTAAACATTACCCTAAATACCAGATAGCTGGAGGCTCTCACACACAACTTCCTCTTCAAGAGAACTTCCATATTTTACTGCTCCGTTCCCCCTGCCTACCCACTCTGACCTTATAATAACCACACAATAACATTCCAAAAATAACATCCCACATTTCCACATTTAGACCTGGGCATCTGGATCTCCCACAAGGCTCAGCAGGGGAGCATTCATGTGTCCCTAACCTGAGGAGGGTGAGAGTGCCCTTTCACTGCAAAGTAGCAAGTGATTTACTGTGTGTGAGAAAGAGAGGGAGAGAGGAAGAGAGAGAGAGGGAGAGAGGGAGAGCGAGAGAGAGAGAGAGATGGCTTTGCTAGATATTGCTGCATTTCACTGAACCTGTGATAACATCAGCAAAACTGTTTATGCAACCAATAAACTTTGATTTGAGAGAGAGAGAGAGAGAGAGAGAGAAAGAAGGAGAACGAGTGAGCGAGCGAGAAAGCAAGAGGGAGAGACAGAGAGAGAGCAAAAGAGAGAGAGAGAGTGAGAGACAGATGCTAGACAGAGAACTGAGGTGAGCTCAACAAGGCTTCCGTTTGCAGAAGAAAAAACTAAACACATTCTGTAGAGAAACAAAAACACACTTGGCATGTTGTCCAGTGGACAGCTGGTGACTGTTCAGTCCATTACCCTGGGATAGGCATGTTGTCCAGTAGACAGCTGGTGACTGTTCAGTCCATTACCCTGGGATAGGCATGTTGTCCAGTGGACAGCTGGTGACTGTTCAGTACATTACTCTGGGATAGGCATGTTGTCCAGTGGACAGCTGGTGACTGTTCAGTCCATTACCCTGGGATAGGCATGTTGTCCAGTGGACAGCTGGTGACTGTTCAGTCCATTACCCTGGGATAGGCATGTTGTCCAGTGGACAGCTGGTGACTGTTCAGTCCATTACCCTGGGATAGGCATGTTGTCCAGTGGACAGCTGGTGACTGTTCAGTACATTACTCTGGGATAGGCATGTTGTCCAGTGGACAGCTGGTGACTGTTCAGTCCATTACCCTGGGATAGGCATGTTGTCCAGTGGACAGCTGGTAACACACACACCTCAGAGTGACTGCCTTTACAGAACGAGTAACAGCAAATGGAGGCACAACTGGAGGATGTTCCCTGCTGTGTCACACAAAAACTGAGACACACACACACACACACGTTTCTGGTATTGAGAACAGTAGGCTACATTGTGGGTTTGTGAGGGTCTACCTCAGACAGAGTCACCTTTGACCCCGTCTCTTTCCAGCATGGCAAAGAGATAAGGAACGTTACAGGAGGGTGAGGGAACTTCCTGCAGTCTAGAGATAAGGAACGTTACAGGAGGGTGAGGGAACTCCCTGCAGTCTAGAGATAAGGAAGGTTACAGGAGGGTGAGGGAACTTCCTGCAGTCTAGAGATAAGGAACGTTACAGGAGGTTGAGGGAACTTCCTGCAGTCTAGAGATAAGGAACGCTACAGGAGGGTGAGGGATCTTGCTGCAGTCTAGAGATAAGGAACGTTACAGGAGGGTGAGGGAACTTGCTGCAGTCTAGAGATAAGGAACGTTACAGGAGGGTAGGGGAACTTCCTGCAGTCTAGAGATAAGGAACGTTACAGGAGGGTGAGGGAACTTCCTGCAGTCTAGAGATAAGGAACGCTACAGGAGGGTGAGGGATCTTGCTGCAGTCTAGAGATAAGGAACGTTACAGGAGGGTGAGGGAACTTCCTGCAGTCTAGAGATAAGGAACGTTACAGGAGGGTGAGGGAACTTCCTGCAGTCTAGAGATAAGGAACGTTACAGGAGGGTGAGGGAACTTCCTGCAGTCTAGAGATAAGGAACGTTACAGGAGGGTGAGGGAACTTCCTGAAACAATGAATATTGTTATTTTAGGTTCCAGCTACCTTGATTGGATTACACACGACCAAAGTGGGGGAACATTTACAACATTAACAATGTCTACACTGTATTTCTGATCAATTATGTTATTTTAATGGACACATTTTTTTACTTTTCTTTCAAAAACAAGCACATTTCTAAGTGACCCCAAACTTTTGAACGGTAGTGTAACTTATAAATGGCTCATGAGTTTAGTTCAACAGTCGTAACCTCATCAGAACCTAAAATAGAAGCTTGTTTTAATCCAATGTTTGTAGACATTGTAAATGTAAACAAATACTATATAGCCTCAACATGGTTAAAACTATCATGTTGATATAATGGATGGTCAGTCCTTGCATCCACAGCTCTGTCTATGAATTAGAGACTGGTTACATTTCTCCAGGCCCGCTTTGTTATTGTTTCAATTAAGAACTTTAAAAGCCACAACAGATAAAGGCAAGATGGAGAGAAGAAGTTGGACGTTATCATTATTCATTGACCTCTCTATGTTACCAGGAGAGAATCAGTTCATCTGGCGACATGGATTGGATAAAAAAAACACATGCACACACACATATAATATAATAACAACCCAATATGGCTGCTGGCCTTCAGTTCAAAGGCAGGGGTTTAGGCTGTGGGACTAGGATAGTTTTGATTGGCTGAGAGGCCTAAGCCCTGCTCCCTCTGATGGCTTTGATTGGCTTAGAAGCTTTAGGCTGTCTGTTATTATGATTCTCAGGAGGGGATAGGGGATTGTGTGTGTGTGTGTCATGTCAGAGCAGACTGCAGGAGGCCTCTACTGAACCCCCCCCCCCCCCCCCCCCCCCACACACACACACACACAGATGAGACATAGAGAAGAGGACTTGAGAGAGTGGAAGGAAAAGAGACAGCAGAGAGATGGAGAAATGAGAGAGAAAAAGAGATATCCTCTCCTCTCCCCTCTCTCTGTCGTCATCACCCTCTCCCTGGCGACAGTAGTCCCTAACAACCATTCTCTCTAGCAACAGCAGCATTACTGGTACTGGTATGGTGAAAGGCTGTTATGGCGACAGCCTGGTATGGTAGTTATGGCGATACTATGATATGGTGACAGCAGGCTAGATACAGGATGATGAGCTGTCCTCCATTCCCTTCCCTCTGTATCCTCACTGAACCTCTCCTCCTACGTCATGTCCTCTTCCTTTCTTCGCTCTCTCTCCTCTCCCTGGCTTTTCCAGTCAGGTAAATCCTCTCTGTGTGGATTAACAGTCTGTGTGGACAGATTACAGATGTATAACTGGGTGAAGAGTGGGCTACCCTGATCAATATACACACATGACAGGGAGAACTAAGGCTTACAACAACTACAGGAACCTTTACTTCACATGTTCTATGGATGGAAGTAGATGGACACACATGTTGCTTGTTTAATGGGGGCATGAGAGAGAAGTTACATCAGAGAAACACACACAGACAGACAGCCAGACCGGTAGGCAGGGCAGGGTATGCTGGGTATGGGAGAGAGGCGGTAGGTGATGGGAGTAATCGTATGATTCACTTAGCTCTAATTCTATTACAGAGATATGACCCTTGGGGGGAGGGGGAGGGGGAGAGAGAGAGAGGGAAAGAAGCGAGACAAGAGAAGGAGATTTCAAAGATGTGTCACAACCACCCACACAACTACAGAGGTCTCTCTCTCTCTTCTGTGTCTCTCTCCATCCAGGGCCTCATTTTCCCACTCACTTTATTTATTCATCACATAGGAGTTCACATCTACACATTAGAGAGAGGGAGAGAGGGAGAGAGAGAGAGCGAGAGAGAGAGAGAGAGAGAGAGAGAGAGAGAGAGAGAGAGAGACAGGAGGGCTGGGGGAAGAGCAGCTTGTTTTGCAGGTATATTGTTATTCTAGTCTCTGCCAATGGTGGAGTCTGACTCAGTGAGAGAATATGGATGTGGGAGGAGAGAGGGATGGAACAGGGATGAGTGTAGGAAGGGAAACCCTTCAGACAGACACACACACACTGATCTACCTCGCCGTGATTCTGAGGGCTCACGGCTCCAAGACCATTCCCGTTTGATACATTTCCATTGGCACTCCCAGTTTCATTCTCGTTAACGTTCCTATCGCATTCAGCTGCATCCCTGTCCATCAGTTCCTCTCCTCCACTTCCTCCCTCCTCTCGCTGTTCTCTACCTTCATCACTGGTGTTCTCTCCATTCTCTTGCATCTCCTCCAGCGCGATAGAGAACTGGGCGAGGGTGCGAACCATCTGCAGCATACGGAATAGCCTGTGTGCATCTACACACTCTCTCTCTCTCACACACACACACACAAAACGGATTACTGGTGTGTCTATACACACACCCCAAAAGACACCCACGACACGCCCCCAAAAACTGCCCCTCCCTCTCCTACTCCCCTTGGCCCAAATGATCACTGGTCATTCCGGAAGAGCTGGAAAATTGCCGCCCCTCCTCCCCCGTTCCAACACCCCCTCTCTCCGGGATGTGTCCCCCTTCTCTCCAAAATATCACAGATCCTTTAAATCCTGTCTGTCCCTTAGGAATTATCCCCATGTACACCAACGTTCCAAAAATCCTGGTTCTCCGCGTCCACTCCGATGTTTTCTGGTTCTCCGCGTCCACTCCGATGTTTTCTGGTTCTCCGCGTCCACTCCGATGTTTTCTGGTTCGCCGCGTCCACTCCGATGTTTTCTGGTTCTCCGCGTCCACTCCGATGTTTTCTGGTTCTCCGCGTCCACTCCGATGTTTTCTTTGAGGGTGTGTTTCCTATAGCTCTGCTCAGACTGGTAGCCCAGTGTGTGTGTGTGTATGTGATGTTGAGCACTCTCTCCGTGGCCGTGTGTGCGAGTCTGTGTGAGTTTTGTGTGTGTGTGTGTGTGTGTGTGTGATGCAGCCCTTCCCCCGAGTGTATGTGTTTAATGAGAGACCGCAGGCAGGGCAGACACTCACTGCTCAGCCCAGCGCAGGCAGACTCAACCACTCCATCCCAGAGTCATTGATCTGAGAGGAGAGCATACAGACTGCGAGATGATCACAGAGACAGATATTAGTTGAGCTCAGACAGATGACAGAAACGCTAGGTAATGCTTACAGATCACAATGGCAACAGGGAGGTTGGAAATTCAACGATTCAATGAACACACACACACACACACACACACACACACACACACACACACACACACACACACACACACACACACGTCATATAATAGGATTAGCCTGGGGGTTGGTGGTTATCTCTCAGGACTTGTAGTTATCAGTGATAGGCTACACATTCTGCAAAGAGCTCTGGGTATTCGACTAAGTTACACATCTGAGAAATACACTCTGCTATGAGGAGTGACACACTCTTCACATTCAATTATACACACTTTGGTGTCGAGGGCCAAGGGAGCACACACACACAGATCAGAGGGACAAATAGGAAAGGTCGGTAAAGGTCAGTAAAGGTTCGCCCGGGGCAGGAAATGGGGCACCTTTCATCACTGTTGCCATAACTACAGAAGGTTCTGAGGTACGACCAGACAAGTGACTACTGCTGGACAGAAAAAGGACGGACGTGCATACGCACGCAACACACACACACACACCCTTTAAACCCCTATGCTCCTTTGAGACCACCCTTTCAAAGTCACTGAGATCTCTTCTAGCCATGGTAGCCAAAATAATGGGCAACTAGGCTTTTTTATACATGACCCTAAGCATGATGGGATGTTAATTGCTTAATTAACTCAGGAGCCACACGTGTGGAAGCACCTGCTTTCAATATACAAATGTTTACTCAAGTGTTTCCTTTATTCTGGCAGCTATCTGTACATTGCCCAGGCCAAATAAATGTCTAAATTACACTGACTCTCAGATGAGAAAATACAGCAGTAAAACGGCAATAAACCTTCAACCACACAAAAGCTGTTGGCCTCATAACGCCACTCTTAACACAACCAAATAAAATAACTAAACCTTGGGATCTAATGGTTTAAATATGTAAAACATGGGCGATCACACACACAGACGCATAATAGACACAGACACACACTCTCTCAAACTGGGCTTATTACGAGAGGGCTGTTAAAGGGGTTACAGGTGTGCAGTGAACAGACGTTTCCTCCCCGTGTGTGTGTGTGTGTGTGTGTGTGTGTGTGTGTGTGTGTGTGTGTGTGTGCGCGTGTGTGTGTGTGTGCATGCCTGAGGTTTCATGCTTGGGTGAAGGTCTTCCTTCTAACTCTACCCTGCCTACACTCTGCAAGTAGTTAGAGACAGAAGCAAGCTGTTCTGTCATAAAACAGACTCAAACAGACTCTGGGTTAACCGAGATTAGAGCCAGACCACTGCTTCCTATTGGGTCTAGTTCCCAGGTGGGAGTGACCGACCTAAAGCTGCTGTTAACTATTATAACCTTTAAAATGCAGGTTACATGTTACACATCTGCCTAGTAGCAACTGAACACCTGTGGCTGCTGTGTGTGTGTGTGACCTCTCACTGTTGCACCTGAAGCGTTTTCTAGCCGTGCGGGGGACTGAGAGACAAATGACAAGCCTCACCTGTCAACAAACCCACAGGTGTATGAACATAAACTGACTGAACACCTTACTAATATTGAGTTGCACCCTCTTTTGCCCTCAGAACAGCCTCAATTTGTTGGGGCATGGACTCCGAAAGGTATCGAAGGCGTTCCACAGGGATGTTGGCCCATGTTGACTCCAATGCTTCCCACAGTTGTGTCACGATGGGTGGTGGACCATTCTTGACACACACGGGAAACTGTTGTGAGTGAAAAACCCAGCAGCGTTACAGTTCTTGACACAAAGGCACTTAAATCTTTTGTCTTGCCCCCTTCACCACACATACACAATCCATGTATCAATTGTCTCAAGGCATAAAATCCTTCTTTATCCTGTCTCCTCCCCTTCATCTACACTGACTGAAGTGGATTTAACAAGTGACATCCATAAGGGATAATAGCTTCCACCTGGATCCACCTGGTCAGTCTATGTCATGGAACGACACAGTGTATGTGTGTGTGTGTGAACGTTGTTCTGAGGCTAGGTCGCAGGAGACGGTTTAAACACACACACAAAGGGGTGTGTGTTAAGAGACAGTATGATAACGGAGAGATGGGGACAGAGCCAGTGGGTGTTTAGTGAGTTAGAGCAGCTTGTCTGTCAGCTGGTGCCAGGTATGTGTGGGGCTGGCAGTGCCATGGTGCCACGCTCAATATCTTCCCCATGTCAATAATAACTGACAGGCTCATGAGAGATGTTCCAGGAAAAGGTTCCCAGCTCTGTAACATTGTGGGGGGTCGCAATGAGACACACACACACTGGCATATGCCATGTCATTAATGAGTCAGCTTTATAAATCAGTAACAATCTCAAAACACAGCCTCTCTATTGCTTCAGAGAGAGGGGGGAGAGGGGGGAGAGGGAGAGGGGAGGGGGGAGAAAGCGAGAGAGCGAGCATTGGCACTTGCTTTGGCAATGTTAACATGTGTTTCTCATGCCAATAAAGCGCTTAAAAGAGAGAGGGGGGGGATAGAGAGAGCAATGGAGAGAACGAGAGCGGAGGATCGAGAGAGAGGGAGTGAGAGGGGTGGGGGGGGAGTGCAGAGAGAGAGATACACTGAGCTGGAACAGAGCCAGCTGCCTGGCTGGGGGTCTGACTTCACAGTCAGGGAGTCATTAGTAGCTCAGGTAAGAGTTTAACCAAAACACGTGACCCTGTGGAGGATAGATCCAGAATCTCCTCAAAATGTGTCTACATTTAGGGTTTTGTTTATACGTGTATTTAAAAATGACCTCAAGTAGCACCAGTGATTTCTATATGGCTAGCTATGCTACCAGCTTATCTAAACAGGAGTAGGGCTCCAACAGGCCATGCCCCTCTTCACGCGGTTATGGTCCCGGACTGACTCGCCCCTCATTTTTGTATTACAAATTTCAACATGCTGGTTATCATGGTTCCAAATGTTTAATAGATACAAATACACTATTTATACAAAATGTATGTGGACACCCCTTTAAATTAGTGGATTCGGCTATTTCAGCCACACCCGTTGCTGACAGGTGTATAAAAATCAAGCACACGGCCATGCAACCTCCATAGACAAACATTGGCAGTAGAATGGATGTCAGTTCGTCAAATTTCTGCCCTGCTAGAGCTGCTCCGGTCAACTGTAAGTGCTGTTATTGGGAAGTGGAAACGTCTAGGAGCAACAACGGCTCAGCCGTGAAGTGATAGAACACACAAGCTCACAGAACGGGACCGCCGAGTGCTGAAGTGCGTAGCCCGTAAAAATCATCTGTCCTTGGTTGCAACATTCACTACCGAGTTCCAAACTGCCACCAGAACTGTTCGTCAGGAGTTTCATGAAATGGGTTTCCATGGCCGAGGAGCCGCACACAAGCCTAAGATCACCATGCGTAATGCCAAGCGTCAGCTGGAGTGGTGTAAAGCTCGCCGCCATTGGACTCTGGAGAAGTGGAAACGCGTTCTCTGGAGTGATGAATCACGCTTCACCATCTGACTTCACTAATGCTCTCATGGCTGAATGGAAGCATGCCCCCGCAGCAATGTTCCAACGTCTAGTGGAAAGCCTTCCCAGAAGAGTGGACCAACTCCATATTGGGAAAGGAAAGGGGGGATACTAGTCAGTTGTACAAATGAATGCATTGAACTGAAATGTGTCTTCCACATTTAACCCAACCCCTCTGAATCAGAGAGGTGAGGGGGGAATGCCTTAATCGACATCCACGTCTTCGGCGCCCGGGGAACAGTGGGTTAACTGCCTTGTTCATGGGGCAGAACGACAGATTTTTACCTCCCCAACTCTGGGATTCGATCCAGCAACCTATTGGTACCCATGATTTTGGAATGAGATGTTCGACAAGCAGGTGTCCACATACACTAACTGACCAAAATTATCTCAGGGGTGAACCATCATTTTAAAAGATTAGAAATCGCTTTAAAAAAAAGTTATGTGAAAAGAATACAAGACTGTTTATATACCAGAGTTGGGGAGGGAAACAAATTATTCATACCATACAGCATTGCGCAGATGCAATGTCACGTGATGTGTCACGTGACCACTGGTTCCGTTCCTTGGAAACCATTAGGCCAAAACTCCATATTGGCTAGCTCTATATGTCGTTATCAATCAAACGTCACAATAAGGTGCAGTGTTTCGATTTGCCTGCTGGGGGGGGCAAGAACATCCCCAGCTCCGATAAAACCAATGGCAACTACTGTACGTGCCGTTTTCACAGGATTGTTAAATTAAATATTAACTATTTGGTTGAAATATCATCTCCTCTTCAAGAGCAGAGTCAGAACTACACATTTCAGATTATTCCATGCAAAGCAATTGTGCACTTTTAGCTCTATCATCAGAGTTATACAGGAAGTTATACAGGACGTAACTGCATGCTTTCATAATCCGCAAACATCAATTGATCATGTAATTTCAGATACGTGAGGGCAGCGTTATCATATCTCTTAATATTGGCCACCATTAATTGGATATTTGAGTGATATGAAATAAAAGTGAACTATACCAGACAAGTATGTGGGGTCTAGGAAAATCTCCCTCCCTTTGTGGGCTCTGCCTGTCAAGCAGCAGAAAGGCGCATTTGCCGATGTACTGTTAGCTGATCATGTTTACTTTGCAAGTTTACTTTGCAAGCTACTGGTATAAACTGTGTACAGTTGGCTAAACATAGTGGTAAGTAGACCTAATGTACTTGTTCCTCCAACCAATGTAGGTCAACCTAGCAAAGTTAGCTTACATGATCCCCTTTCCAACATGATGACACATGAAAAGCATACAGTTACTTGCTGTATGCACTACCGGTCAAAGGCTTTAGAACACCTTTGTGTATTTTGTTTTAGTAACGACATTGTGGGCCTGTTAGAACACATAAATCATGACAGATTTGACAAATATCTACTTAGTTAGATCAGTTTGATGGCATCATTGTTCCATCCCCCACAATGGGAGGGTCTGACATCACAATGTAAGGGTCTGACATCACAATGGGAGGGTCTGACATCACATTAAAGGAGTCAGACATCAAAATGGGGAGGGGTATGACATCACATTATAGGAGTCAGACTCTCAAGACACACTGATCATGGAGAATGCTCTCTTAAGGGCTAACTCAGAAAGAACAGGTAACAAGATCCCACCACTCCCTATATACAGCCTTCTGGGGGAGCGCGTGTGTGTGTTTCCACTGCAGTCGCTGACAGGAAGGGAGAAAAGTGCTGCTTGAGTGAGACTGTGTGGAGGTGGCCTCGCTAGACACATACTCACACTCGTGAGCATGAATTTAGAGGAAGACACATCAGCACAGACAGAAGCACGGGAGGGAATCTAATCAGGAGACATGATATGTGCCTTTGCCATTACAGCGTGATACGAGAGGGAAGAAGCTACACACACAGAACTAGTTCTTGTTTAGTTCTTCTTCTGAGAACAGATACAAAACCAGCGATTGAGTCCTAATCTAAACATAGGGGAACCCCACACACATGCAATCACATCAGAACGCAATGATAAGATGATAGTCTAATCACTGATTGGATATAGATGTACTTATTACAGTTGGATTGGATTGTAGACTGTATTACCACCCCCCCCCCGCTCCAGGTAGAAGTTACCTTGAGGCACAGATCTACGATCAGTTTACCCTCCACAAGCCTAACCCTACCTATTAGCAGGAACTCCGCCAAACTGACTTGAGATCATTGTCTAGGAGCAACTTCCCCGCCACCAGAGGCCTATCCCACGATGCAGAGGGCGGCAGAGATACCCATCAGCTACAAAGCACAATCTCTCTGTTAACTTAACCCCAAAGCCACTCCGGAAATTCCTACCATCTCTCCTCTCAACTTTTATTTCCTGGAATATGTGTCCTTCTAGCCTATACTGTATACACTGAGTGTACAAAACATTATAGACACAGGCTCTTTCCATGACATATACTGACCAGGTGGATCCAAGTAAAACTATGACCCCTTATTGATGTCACCTGTTAAATCCACTTCAAGCAGTGTAGATAAAGGGAAGGAGACAGGTTAAAGAAGGATTTTTAAGCCTTGAGACAATTGAGACATGATTGTGCATGTGTGCCATTCAGAGTGCCTTTGAACGGGGTATGCCATTAGGTGCCAGGCGCACCGGTTTCAGTGTGTCAAGAACTGCAACGCTGCTAGGTTTTTCACACTCAACAGTTTCCTGTATGTATTAAGAATGGTCCACCACCCAAAGGACTTCCAGCCAACTTGACATAACTGTGAGAAGCATTGAAGTCAACATGGGCCAGCCTCCCTGTGGAATGCCTTCAAACACCTTGTAGAGTCCATGCCCGACAAATTGAGGCTGTTCTGAGGGCAAAAGGGGCTGCAACTCAATACAACTCAACTCCTAATGTTTTGTACACTCAGTGTATACCCTATATCTACTAGATCTGCAGTGAGTGTTAAAGAGCTTAGCTACTGTATTATAAGCATGCCAATCTGGAAGGCTGACTAATTGCCTTCATTGACTGCACAGCTTTATTTAAGCCACAACAAAGCCTACTGTAGCCCATCTCCCTCTCTGCCGCTCTTTCTCTCGCTCTCTATTTTTGTACCTCGCCTCATCCCTGATAGATCTGATATATCTGAGTCTACAACATTAGAACCCTGATAGATCTGAGTCTACAACAGTAGAACCCTGATAGATCTGAGTCTAGAACAGTAAACCCTGATAGATCAGTCTGCAACATTAGAACCCTGATAGATCTGAGTCTACAACATTAGAACCCTGATAGATCTGAGTCTACAACATTAGAACCCTGATAGATCTGAGTCTACAACATTAGAACCCTGATAGATCTGAGTCTACAACAGTAGAACCCTGATAGATCTGAGTCTAGAACAGTAAACCCTGATAGATCAGTCTGCAACATTAGAACCCTGATAGATCTGAGTCTACAACATTAGAACCCTGATAGATCTGAGTCTAGAACAGTAAACCCTGATAGATCAGTCTGCAACAGTAGAATAGATAGATCTGAGTCTAGAACAGTACAATAGATATATCTGAGTCTAGAACAGTAGAACCCTGACAGAGAGGAGTATAGAATAGTAGAACCCCTGATAGATCTGAGTCTAGAACCCTGATAGAGTCTAGAACAGTAGAACCAGGATAGTTCTGTGTTTAGCGCTGCTGGTGATGCTGAGGCCAGCTTCTCTGTAGACACGGCCCAGAAATGTGTCCAGTGTGGCGAGTGATTGACAGTTTCTGTGTTCCAGCTATGAGTCCTAAGGACACGCCCACATTCTAATCAACATTCCAGAACTCCTACTGGGCTCTGTTCCCATGGCAACCAGGACACATCTGCAAAGTTTTGCTTGGTCAGAATTTGCCAGCTAATAGGATCATGTATAACAGGTGCCTATGATGGAAATATCCTAGAATGAATAAATGAAAATATTTTCTCAACATGAGACTACTGTAAAGCCTAATCAGAGCCAAGGTGACACATGTTGTGTTGCTACAGGCAGCGAGCCGGTGACACAAATAATAAGTAAGAGAGAGATGGAGAGTGAGAAGAGAGAGAGAAGGAGAGAAAGAAGGAAGAGGAAAGGAGAGAAAGGAGGAAGAGGAAAGCATGTAACAGGAGGTTAAGCCAGGGCCTTAGTGCATTCATCTTACTGACTGAAGGCACTTTGTGATGCCAGATTCATCTTACTGACTGAAGGCACTTTGTGATGCCAGATTCATCTTACTGACTGAAGGCACTTTGTGATGCCAGATTCATCTTACTGACTGAAGGCACTTTGTGATGCCAGATTCATCTTACTGACTGAAGGCACTTTGTGATGCCAGATTCATCTTACTGACTGAAGGCACTTTGTGATGCCAGATTCATCTTACTGACTGAAGGCACTTTGTGATGCCAGATTCATCTTAGTGACTGAAGGCACTTTGTGATGCCAGATTCTAAGACAACACACACAGACCATACAGAATGTCCCAGAGGAATGGAATATACCTCTACGAGCTGGTATTTGAGAATAAACAGGGATCAAAGAGACTGGAGCACCATGATGACTGGGATACATGGGAGGGGAGACAGGTGATGTGGGGAGACAGGTGATGTGGGGAGACAGGTGTAGGGAGGGGAAATAGAAACCACAGGAGAGGCTGGAGAGAAGGATGAGGAGACATCTGGATTATCGCGCTCCAAATCTTTCTCGTCCATAGAGCACCCATGAGTAAACACACACCTGGACTGACTGACTGACTGACTGACTGACTGACTGACTGTCTGTCTGTCTGTCTGTCTGTCTGATTCATGTCAACATGCATTCAATAGGTGAGACAACACCCCCTCTTGAAAACAAAACATCCCCCCACCCACACCCACACTCTAACCATCAAATATGTTTAGTGATTTAGAGGGGGAGAAGGAAAAAGAGCAGATGTGAGAAAGAGAGAGAGGGGATGAAGGTTCTCACACCCCTCCTAGAAATCCACAGCTGCTTGTTAAAGTCATGTCATTGGGCGGTCAGTTGCCATGTGACACCGGTTGCCACAGAAACAACTTAATAGAATTTAGTCAAACTATGACTGAACATGACCAAAACCGTACACCCCCAGTCAAAAGTTTGGAATATTACTCATTCAAGGGTTTTTCTTTATTTGCTCAATTTTTTACATTGTAGAATAAAAGTGAAGACATCAAAACTATGACATAACACATATGGAATCATGTAGTAACCAAAAAAGTGTTAAACAAATCAAAATATATTTTATATTTGAGATTCTTCAAATAGCGACCCTTTGCCTAGATGACACTTTGCACACTGACTGGATAGTCCATCATTGATTTCAAGCTGTAGGGTGTGTGCACTGCAGCTGAAGTCTGGAAGCTCTACCATTCTCATACCTTTCACCATGTTTGCCCCACTGTCCCTGAGGACCAGCACTACACATTCTCTGTGGATTTCCCAGTATTCCAACAATCTCAAAAACATCTCTCTGATGTAGTTCCCTGTGTGTGATCCAGTCATAGTCTTGACATTCAGCACAACCTGCTTTCTTGTCCAGACATTGTCAATGAAATGTCCAGTAAGGCTCATCAGGGACTCTGTAGTGCCTGACCAGCAGTCAGTTGTGAATCACTGGTGCCACCAGATTCTTCACAACTCTTTCATGTGTTTTATCTAGCATTTCTCTGCGGTAGACTTTTTCATCTTTGATCCTGTACCGGGGTTCAGCAAGAGTAATCAGCCGCAGAAAACCAACGCCAGACACCACTGTGAATGGCTGGTTGTCAGTGGCAATCGTCTCAATAATTGCTTCATACATCTTCTTGGCCCTTGGGTCTTTGTCCTGTTTATTAAAAAAGTTGTAAGATTGTAGCCTGCGACGTGTCTATCACTTTTTCCTTGTGAAGAATTTGTGTTTGCTTTTTTCATCATTGGCTTGGATGCTCTTAAGGTGATTCCACAGGATGGTGGTATTTTTGGACCCCATGCGTACATCTTTATCACAAATAAGACACCTTGCTTTCCCTGGTGCCAATACAATGTAATAGTCCCACACTGGTGCTCTGCCATCTGTAAAATGTATATAAATCGTACACACACACACACACACACACCTCTCTGAAGTGAAAAGGATACTGAAGAGTCTGCTTAGGAGACACAAATACTCTCAATAATAAATACAACTAGATTCATTTATTCCATAGGATATTTTTAGATTCACTTCAAATAAGGTCTGTGTTTCGTGTAGGCTTACACTACTTTGCCAATTTGAAAACTGTGTAGATATCTATTGGACAAGGTAACTGATCAATATTGGCTAAATATAAGCAAAGATCTTTTTTTTTTGTAGAGTGGATTTATGGCACCATGTCCCCATGTGGAGTTGTAAACCGTAGTCTGGCTTTTTTATGCCGGTTTTGGAGCAGTGGCTTCTTCCTTGCTGAGCGGCCTTTCAGGTTATGTCGATATAGTACTCGTTTTACTGTGGATATAGATACTTTTGTACCTATTTCCTCCAGCATCTTCCCACGGTCCTTTGCTGTTGTTCTGGGATTGATTTTCACTTTTCGCACCAAAGTACGTTCATCTCTAGGAGACAGAACGCGTCTCCTTCCTGAGCGGTATGGCGGCTGCGTGGTCCCACGGTGTTTATACTTGGTTACTATTGTTTGTACAGATGACCGTGGTACCTTCAGGCGTTTGGAAATTGCTCCCAAGGATGAACCAGACTTGTGGAGGTCTACAATTTGTCTGAGGTCTTGGCTGATTTCTTTAGATTTTCCCATGATGTCGAGCAAAGAGGCACTGAGTTTGAAGGTAGGCCTTGAAATACATCCACAGGTACACCTCCAATTGACTCAAATGATGTCAATTAGCCTATAAGAAGCTTCTAAAGCCATGACATAATTTTCTGGAATTTTCCAAGCTGTTTAAAAGCACAGTCAACTTAGTGTATGTAAACTTCTGACCCACTGGAATTGTGATATAGTGAATTATAAGTGAAATAATCTGTCTGTAAACAATTGTTGGAAGAATTACTTGTGTCATTCACAAAGTAGATGTCCTAACCGACTTGACAAAACTATAGTTTGTTAACATGAAATCTGTGGCGTGGTTGAAAAATGAGTTTTAATGACTTCAACCTAAGTGTATGTACTCTTCCGACTTCAACTGTATATATATATATATATATATATATATATATATATATATATATATATATATATATATATATATATATATATATATATATATATTTGCAAAAATGTCTAAAAACCTGTTTTTGCTTTGTCATTATGGGGTAATGTGTGTAGATTGATGAGAAAAAACCCAATTTAATCAATTTTAGAACTAGACTGTAATGTAACAAAATGTGGAAAAAGTCAATGGGTCTGAAAACTTCCCGAATGCACTGTATCTCTGCAGATTATCTGCCAATCTGTCAAAATCACTGATACAAGTCCATATTAATGGATAACTTGTTATTATAAATAATAATTTAGATTTATTAAGAACAAGTTGATTGACAAAGTCATGAAAAATGTGTAGAATTTAATAAACTTCAGTAGTATGAAAAATAAAAATCCACTGAATCATCATGATGATGTGGCAAGTCACACTTTGCTTATTGAAAGTCCAAGATCTTAAAAACTTTTTGGGATTGTATTAACAGTGGACTAATAAAATAAAATAAAATATATAAAAAGGTTTAAGGGATACTTCGGGATATTGGCAAAGAGACCTTTAATCTACTTCCGCAGATATCTATCTATCTACGAAGGAAGTTAGAGGTAGTTTTGTGAGCCAATGCTAACTAGTCTTGGGGTATCTGCTAGCATGACATTAAGAACAGTGGCACATGCATTGAGTGAGTGATTAATAAGGTTAAGTCCTAGTCTGTATACCACTCTACCTTCCAGGTCTACAACACCACAAAGGAACGACCAGTCCAACATCAAAGAAGCACTGTGAACCATCTGAAAAGGTCAGACCACGTTGAGACCAGAGAAACACTGAACCATCTGAAGGGTTGGACCATGTTGAGACCAAAGAAGCACTGAACCATCTGAAAGGTCGGACCACGTTGAGACCAGAGATTAAATAACATCTGAAAGGTTGGACCACGTTGAGACCAGAGAAGCACTGTGAACCATCTGAATGGTTGGACCACCTTGAGACCAGAGAAGCACTGTGAACCATATGAAGGTTTGGACCACATTGAGACCAGAGATAAAATAACATCTGAAAGGTTGGACCACGTTGAGACCAGAGATTAAATATCATGACAACTGAGAACTCACTCACTTTTTCTCATTGTCTCTCTCTCCCCTCTAAATGAATAACTGCAGCAGACTAGAGTGGGCAGCCTGGTGAGAGGAACGCAACACTGAATATGTATGAGTGAGTGAGTAAGTGAGTGAGTGAGTGAGTGAGTGAGTGAGTGAGTGAGAGAGAGAAAGGAGGACTAAAAGATAGGGGGTACTGACATACACACAACCTCATCCCGAGCTTTAGCAACATTCCATCAGCCACATTCCCAAGCAAAAGCTATGCCAAATATTCTGATCAAACACACAATGCCCTTAAGTTGGTGCTTCAGCTGCCCACGTCCACAGCAGGTCTGCCCCATGGAAAGGTATTTCAGTTAATCTGACCCGATGGAAGGAGCCCTAAAGTGGTGAATGGATGTCTCTGCCTGACTATGTGGAAAGTGCATTTGTATCAGAGTATTCCTGCCGTTATTATTAACCTGTAGGAATTTAGTTCACTGGCCAACAAGAAGAAGAGGAGGAGGAAAAGAGAGAGAACTTCCTGGACAAAACGTTCCACTGTAGTAGTGAAGGTGTAAACTTGGCAGTAGAAAATCTAAACAGTATATCTGAACTCTCAGCTTCCCTATTGAATATAAACTCAGAAAACCGATGAAAATGAACAACAATGACAAATGGTTTGATGATGAATGCAAAAACCTAAGAAAGAAACTGAGAAACCTGTCCAACCAAAAACATAGAGACCCAGAAAACCTGAGTCTACGCTTTCGCTATGGTGAATCACTAAAACAATACATAAATACACCACGGAAAAACAGCATGTCTGAAATCAGCTCAATGTAATTGAAGAATCCATAGACTCTAACCACTTCTGGGAAAATTGGAAAACACTAAACATACAAAAACATTAAGAGTTACCTATCCAAAACAGAGATGTATGGGTAAACCACTTCTCCAATATTTTTGGCCCTATAGCAAAGAACAAATAGCAAAAACATATGCATGATCAAATACAAATCGTATAATCAACTATTAAAGACTACCAGAACCCACGGGATTCTCCAATTACATTGAATGAACTACAGGACAAAACAAAAACCCTCCAACCCAAAAAGGCCTGTGGTGTTGATGTTATCCTCAATGAAATTATAATATACAGTTGGGAGAACAAGTATTTGATACACTGCCGATTTTGCAGGTTTTCCCACTTACAAAGCATGTAGAAGTCTGTAATTTTTATCATAGGTACTCTTCAACTGTGAGTGACGGAATCTAAAACAAAAATCCAGAAAATCACATTGTATGATTTTTAAGTAATTCATTTGCATTTTATTGCATGACATAAGTATTTGATACATCAGAAAAGCAGAACTTAATATTTGGTACAGAACCCTTTGTTTGCAATTACAGAGATCATACGTTTCCTGTAGTACTTGACCAGGTTTGCACACACTGCAGCAGGGTTTTTGGCCCACTCCTCCATACAGACCTTCTCCAGATCCTTCAGGTTTCGGGGCTGTCGCTGGGCAATACAGAATTTCAGCTCCCTCCAAAGATTTTCTATTGGGTTCAGGTCTGGAGACTGGCTAGGCCACTCCAGGACCTTGAGATGCTTCTTACGGAGCCACTCCTTAGTTGCCCTGGCTGTGTGTTTCGGGTCGTTGTCATGCTGGAAGACCCAGCCACGACCCATCTTCAATGCTCTTACTGAGGGAAGGAGGTTGTTGGCCAAGATCTCGCGATACATGGCCCCATCCATCCTCCCCTCAATACGGTGCAGTCGTCCTGTCCCCTTTGCAGAAAAGCATCCCCAAAGAATGATGTTTCCACCTCCATGCTTCACGGTTGGGATGGTGTTCTTGGGGTTGTACTCATCCTTCTTCTTCCTCCAAACACGGCGAGTGGAGTTTAGACCAAAAAGCTCTATTTTTGTCTCATCAGACCACATGACCTTCTCCCATTCCTCCTCTGGATCATCCAGATGGTCATTGGCAAACTTCAGACGGGCCTGGACATGCGCTGGCTTGAGCAGGGGGACCTTGCGTGCGCTGCAGGATTTTAATCCATGACGGCATAGTGTGTTACTAATGGTTTTCTTTGAGACTGTGGTCCCAGCTCTTTTCAGGTCATTGACCAGGTCCTGCCGTGTAGTTCTGGGCTGATCCATCACCTTCCTCATGATCATTGATGCCCCACGAGGTGAGATCTTGCATGGTGCCCCAGACCGAGGGAGATTGACCGTCATCTTGAACTTCTTCCATTTTCTAATAATTGCGCCAACAGTTGTTGCCTTCTCACCAAGCTGCTTGCCTATTGTCCTGTAGCCCATCCCAGCCTTGTGCAGGTCTACAATTTTATCCCTGATGTCCTTACACAGCTCTCTGGTCTTGGCCATTGTGGAGAGGTTGGAGTCTGTTTGATTGAGTGAGTGGACAGGTGTCTTTTATACAGGTAACGAGTTCAAACAGGTGCAGTTAATACAGGTAATGAGTGGAGAACAGGAGGGCTTCTTGAAGAAAAACTAACAGGTCTGTGAGAGCCGGAATTCTTACTGGTTGGTAGGTGATCAAATACTTATGTCATGCAATAAAATGCAAATTAATTATTTAAAAATCATACAATGTGAATTTCTGGATTGTTGTTTTAGATTCCGTCTCTCACAGTTGAAGTGTACCTCTGATAAAAATTACAGACCTCTACATGCTTTGTAAGTAGGAAAACCTGCAAAATCAGCAGTGTATCAAATACTTGTTCTCCCCACTGTATACGGACACCAAATTCCAATTGGCTAAACTTAAACTCTTTAACATCATCCTCAGCTCTGGCTTCTTCCCCATTATTTGGAACCAAGGACTGGTCACCCCAATCCACAAAAGTGGAGACAAATTTGACCCCAATAACTACCGTGGGATGTGCATCAACAGCAACCTTGGGGAAATCCTCTGCAGTATCATTAACAGCAGACTACCGTGGGATATAAAATCTGTGTGTTTTTTGCCAATTTTAACTGCACCCTTGTTGTTTGTGTACATGGATTTTATAATGTCATATGTTTTTCCCCCCAACACCACTTTCCATCAATTTGTATAGCAGACCCTCATGCCAAATTGAGTCTGCTTTTTTAAAAATCAACAAAGCATGATTGCCTTTGTTTTGGTTGGTTTGCTTGTCCATTAGTGTGTGCAGGGTGAATATGTGGTCTGTCGTACGGTATTTTGTTAAAAAGCCAATTTGACATTTGTTCAGTACATTATTAAACACAGTTGATTTGTAGTCCTAGAGAGCACACACACACACACACACACTACTCCCTCTGAAACACACCCCAGTGTGCTCTTTGCCCTGAAGGTGTGTGTGATTGACAGTGACCAGGGTGGTGAATGCCCCTCGGGGCAATAGTGAATAGGGGTCGTTATGGAAACAAACAAACTCACCTGGCACTCCAGGTGTTAATCTACTGCTAATAGAGAGACCATAAAACACACATCTGCACATATTCATTTCACAACCTCTAAATGTCACCATTCGTGACATCACTAATGACATCACTAATGACCATAAAAGAGTACAGGTTCTGATTTGCTTTAATCCCTTTATTACAGGCGAAAAAAAGGATGATTAAATAATCCAGTGATGCCTCAAATAATGGCAATGTAACAAATCAGACATTTCGTAAACTATTCATGGTAGCCCCGTAAACAATTAATTTAGACCTGCCGTTTATTAGATACAGGTGTTCATTTGCTGAAATGTGTGGCGTTGCCCAGATATTAAAAAAAAGGGACCGGCGGCTATTTTAGAGACTGTGTTTAATTAAAGTATTATTGGTACATCATTAACCCTGTAGCAGGCAAGAGTGTGGTGTTGTGTGTGTGTGTGTGTGTGTGTGTGTGCGTGTGTGACCAAAGATTCCTCCATGGTCCTTAACCATGTGACTCAGAGGACCCGAGTGAAAGCACTCTCCCAGTCTAGCTGCTCCAAGAGAAACCTAAAGAAGGGAAAAGTTTGCTTTGTGCACACGCACACGCACAGATAGCAGATACTCCCAGGAAAGCAGATCCATATATAACTAGCCCAGTAAAACACACATTCCACAGACTCAAATTATGGATCTTTCCCAGAGAGAGATTTGTTTATTTCACTTGCTTTGGCAATGTGTTTCCCATGCCAATGGAGCCCCATCGAATTGAATTAAATTGGAGAGAAGAGAGAGAGAATGTCTGTTGGTTGTGTTTCTGTGCTGTAGTTATTACCTTGGACTGTCTGTAGCTAGGTTTCCATTCAATTGGCGACATTTTCCATGCAAATATTCTAAAATCTGCACAAAAAAAATATATGTGACCGACCGGCTCGATCTTATGTAGCAAAATTTGAAATTGTGTTGTTTACATTGGACAAAAGTAGAGACTTCGAGCTAGAAAATTGTATATCATACACTACAGTTGAGGAACAATGGGAAAGTAATTCTGCTTTGAAAGTTGATCAACTTTGTCTACTCCCATTCAGCATCGTTCACACCCTCTTAAGCTTTAGCCCCACCCATCTCTTTAAGGTATGATTGCTAGCTACTTCCAGACAGAACAGCTCACTGACCATTTTACTCGCCCTAGCAGAGCTGGTTAGGCTGTTTTTATGTTATCCAGAGCGTTGGTGACTGTAACTGTGCTGCTGGCAACAATTTACGCTTTTTTGCCAAAGTTAACTTGAAATTAAAACGACTGACAAAATTAGAAACTTGTAATATCTGAAAATGTAGCTAGCTAGACTATTTTACCCGTATGCATGGATGGAAGGTTCTCCCTCTCTCAAGGATGCCATGGTTGCCCTTAGTTTGAAGATTTAATCCGGAGACAGGTGTTTTCTCCATCTCCTTAGCTATCATACTAATTCAACTGATTTCAAAAAACTTGGTCCTCCAGAAAGTGGCAACACTTATGCAGTTCTACTACGCAATATATATATTTTTAAAGCTGCGTTAGACAGGATTACCTACACATACTGACCAGCTCAAATAGACAGAAGAGTGCTACATGGCAGACCAATCCGAACTCATCTCTCGGCATGTCCAGCCCACTCATTATCTCAGCCAATCATGGCTAGCGGGAAGGTTGCTGTCTTTTTCTGTGGCTAAACCAACTAGGCTCGTAAATTAACAATTGTATTCGTATTTACAGATGGCATACAAGTTTGTTATTAAGGCACATGTATGTTCACATGTTCCAGAAGGCATTTCTGCCAAAAAACTATTTTTTATTTTAAAAAAGTTTATGTTCAAATGGCTCTCCTGTGAAGTAGTGAAGCGTGACATACGCCTAGTTTCCTAAAACGAGTCACATATGCACATTTTCTTTCCATTGCTGTGTTAGTCTACATGGTGAGAATATTTGTATTTGTCAAACGTGAGTCAAGCATCGATCATCATGTCACCAGAACCTCAACGTTTATTGGAAAGGAGCATCAAGCTCATACCGTGCACTTTCAACACCCTGTGAAGTTCATCATAACTCACTTCATCTGTAGCCTAATAAAATGGGAGGACCACAAACCATATCATCGTGTGAGTCCAAGTTTACTTCAATATGGTCATTATCACATTTTGCCTTTATTATATCAATATTTGCACATAAAGGCTTTTTCATAATTCATTTTACCGACACAAAAAGATCCCACCATGTCGAATGAACAAATGATCTGTCGACATTTATAAAATTGTACTAAAATGTCCTATTTCCATCACAGCTGTAGTCATTTTTTGGATACGGCATGACTTTACTCGCATGAAACATGGTTAGTGATATATTTCTGCCAACAGTTGTTGTTCGTTCTCTCTCCTGTTGGTTGATAGGGCTTTGAACTTTTGACTGTGTTTAGTTAGCAAATACTTCATCCATTCAAGGGCATTCTCACACACACACACACACACACACACACACACACACACGTTCTTAAATGTATGTAAA
Organism: Thymallus thymallus; assembly: GCA_023634145.1. Lineage (NCBI taxonomy): Eukaryota > Metazoa > Chordata > Actinopteri > Salmoniformes > Salmonidae > Thymallus > Thymallus thymallus. Next base: position 29,236,990 of record CM042379.1, read on the forward strand.
TTGTGAAGTCTTTGTCTGTAAAGTCTTTGTCTGTAATGTCTTTTCATTATGTGTCGGACCCCAGTAAGACTAGCTGTCGCCATTGTCAGCTAAACGGGATCATAATAAATCAAATCAAATCAAACGCAGGGCAATAACCAAAACAGCTACAGAAAAAGTTTCTGCGATTTAATGAAAAAAAACATGTTCTGTTCCATCAAAATATCTAATTGATGATCCTCTCTCCACTTTCTCTTCTTCTTTTTCTCCCTGGTAGCGTATGACGATATGCTACACCTACGCTGAGTGTACAAAATATTTAAAAAACCTGCTTTTTCCATGACATAGACTGACCAGGTGAATCCAGGCAGTAGGATAGGGAGGTGGGGAACAGTAGGATAGGGAGGTGGGGAACAGTAGGATAGGGAGGTGGGGAACAGTAGGATAGGGAGGTGGGGAACAGTAGGATAGGGAGGTGGGGGGCAGTAGGATAGGGAGGTGGGGAACAGTAGGATAGGGAGGTGGGGAACAGTAGGATAGGGAGGTGGGGAACAGTAGGATAGGGAGGTGGGGAACAGTAGGATAGGGAGGTGGGGGGGCAGTAGGATAGGGAGGTGGGGGGCAGTAGGATAGGGAGGTGGGGGGCAGTAGGATAGGGAGGTGGGGGGCAGTAGGATAGGGAGGTGGGGGGGCAGTAGGATAGGGAGGTGGGGGGCAGTAGGATAGGGAGGTGGGGGGCAGTAGGATAGGGAGGTGGGGGGCAGTAGGATAGGGAGGTGGGGGGCAGTAGGATAGGGAGGTAGGGGGCAGTAGGATAGGGAGGTGGGGGGGCAGTAGGATAGGGAGGTGGGGGGCAGTAGGATAGGGAGGTAGGGGGCAGTAGGATAGGGAGGTAGGGGGCAGTAGGATAGGGAGGTGGGGGGCAGTAGGATAGGGAGGTGGGGGGCAGTAGGATAGGGAGGTAGGGGGCAGTAGGATAGGGAGGTGGGGGGCAGTAGGATAGGGAGGTGGGGGGCAGTAGGATAGGGAGGTAGGGGGCAGTAGGATAGGGAGGTAGGGGGCAGTAGGATAGGGAGGTGGGGGGCAGTAGGATAGGGAGGTAGGGGGCAGTAGGATAGGGAGGTAGGGGGCAGTAGGATAGGGAGGTGGGGGGCAGTAGGATAGGGAGGTGGGGGGCAGTAGTGTGGGGAGTTGGGGGGCAGTAGGATAGGGAGGTGGGGGGCAGTAGGATAGGGAGGTGGGGGGCAGTAGTGTGGGGAGTTGGGGGGCAGTAGGATAGGGAGGTGGGGGGCAGTAGGATAGGGAGGTGGGGGGCAGTAGTGTGGGGAGTTGGGGGGCAGTAGGATGGAGAGAGGTGGGGGGCAGTAGGATAGGGAGGTGGGGGGCAGTAGTGTGGGGAGTTGGGGGGCAGTAGGATGGAGAGAGGTGGTGGGGGGGGGGGGGTGGTTTCAGCACAGCACACTGATCTAATCACACTCAGAGCAGAGCTAGGACTGAGCCCCCACGACACACATACCCAGCCATATAAGGAGAGAGAGAGGAATAAAGGGAGAGGCATTACATCAGTGAAACAGGGGGGTCTCTCTGTCTTCACTCCTACTCATTCACTTCACACACCTGAAGGGTTTGTTGGGGGTATTGGACCACTATAGCCAACCCCTGACGTGCCCCTTGGAGAAGTACCGCCTCTGTGTAAGTGCAGTTCAACTCACCAGTCCCAGATATAAATACAAGTACACTATTTGCACTCTGAACATTTTATTTTATTAATCTGCATGCTCCAGTTAATACAAGCATTCAAGGAGTGGACTGTAGCGGATTGTGAGAGGGTGATTATATAGGCTGGCAGTATAACAGTTAGGTTTTACACCAACATACTCTGTGTAGAGTTCTTCTGAGTCTCTCTCTCTCTCATCAATGTTTGATTTGTTTTTAAATTCTTTGTGGGTCTGCGTAAGCTGAGATGAATATTGTCTCTAAAATGGTCATATATTTGGCAGGAGGTTAGGAAGTGCAGCTCAGTTTCCACCTCATTTTGAGAGCCAGGTGTGTACATAGTAAAAGCTTTCCTTAATTACTGTTTTGTTTTCTCATGATTAGGTTGGGTCTAATTGTGTTGCTGTCCTGGGGCTCTGTGGGGTCTGTGTGTGTTTGTGAACAAAGCCCCAGGACCAGCTTGCTTAGGGGACTCTTCTCCAGGTTCATCTCTATGTAGGTGATGGCTTTGTTATGGAAGGTTTGGGAATCTCTTCCTTTTAGGTGGTTGTAGAATTTAACAGCTCTTTTCGAGATGTTGATAACTAGCGGGTATGGTACTATTTCTGGGTGTTTGTCCCATTCTGTGAATGGACCTCACAACCATAAACGACAATGGGTTCAAAAAAGTATTTCTTGCTTGAATTACAATGCCTTCGGAATTTATTCAGACCCTTTGACTTTTTCCACATTTTGTTACGTTACAGACTTACTGTAAAATGTTTTTCCTCATCAATCTACACACATTACTCCATAATGACAAAGTTAAAACAGGTTAAGAAATTTTTGCAAATGTATTAAAAATGAAATACCTTATTTACATAAGTATTCAGACCCTTTGCTATGAGACTCGAAATTGAGCTCAGAAGCATCCTGTTCCATTGATCATCCTTTGGCAAATTCAATTGATTGGACATGATTTGGAAAGGCACACACCTGTCTATATAAGGTCCCACAGTTGACAGTGCATGTCAGAGCAAAAACCAAGCCATAAGGTTGAAGGAATTGTCCGAGGAGCTACGAGACAGGATTGTGTTGAGGCACAGATCTGGGGAAGGGTACTAAAACATTTCTGCAGCATTGAAGGTCCCCAAGAACACAGTGGCCTCCATCATTCTTAAATGGAAGAAGTTTGGAACCACCAAGACTCTTCCTAGAGCTGGCCACACGGCCAAACTGAGCAATCGGGGAGAAGGATCTTGGTCAGGGAGGTGACCAAAAACCTGATGGACAATGACAGAGCTCTAGAGTTCCTCTGTGGAGATGGGAGAATCTTCCAGAAGGACAACCATCCCTGCAGCACTCCACCAAATCAGGCCTTTATTGTAGAGTGGCCAGATGGAAGCCACTCCTCAGTAAAATGACAGCCTGCTTGGAGTTTTCCAAAAGGGACCTAAAGAGTCTCAGACCATGAGAAACAAGATTCTCTGGTCTGATGAAACCAAGATTTAAGTTTTGGCCTGAATGCAAAGCGTCACGTCTGGAGGAATCCTGGCACCATCCCTACGGTGAAGCATGGTGGTGGCAGCATCATGCTGTGGGGAGGTTTTTCAGCAGCAGGGACTGGGAGACTAGTCAGGATCGGGGGAAAGATTAATGGAGCAAAGTACAGAGCGATCCTTAATGAAAACCTGCTCCAGAGCGTTCAGGACCTCAGACTGGGGTGAAGGTTTACCTTCCAACAGGACAACGACCCTAAGCACACAGCCAAGACAACGCAGCACTGAATGTCCTTGAGTGGCCCAGCCAGAGTACGGACTTGAAACCAATCCAACATCTCTGGAGAGACCTGAAAATAGCTGTGCAGCAACGCTCCCCATCCAACCTGACAGAGCTTGAGAGGATCTTTTAGTTTTATTAAATGTTTTTATTTAACCTTTATTTAACTAGGCAAGTCAGTTAAGAACAAATTCTTATTTACAATAACGGCCTACTCCCGCCAAACTCAGACGACGCTGGGCCAATTGTGCGCCGCCCTATGGGACTTCCAATCACAGCTGGTTGTGATACGGCCTGGAATTGAACCAGGGTGTCTAAAGCGACGCCGCTCACAGAACGGGACCGTTGAGCGCTGAAGCGCGTAATGCGTAAAAATCGTTTGTTCTCGGTTGCAACACTCACTACCGAGTTCCAAACTGCCTCTGGAAGCAATGTCAGCACAAGAGCTGTTCGTATGACGCTTCAAGACTCAGATCACCATGCACAATGCTAAGCGTCAGCTGGAGTGGTGTAAAGCTCGCAGCCATTGGACTCTGGAGCAGTCGAAACTCGGACTCTGGAGTGATGAACCAAGCTTCACCAGAACTTGGCCTGCACAGAGCCCTAACCTCAACCCCATCAAACACCTTTGGGATGAATTGGAACGCCAACTGCGAGCCAGGCCTAATCGCCCAACATCTGTGCCGACCTCACTAATGCTTGTGGTTGAATGGAAGCAAGTCCCCGCAGCAATGTTCCAAACTAGTGGAAAGTCTTCCCAGAAGAGTGGAGGCTGTTATAGCAGCAAAGAGGGCACCAACTCACCTAAGTGTAGTATTAACGCCCATGATTTTGGAATGAGATGTTGGACCAGAAGGTGTCCACATACTTTTGGTCACGTAGTGTATATACTGAACTAAAATATACAACACAACATGTAACCATTTCAAAGATTTCACTGAGTTACAGTTCATGTAAGGAAATCAGTCAATTTAAATAAATTCATTAGGCCAGACAATGGGCCTCAATGGGTCATTCAAATTGCCATCGATAAAATACAATTGTGTTCGTTGTCCTTAGCTTATGCCTGCCCATACCATAACCCCACCGCCACCATGGGACACTCTGTTCACAACGTTGACAGCAGCAAACCGCTCGCCCACACAACACCATACATGTGGTCGGGAGGCCGGTTGGACGTACTGCCAAATTCTCTAATACAACTTTGGTAGAGAATGAACATTAAATTATCTGGCAACAGCTCTGGTGGACATTCCTGCAGTCAGCATTCCAATTGCACACTCCCTCAAAATTTGAGGCATCTGTGGCATTGTGTTGTGTGACAAAACTGCACATTTTAGTGGCCTTTTATTGTACCCAACACAAGGTGCACCTGTGTAATGATCATGCTGTTTAATCAGCTTCTTGATATGCCACACCTGTCAGGTGGATGGATTATCTCGGCAAAAGAGAAATGATCACTGACAAGGATGTAAACTAATTTGTGCACAACATTAAAGAAATACGTTTTTTGTGAGTATGGAAAATGTATGGGATCTTTTATTTCAGGCCATGAAATTCTCTCTCTCTCATGGTGGGGGGTGCGACACGAGGGGAGGGAGAGAGAGAGGGAGTAGTTTGTTTATCCGGAGAGGACAGATTTCCCAGGCCTGTACCATTCCGCTCTCTATTAATAGCATGAACACGCACACACCCCTCTGCCCCCCCCACAACTACCCCCATGAGAAACCCATCCAGACAGAGAGGCAGAATGGTCAACTGAAAACACCTCTGTAGAAAGAGGAGCATGAGAGTGCAGGCTTTTTCTGTATGTGTTAGAGCCGAGAGAAAGAATGGAAGAAAAGAGAGCAAAGAACAGAGCGAGAGAGAGAGAGAGAGGGAGAGTGAAAGAGAGAGAGAGAGCAGAGATGGAAGAGAGACCAGAACTACGCAGACCCAGCTGCTAATGCATTGCTGCCTATGGGAGAGCCACCACTTAAGCAGACCGGAACTCTGACAATTTGTGGGACATCTTCATTTATCCATCATCTTTGGAGAGAGGTTTGCTTTCTGGCCTGCAGCTTAGAGCTCAGACTGAACCCATGACCTCTAATCCGGCAACACTGCATAAAGCAACACAACACACACGCAACCCCCCACGACGGCTTACTCTTTAACTGGCCAGAGAGCACAGTCCAACACCCTGACCCAAACTCTCTTACTTCTAAACCTCCACCATGTTAGATGAGTGATTATTCCAAGAACATGAGGGAAGAGGACAGGATGAAGGATTGGTATTCCAACAGGGCCGTCTGTGGCTGTGAGGTCAGACAGAGGTGAGGTTGAGGTCAAAGGTGAGACCGAGCAGACAGAGCCCTAACCTCTAGGGTGGTAAATACTCCCCTGTGATTGGTCAGGGTTAGCTGGTCATTGACGTTATGAACAATAGTGATGGGAGAAAAAAAAACGATATTTGACTCCAAGTATTGATTTGTAAAAATATAGTGAACATTTTTTATTTTTTTTTGCTAGGTAGTGTTAGCTAGCCCTAGACGGCTGTACCTGCGCCAAAACACTGTTATTTTTCATCCTAAAACTCGTTTTTTTGTGGTGAGCAATATGTCTGGAACAACAAATCTCAATACAACCGCAGAGTCAAATCGCAATACATATAGAATCATGAGAATTGCAATACATATCTTATCGTCTCCTCCTGGCTTTAAGTGGAGGAGAGATTGACTTCATCACTATGTGTTTTTATGAGAGGTATTGACATGTTGAATGCACCGAGCTCGGACACCCATGCATGACATGCCAGAACAGACTATGGGAGACATAGGCACAGACACATGCATACACACACACACACACGATAACATGCGGACTATACACACACATACACATGGATTTTGTACTGTAGATATGTGGTAGTGGTGGAGTAGGGGCCTGAGGGCACATAGTGTGTTGTGAAATCTGTGAATGCATTGTTATGTTTTTACAATTATTTGAGCTGCCTTGACTTTGCCGGACCCCAGGAAGAGTAGCTGCTGCCTTGTCAGCTAATGGAGATAATAAAAAACAAATTCAAAATGATTGTGATAATATGGGATCATGATTCCCAACCCTAATGAACAATTAACTGTTTCTCAGAGTGCGGTTGTGTGAGACAGTGAGTGGGGTTGTGTGAGACAGTGAGTGGGGTTGTGTGAGACAGTGAGTGGGGTTGTGTGAGACAGTGAGTGGGTTTGTTTGAGACAGTGAGTGTGGTTGTGGTTCTACCCTCTATACCAGTGGTCACCAACCTTTTCTGTGTCAAGTTCACTTTGAGTCAAAATGGAAGCAGAGATCTACAGCTCAGATTTTTTTATAAACATGACTTAAAAAACATAAGCCTATGCAACATTAACCAATTAAAAACAGTGTTGTAGAAATGAGGTTTGTTCAGTAGGCAATAGGTCCAATACATGATAACTGAGTATTGGTTACGCTTGAATTGCCCTGCCAATGTTGTTTAGAAGTTAGATTACAACATTTTTGGTATATGATCATGTGTTGTATTACTTGTGAGGCACAGCTGAGTGAGCATAATAATTCACTTTTTTTTACTGGACTGATGGCCTGCATTTAGGGGCGGCAGGTAGCCTAGTGGGTAGAGCATTGGGCCAGTAATCGAAAGGTTCCTGTCGATGTGTCCAAAACACTTAACCCTAATTTGCTCCGGGTGCTGACCCTGTAGGTAGACCGTCATTGTAAATAAGAATTTGTTCTTAAATTACTTGCCTAGTTAAATAAAGGAGGGACGACTCTCTCTCTCTCCCCCTCCCTCCCTCCCTCCCTCCGCACTGCACCAATTCACGTTGTTACTCCTATGACCTGTCAGGTCCTGACCGTAGGGAGGCCTCTGGCTTCTCTATGTTTGTCACGGTCAGGACCTGACATTAGAGTTCTATTGAACTCTATGGTAAATCTGTGTTAGAGGCAGCTGCTCTGCGTTGTCTCTAACTGGGATCCTATTTAAGCACTTGCTTTTTCCCCTGTGTTTTGTGGGACATTGTTGTGCTCTTGTGCTTCTGAGCTGACACACACGTTACGGTTGTTTTTGCTTCGATTTATTGTTTTGTTTACTTCAATAAAAAGTATGACGTACTATTACAGTGCTGCGCCTTGGTCTTTCCCTACACCCAGCCGTGACCAGAGAAAATAATAACGCAAGCTTAGCGAAACGCACATTTTATGTCTTATAAAAGTGTTGACAGTGGTGAATTTGTTTTGAAATCTCACTTTAATGTGTGTTCAAGGCTTCTTTTTATTGTCCATGGCGCAAGGAAACTGTGCAGACACTGATCTGAGCTATCTGATTGGCCAGCGGTAGGCCTATAGGTGCACTTGATTTGATCTCTGGTCCTGCTGGGTTGGGTTCTACCTTCAGACACATGAAATGGTTTAAAATGGGAACACTTTGCCCTCCTGGTGCTAGGGCTGTTGAATCAAGTGCACCTAAAGCCAGCAGCATAAATGTTTGGTTATCGACTTGGAGAACGACCAGTCGATATACCGAGAGAGAGAGAGAGAGAGAGAGAGAGAGAGAGAGAGAGAAAGAGAAAGAGAGAGGTCAGGACAGCACTCAGAACATCTGGCCCAACCAAATTATCAAAAAACAAAAAGAAAATTACATACCTATTGGAAAGACACCACAAAAAATCCTCAAAAAAGTAAACTTCAATGCTATTTGGCACTAAACAGACAGCACACAGTGTCAAACTATCTGACCACTGTGACTGATAGAAAACTGAGGAAAACATTGACTATGTACAGACTCAGCGAGCACAGCCTGGCTATAGAGACCGGTCGTCGCAGACAGATCTGGCAACCCAGAGATGCCAGGTTGTGTTTACTCTGCCCACAAAACGCAATAGAAACGGAAACACACTTTCTCCTAAAATGTGATAATTATGCAGACATACGGGCAACTTTCTTTACCCAAATTAAAAATAGAAATAAAGAATTTGAAACATGAACAGACGATGAAAAATTACAATGCCTATTGGGTGAAAAGGTCATTGTGCCATTTATGGTGCAAAATATGTTTCATCATGCCACACCCGTAGGGACAACCAGTTGACCCAACTGCAACCAATAATCCCGTAAGGACAACCAGTTGACCCAACTGCAACCAATAATCCCGTAAGGACAACCAGTTGACCCAACTGCAACCAATAATCCCGTAAGGACAACCAGTTGACCCAACTACAACCAATAATCCCTTAAGGACAACCAGTTGACCCAACTGCAACCAATAATCCTGTAGGGACAACTAGTTGACCCAACTACAACCAATAATCCTGTAGGGACAACTAGTTGACCCAACTACAACCAATAATCTCCCAACAAACTTACACACACAAACAACTATTTTGAATATGTTTGGTTGTGTATGTGATAATTAATATGTAATGGATCTATACTTTTGTTGTTGTTAATAATAGTATGAACCTTTGGCAATATTGTTAAATTGTAACTTTCATGCCAATAAAGCCGAATTTTTGAGTGAGTGAGTGAGTGAGAGAGAGAGAGCGAGAGAGCGAGAGAGAGAGAGATGTGGTGTAGGGCTCAGACTCCTAGTCTTTTATGGGTGCAGGCTGCCCAGTCTGTCAATGAGGACCAGATGTGAGCTGAGAGAGTGAATGAGGTAAAAAGTTAAGAGGAGAGACTACAATGATTAAAGAGCGGATTTAGCAGAGGAGGAGAGCTGGGGAAGAATAGGAGAAGAAGGAGAGAACAACACAGAAAGTAGAAGAGGAGAAGGGAGGAGAAGATAAGAGGGGAGAGGAGAATCTGTCTGGTTTAGTTTAATTGTCCTGATATTCCAAAGAATCACATTCCCTCCTCTGATGTAAACACATTCCAACCGAAGAGCACCGGCAAGAAAGACATCTCACACACGGGTGGCTGACTAACTGCCAATGGCAACCTGCAGCCCATGACAACAGAGAGGGGACATCAGAGGAAGTTAAAAAGGCACTGCGCGATGGTCTAATGATTCCTCCCACCCACTTCCTGCCCTGCCTTTTCACTAGAGTACTCAAAGAGCTAATTATGGTTCCTACTGTAAGCATCGGGGAGGGACTCCAGACAGAGTAGAATTAAGTTACCCTTAGACACAGATATAAGATCAGCTTACACTCCTCAAATCCTTTAATATACTTAGGAGAGGTAAGGCCAAACTGACCTTAGATCAGTGTCCTTGGTCAACTTCGTCCTACCCCACACCAGATACACAACGCCCCTTTAAACAGCAATACACATCACAGACATATAGCTGTGTGGGGGAGCCTCAAGTCTTATCAAAAATAAGTTCTGTGTTATTACAGCTGACACCATTCTGCTATTAGGGATGACAGGAAATGGAAGAGAAGGACCGAAGAGGGAGAGACAGATGGAGAAGGGGAGAGGGAGAGACAAAGATTGAAAGAAAGAGAGAGGGAAAGCTTTAGATACAACTTTAAATTGAAAACAAAATTAAATGGGAAAAAAAATGATATCGGTCTTGATTCTTGCATACTCCCCCCAGAGCTGGAGAAATGGTTTCTCCCTCCAAGGTTACTGCATGGGTAAAAACACAGATCAATCTATTTTAGGCTATTTTAGTGGGGGTGACATACCCTTATCATAATGTTTTTGTCTACTCAGGCCTCATTCAGGAATTAGTGAGAAACCAAGCTGCACTAAACGGGCTCTCAGGGATGTTGATGGATATTAATAGCTGAATTATTACGTGTGTTGAAGATAGTAGTCATAACTGTAGCTAAAAACAAAGCACATATTTTTGGTCTGAGTACAAGAAGTGAATGAACCAATTACCAGAAGCAGTGTGAAGCTCGACTCCCCATGTAATGCAATGTAATGGCAATCCATTTCAGCATCACAAAACCATTTATCCACAACCCATCAGCTGTCAATGCATGATGAGGGCTATGTAATAGGCTTGAGGAATTCAGAGGTTCTTCACACACATTCACACACACACACACACACAGCCTTCAGATCCTCACATAAATGGTGGTTATCATCATTAACTACCATCATTACCGTGGCGATCATTATGGCTATTATGATTGGCCGGTGAGTGTTCCACAGACCCTGATGGATGAATGGCTGAATAGACAGCCAGAGGACAGAGAAACAACACACCCTCTGTGTGTGTGGTTGTGTGTGTGTGTGTGTTGTTTCAGGAAAGTTAACTCTTGGTGTACAGTATGTGTAGGGCTCAGGTGACCTCAGGTGACCTCAGGTGACCTCAGGTGACCTCAGGTGACCTCAGGTGACCTCAGGTGACCTCAGGTGACCTCAGGTGACCTCAGTGTTACCTGGAGCCTTTCCTCTAATCACTGATTCCAACCAGACCAGACAGAGAGACAGACAGACAGACAGACTAATAAAAGGAGGAGAAGAGAGGTGTGCTACAGAGACCTGACATAATGGGTCAACAACTGAGAAAGCCTGTAATTTAAAGAGGCTAAGACCGTGTGTGTGTGTGTGTGTGTGTGTGTGTGTGTGTGTGTGTGTGTGTGTGTGTGTGTGTAATCAGAGGACTAAGACCCCAGTCATTTACCAAAGCATGTTCTGGATCCCCATCAATTTAGTGCCAAAACCAGAAACACATGAAGAGAGGGGGAGAAAGGGAGAGGAGAGGGAGAAGAGAACCTAGAGAGAGGGAGAGAAAGGGAGAAGAGAGGGAGAAGAGAGCCTAGAGAGGGGGAGGGAGGGAGAAGAGAGCCTAGAGAGGGGGAGGGAGGGAGAAGTCTGGCCTGGCATTGGTCTGTGTGTGTGTGTGTGTGTGTACCCCTGGATAGCCCTCTAAGGATAGAGACAGGGGCAGGGGGTTGTACCAGGGGGCAGGGGGTTGTACCAGGGGTCAGGGGGGTTGTACCAGGGGTCAGGGGGGTTGTACCAGGGGTCAGGGGGGTTGTACCAGGGGTCAGGGGGGTTGTACCAGGGGTCAGGGGGGTTGTACCAGGGGTCAGGGGGGTTGTGTCAGGGGGGTTGTACCAGGGGTCAGGGGGGTTGTACCAGGGGTCAGGATGGTTGTACCAGGGGTCAGGGGGGTTGTACCAGGGGTCAGGGGGGTTGTACCAGGGGTCAGGGGGGTTGTGGCAGGGGGTTGTACCAGGGGGCAGGGGGTTGTACCAGGGGTCAGGGGGTTGTACCAGGGGTCAGGGGGTTGTACCAGGGGTCAGGGGGTTGTACCAGGGGTCAGGGGGTTGTACCAGGGGGCAGGGGGTTGTACCAGGGGTCAGGGGGGTTGTACCAGGGGTCAGGGGGTTGTACCAGGGGTCAGGGGGTTGTACCAGGGGTCAGGGGGTTGTACCAGGGGTCAGGGGGTTGTACCAGGGGTCAGGGGGTTGTACCAGGGGTCAGGGGGTTGTACCAGGGGTCAGGGGGGTTGTACCAGGGGTCAGGGGGGTTGTACCAGGGGTCAGGGGGGTTGTACCAGGGGTCAGGGGGGTTGTACCAGGGGTCAGGGGGTTGTACCAGGGGTCAGGGGGTTGTACCAGGGGTCAGGGGGTTGTACCAGGGGTCAGGGGGTTGTACCAGGGGTCAGGGGGTTGTACCAGGGGTCAGGGGGTTGTACCAGGGGTCAGGGGGTTGTACCAGGGGTCAGGGGGTTGTACCAGGGGTCAGGGGGTTGTACCAGGGGTCAGGGGGGTTGTACCAGGGGTCAGGGGGGTTGTACCAGGGGTCAGGGGGTTGTACCAGGGGTCAGGGGGTTGTACCAGGGGTCAGGGGGTTGTACCAGGGGTCAGGGGGTTGTACCAGGGGTCAGGGGGTTGTACCAGGGGTCAGGGGGTTGTACCAGGGGTCAGGGGGTTGTACCAGGGGTCAGGGGGTTGTACCAGGGGTCAGGGGGTTGTACCAGGGGTCAGGGGGTTGTACCAGGGGTCAGGGGGGTTGTACCAGGGGTCAGGGGGTTGTACCAGGGGTCAGGGGGTTGTACCAGGGGTCAGGGGGGTTGTACCAGGGGTCAGGGGGTTGTACCAGGGGTCAGGGGGTTGTACCAGGGGTCAGGGGGTTGTACCAGGGGTCAGGGGGTTGTACCAGGGGTCAGGGGGTTGTACCAGGGGTCAGGGGGTTGTACCAGGGGTCAGGGGGTTGTACCAGGGGTCAGGGGGTTGTACCAGGGGTCAGGGGGTTGTACCAGGGGTCAGGGGGTTGTACCAGGGGTCAGGGGGTTGTACCAGGGGTCAGGGGGTTGTACCAGGGGTCAGGGGGTTGTACCAGGGGTCAGGGGGTTGTACCAGGGGTCAGGGGGTTGTACCAGGGGTCAGGGGGGTTGTACCAGGGGTCAGGGGGTTGTACCAGGGGTCAGGGGGTTGTACCAGGGGTCAGGGGGTTGTACCAGGGGTCAGGGGGTTGTACCAGGGGTCAGGGGGTTGTACCAGGGTGCCCCCTCCGTTCCCAAACATTCTTTAATTCGGCCCCAAAGGGTTTCAGGCTTAGAAACACACAGTCTATTCACAGTCTATTCCAGGACCATCACAGTTAGGTCAGTCTATTCCAGGACCATCACAGTTAGGTCAGTCTATTCCAGGACCATCACAGTTAGGTCAGTCTATTCCAGGACCATCACAGTTAGGTCAGTCTATTCCAGGACCATCACAGTTAGGTCAGTCTATTCCAGGACCATCACAGTTAGGTCAGTCTATTCCAAGACGATCACAGTTTGTGTGTTGAGGTTAGGTCAGTCTATTCCAGGATGAAGAATTATCTAACAAGTCCTGCTTTCCTTTTTAATCCAAACACTGAGGTTGGCACCAGACTGACACAATCACTCTGCTACGTACACAGCCAGCCCTCACAAACAATAACACACAATCACACACCCTGACACCAATCACACACCCTGACACCAATCACACACCCTGACACCAAACACACACCCTGACACCAAACCACTACATGATGTCATCCACGTGTTAAGTGATGTAATGGCAGGTTGAGAAAGTGAGAGGCACACACACACACACACACTGGACGTCTATTCACTGTGTGTGAGTTACTAAAAAACACACACGTACGTACATTCCACCTGCTGTAAGAGTACATTACAAACGTGTGGTTGGAACATTTTGATAAATGTCCCATCAGGTAGCCTGATTTCAGATGTGCCCAAGTAAACAACATTACTAGGAAATTCGTTCTTCTTCACAGCATGTAAACGTTTAAATTAAAACTATTATATTAATCTGACTATTCATACTCAGTGCCGGCCGTGTACACAATAAATGCAAAACAGTTCTGACACTGCCAGAACTCTGTCGGCGCCTATGACCGCACGTAGTGGTAAAATCGGCAGACCTAGATAGACCCCGTCACACTGAATGAGCCAACAACAATAATTTACAACCTATGAATTCGCCCACAACATGGACATTTTAAGCAAAGTGCTCTGTAATTACCCAGGGTGGATCCTACATAATGAGAGAGAGAGAGAGACATCTTGTATTGTCAGAGGTTGGGGTAAAGTACAATTTGTCTGAAATAGCCAAAGGGTTGTAATAACCTTGCCATATGATATTCAATTTGTCTGAAATAGCCAAAGGGTCGTAATAACCTTGCCATATAATATTCAATTTGTCTGAAATAGCCAAAGGGTTGTAATAACCTTGCCATATAATATTCCTGTAAAGATCCTTGACGTTCTCTCTCCACAGAGGAAAGTGTGTGTGTGTGTGTGTGTGAGAGTGAGTGAGTGAGTGAGTGAGTGAGTGAGTGAGTGAGTGAGTGAGTGAGTGAGTGAGTGAGTGAGTGAGTGAGTGAGTGAGTGAGTGAGTGAGTGAGTAGATTAAATTAGTCTAGATGCACTGTGTGTTTTAACCACTCTCTTTCTTTCTCTCCAGCCATCCACCTCTCTCCCTTCTCCACATCCGTTCCTCCCTTTCTTTTGGCTTTGTGGTCATTGGACAGTTTCTATCCTCTCTATGTAAGGTTCCCCATACCAGATCCAGTCCCACCTTAAAATAGTCTCCCCGCTCACCCCATGAGTCCGTCCTTAAAAATGGGCCCCCAACCACGCTCTTACAGCGGAACACAAAACAATACGCCAGCCTGTCTGTGTATTAGAAGGTGACATGGACAGAGGAGGGGTGTTTGTGTGTGTTCAGAGGACAGGAAGCACAGAGACAGAGGATGTTCTGGCCCCATATGCTCCAGAGACCTGCACTGCTGAGGCCCCGGTGGAAACCATGGCAACATGACAGAGGGGTGGAGGTGGGAGGCCAGGGGGGCTAACTTTCCAAAACCTTTAGACACAGCAATTGACAGTAAACTACTGAGACCTTGAAAAACAAATAACTATCATTTTCTTATTGGTATCAAAGGTTCCATGACAATAGCTTACTAGAATGTAACAGTGTTATTTGGTGTCAAAATGGAGGGTATATAAAAATTGCTGAACTAACCTTTTACAAAACATCCCTTCTGGTCCAGGGTCAAGGGCATGCTGGGAAATGGTGAACTGGTTATTTTCTGTGTCATCTGTTTAGCCATATCTCTATGCCCTTCATTTCTGTCTCTCTCTCCATCCCTGGGTGAGCTGACCTTCTAGTTGAAACAGGATGAACCCCCACCCCTCCCTGCCCACCAACCCCCTGCTGGACAGAAGAGAAGAAGTGTGTGTCCCTCCACCACTGTCCTTGTTCTCCCACACTAAAGGTCCCCAGCAGAACATCTCCTCTGGGGCTCAGAGAGAGGTACGGACCACAACAACCCAACTCCACTAGAAAACACAACTGCTGTCTACAAAGGTTTCTGTGTGTGTGTGTGTGTGTGTGTGTGTCTCACAAGGCCTGGGGGTTCTCAGAAGGGGACTACACAGGGGGGCTCTACAGGGGGAGGAGGGGGGAGGGAGGAAAGGAGAGCTGGAAGAGGAGAGAGAGAGAGGACAGTGTTTGATTCTAGGTGGTCTGATAAAATAACTAATACATCTGATGATCTAAACACTGTGTTCTCTCCTTAATCCTCTCTCTCTCTCTCTGTCTGACCTTACACTAGTCTCAAAACACCAACCCCTCCCTCTCTCGCTCTCAAATTCCCCACTGACTACCTGCTTTCTCTCCATCCCCTTCTTTCTGACCCTCTAACAGTCTCTGTGCTCCATCTCTCTCTAACTAGAGTAAGGTACTGGCAGGCAGGCCCATCAATCTAGCGTGTTCCATGCCATGCTGTTCCAGTCTGAGGATAACCATCGGCTGTTAGGGAGAGGGGGAGAGTGTGTGATATTGACCAGAATACTTCCCATCTTTTGTTATTGACAGATTTATCTGAAAAAGACCATGAGAGAACACTCCCACGCGCGCATGTGTAAATATGACCCTCGCCTAAAGTACACTACAAAAGGAAGTCACTCATACACACTACACGGACATCGACTCACACAACCCTGCATTTATTCCTGGGGGGATCAGGGCCATTATATGAGTGAGTGAGTGAGTGAGTGAGTGAGTGAGTGAGTGAGTGAGTGAGTGAGTGAGTGAGTGAGTGAGTGAGTGAGTGAGTGAGAGAGTGAGAGAGAGAGTGAGAGAGAGAGAGAGAGAGAGAGCAAGCGAAAGAGCGAGAGAGATAGGCCACATTCCTGCTGCCTGTCTATGTGAAAACACCTCAGACCGTGGGGACTCGCCTCTTACTCACTCTCCTCCTCTCCTCTCCTCCCCTCCCTCCCTCCCTCCCTCTCGGTCTAAACTCAATTCAAAGGGCTTTATTGGCATGGGAAACATATGTTTACAATTCCAGAGCAAATAGAATAGACAATATACAAAATTGAAATAAACAAGATAAACATTATACTCACAAAAGTTTTAAAAGAATAACATTTTATGTATTAACAAGTCTCTATACCTCTCCTCCTCCCCTCCCCCCCTTCCCTCTTCTCCTCCCCTCCCCCCCTTCCCTCTTCTCCTCCCCTCCCCCCCTTCCCTCTTCTCCTCCCCTCCCCCCCTTCCCTCTTCTCCTCCCCTCCCCCCCTTCCCTCTTCTCCTCCCCCCGCCTCCCTCTCCTTTTCCTCCTCCCCACCCTCTCCTCCTCCCCTCCTTTTCCTCCTCCCCCCTTCCCTCTCCCCTCGCCTCCCTCTCCTTTTCCTCCTCCCCCTTCCTTCTCCCCACCCTCTCCTCCTCCCCTCCTTTTCCTCCTCCCTTTCTTTTTCTCACACTCTCTGCAACTCTATTCTGTTCCATGTATTTCTGGCTCAGACTTCCTCTCTTCTTTTCACTGATCTTCTCTCTTTTTATTCTCCAGTCTTTCTCCACCCGTCCTTTCACCTGTCTCCCCCTCTCTCCCCCCTCTCCCTCGTTCCATGTGTTCCTGTACCTTATATCTGGCTAAATCTCGTCTCAAGAAGCCTAAAGGAGATGACCTCATCTCCCAGGAATGCGCCGCGAGTGAGAGGAGAGAAGAGAAGAGAAGAGAAGAGAAGAGAAGAGAAGAGAAGAGAAGAGAAGAGAGGGAGAAGAAATACCATTTTAAAAAAAGAGGCACAAAAAGCTAATCTTTAAAAATATATTTTTTTTTTAACTGAAAGCTGTGAACGATCTGAGAGACAAGGCAAGAAGGGCCTTTATGCCTTCAAAAGGAACATAACATTTAACATACCAATTAGGATCTGGATAAAAATACTTGAATCAGTTATAGAATCCATTGCCCTTTATGGTTGTGAGGTCTGGGTTCTGCTCACCAAACAAGAATTCACTAAATGGGACAAACACCAAATTGAGACTCTGCATGCAGAATTCTGCAAAAAATATCCTCAGTGTACAACGTAAAACACCAAATAATGCATGCAGAGCAGAATTAGGCCGATATCTGCTAATTATCAAAATCAAGAAAAGAGCCGTTCAATTCAACAACCACCTAAAAGGAAGCGATTCCCAAACCTTCCATAACAAAGCCATCACTTGCAGAGAGATGAACCTGGAGAAGAGTCCCCTAATCAAGCTGGTCCTGGGGCTTTGTTCACAAACACACACAGACCCCACAGAGCCCCAGGACAGCAACACAATTAGACCCAACCAAATCATGAGAAAACTAAAAGATAATTCTTTCCAATGTGTCAAGTGATTAACACAAAAACAGAGTAAACTAGAATGCTATTTGGATCTAAACAGAGAGTACACAGTGGCAGAATACCTGACCACTGTGACTGACCCAAACTTAAGGAAATCTTTGACAATGTACAGACTCAGTGAGCATAGCCTTGCTATTGAGAAAGGCCGCCGTAGGCAGACCTGGCTCTCAAGAGAAGACAGGCTATGGGCACACTGCCCACAAAATGAGGTGGAAACTGAGCTGCACTTCCTAACCTCCTGCCAAATGTATGACCATATTAGAGACACATAATTCACTCAGATTACACAGATCCACAAAGAATTTGAAAACAAACCCAATTTTGATAAACTCCCATATCTACAGGGTGAAATACCACAGTGTGCATCACACCAGTGAGATGTGTGACCTGTTGCCAGAAGGGCAACTAGTGAAGAACAAACACCATGGCACTTTTGTGAGTGTAATGTTTACTGTTCATTTTGTATTGTTCATTTCACTTTTGTTTATTATCCATTTAACTTGCTTTGGCAATATAAACATATGTTTCCCATGCCAATAAAGCCCTTAAATTGAATGGAATTGAAATGAGAGTGGGCATGAGAGAAGGACAGAGAGAGAGCGGGCAGGAGATATGGAAAGTGATGTTGGGGACAAAAACATACACCATTATAAAATCCATGTACACAAACAACAAGTGTGCGGTTAAAATTAGCAAAAAAAACACACATTTCTTATATAGGGTGAGACAGGGCAGCTGTCTACCTCATGAAGCTGGTTGAGAAAATGCCAAGAGTGTGCAAAGCTGTCATCAAGGCAAAGGGTGGCTACTTTGAAGAATCTCAAATATATGTTGATTTGTTTAACACTTTTTTGGTGTTATTTCATAGTTTTGATGTCTTCACTATTATTCTACAATGTAGAAAATAGTACAAATAAAGAAAAACCCTGGAATGAGTAGGTGTTCTAAAACCTTTGACTGGTAGTGTATATATTTTTTATTATAATTTGTTTTGCTACTGTAGGTAGTGTTAGCTAGCGCTAGTGGGCTGTACTTGCGCCACTGTTAGGGGAGGCCGGGGAAGGCCATCATTGTAAATAATAATTGGTTCTTAACTGACTTGACTAGTTAAATAAAGTTTAAAAAAAAATGTTATAATAAAAATGGAGTGGTTGGAATGTAATAATATATAATAATAGTTCCATAACTGATCAAAACTAATCTTCTCAAACATATAGTGAGCAATATGTTTCAAATTTCAAAATAAAATCACTATGGAATCGCAATACATATACAATCATGAGAATCACAATACATATCTTATCGGCACCTAAGTATCGTGCTAATAACGTGTCCAGAAAAAAAAAATCTCACTTGCTCTTAAACATACACACACATACACATACACACACACGAACACCTTGCAACGGACTACACTTGTCTGCAGTACACTCCATTTAAATTTGGGATCAATTGAAAGTGCCTTTCTTGATCTCCTCCTCTCCTGTCCTACTAGATCAGAGCATGAGCCTGAAGAAACAGACCAAGACACGATGGGACAGACACCTCCCGAGCCAACACACACACAGGCCCCACCACCCAGCGGCTGGTGGCCCTGGCTATCATTAAACACATCAGCAACCACAACAACTTCCTGTTTCTCTAAGCCCATTTCCTGTCTGGGGAGGATCAATCTGCTGCCAAGGCAACACAGAGGGAAAGAAAAAGGGGGGGGGGGGATAAGGTCTAACTACAGGCAGCTAGGCAGCAGGGGATAAGGTCTAACTACAGGCAGCAGGGGATAAGGACTAACTACAGGCAGCAGGGGATAAGGACTAGGACTACAGGCAGCAGGGGATAAGGTCTAACTACAGGCAGCAGGGGATAAGGACTAACTACAGGCAGCAGGGGATAAGGTCTAACTACAGGCAGCAGGGGATAAGGTCTAACTACAGGCAGCAGGGGATAAGGTCTAACTACAGGCAGCAGGGGATAAGGACTAACTACAGGCAGCAGGGGATAAGGTCTAACTACAGGCAGCAGGGGATAAGGACTAACTACAGGCAGCAGGGGATAAGGTCTAACTACAGGCAGCAGGGGATAAGGTCTAACTACAGGCAGCAGGGGATAAGGACTAGGACTACAGGCAGCAGGGGATAAGGTCTAACTACAGGCAGCAGGGGATAAGGTCTAACTACAGGCAGCAGGGGATAAGGTCTAACTACAGGCAGCAGGGGATAAGGTCTAACTACAGGCAGCAGGGGATAAGGTCTAACTACAGGCAGCAGGGGATAAGGACTAGGACTACAGGCAGCAGGGGATAAGGTCTAACTACAGGCAGCAGGGGATAAGGTCTAACTACAGGCAGCAGGGGATAAGGTCTAACTACAGGCAGCAGGGGATAAGGTCTAACTACAGGCAGCAGGGGATAAGGTCTAACTACAGGCAGCAGGGGATAAGGTCTAACTACAGGCAGCAGGGGATAAGGTCTAACTACAGGCAGCAGGGGATAAGGACTAACTACAGGCAGCAGGGGAAAAGGACTAACTACAGGCAGTAGGGGATAAGGACTAACTACAGGCAGCAGGGGATAAGGTCTAACTACAGGCAGCAGGGGATAAGGACTAACTACAGGCAGCAGGGGATAAGGACTAACTACAGGCAGCAGGGGATAAGGTCTAACTACAGGCAGCAGGGGATAAGGACTAGGACTACAGGCAGCAGGGGATAAGGTCTAACTACAGGCAGCAGGGAATAAGGACTAACTACAGCAGCAGGGGATAAGGACTAACTACAGGCAGCAGGGGATAAGGACTAGGACTACAGGCAGCAGGGGATAAGGTCTAACTACAGGCAGCAAGGGATACGTTCTAACTACAGGCAGCCGGGGATAAGGACTAACTACAGGCAGCAGGGGATAAGGACTAGGACTACAGGCAGCAGGGGATAAGGTCTAACTACAGGCAGCGAGGGATATATGAAATTTCCCCCCCGGGGGATCAATAAGGTACCATTCTATCTATCTATCTATCTAAGGACTAACTACAGGCAGCAGGGGATAAGGACTAACTACGGGCAGCAGGGGATAAGGTCTAACTACAGGCAGCTAGGCAGTAGAGGATAAGGACTAACTACAGGCAGCTAGGCAGCAGAGGATAAGGTCTAACTACAGGCAGCAGGGGATAAGGTCTAACTACAGGCAGCAGGGGATAAGGACTAACTACAGGCAGCAGGGGATAAGGACTAACTACAGGCAGCAGGGGATAAGGACTAACTACCGGCGGCAGGGGATAAGGACTAACTACCGGCGGCAGGGGATAAGGAATAACTACAGGCGGCAGGGGATAAGGTCTAACTACAGGCAGCAGGGGATAAGGTCTAACTACAGGCAGCAGGGGATAAGGTCTAACTACAGGCAGCAGGGGATAAGGTCTAACTACAGGCAGCAGGGGATAAGGTCTAACTACAGGCAGCAGGGGATAAGGTCTAACTACAGGCAGCAGGGGATAAGGTCTAACTCAGGCAGCAGGGGATAAGGTCTAACTACAAGCTGCATGGGATAAGGTCTAATTACAGGCAGCAGGGGATAAGGACTAACTACAGGCAGCAGGGGAAAAGGACTAACTACAGGCAGTAGGGGATAAGGACTAACTACAGGCAGCAGGGGATAAGGTCTAACTACAGGCAGCAGGGGATAAGGACTAACTACAGGCAGCAGGGGATAAGGACTAACTACAGGCAGCAGGGGATAAGGTCTAACTACAGGCAGCAGGGGATAAGGAATAGGACTACAGGCAGCAGGGGATAAGGTCTAACTACAGGCAGCAGGGAATAAGGACTAACTACAGGCAGCAGGGGATAAGGACTAACTACAGGCAGCAGGGGATAAGGACTAGGACTACAGGCAGCAGGGGATAAGGTCTAACTACAGGCAGCAAGGGATACGTTCTAACTACAGGCAGCCGGGGATAAGGACTAACTACAGGCAGCGAGGGATAAGGACTAACTACAGGCAGCAGGGGATAAGGTCTAACTACAGGCAGCGAGGGATATATGAAATTTCCCCCCCGGGGGATCAATAAGGTACCATTCTATCTATCTATCTATCTATCTAAGGACTAACTACAGGCAGCAGGGGATAAGGACTAACTACGGGCAGCAGGGGATAAGGTCTAACTACAGGCAGCAGGGGATAAGGACTAACTACAGGCAGCAGGGGATAAGGACTAACTACAGGCCGCTAGGCAGCAGAGGATAAGGTCTAACTACAGGCAGCAGGGGATAAGGTCTAACTACAGGCAGCAGGGGATAAGGACTAACTACAGGCAGCAGGGGATAAGGACTAACTACAGGCAGCAGGGGATAAGGACTAACTACAGGCAGCAGGGGATAAGGACTAACTACCGGCGGCAGGGGATAAGGACTAACTACAGGCAGCCGGGGATAAGGACTAACTACAGGCAGCCGGGGATAAGGACTAACTACAGGCAGCGAGGGATAAGGACTAACTACAGGCAGCAGGGGATAAGGTCTAACTACAGGCAGCGAGGGATATATGAAATTTCCCCCCCGGGGGATCAATAAGGTACCATTCTATCTATCTATCTATCTATCTAAGGACTAACTACAGGCAGCAGGGGATAAGGACTAACTACGGGCAGCAGGGGATAAGGTCTAACTACAGGCAGCTAGGCAGTAGAGGATAAGGACTAACTACAGGCAGCTAGGCAGCAGAGGATAAGGTCTAACTACAGGCAGCAGGGGATAAGGTCTAACTACAGGCAGCAGGGGATAAGGACTAACTACAGGCAGCAGGGGATAAGGACTAACTACAGGCGGCAGGGGATAAGGACTAACTACCGGCGGCAGGGGATAAGGACTAACTACAGGCGGCAGGGGATAAGGACTAACTACAGGCGGCAGGGGATAAGGTCTAACTACAGGCAGCAGGGGATAAGGTCTAACTACAGGCAGCAGGGGATAAGGTCTAACTACAGGCAGCAGGGGATAAGGTCTAACTACAGGCAGCAGGGGATAAGGTCTAACTACAGGCAGCAGGGGATAAGGTCTAACTACAGGCAGCAGGGGATAAGGTCTAACTACAGGCAGCAGGGGATAAGGACTAACTACAGGCAGCAGGGGAAAAGGACTAACTACAGGCAGCAGGGGATAAGGTCTAACTACAGGCAGCAGGGGATAAGGTCTAACTACAGGCAGCAGGGGATAAGGACTAACTACAGGCAGCAGGGGATAAGGACTAACTACAGGCAGCAGGGGATAAGGTCTAACTACAGGCAGCAGGGGATAAGGACTAGGACTACAGGCAGCAGGGGATAAGGTCTAACTACAGGCAGCAGGGAATAAGGACTAACTACAGGCAGCAGGGGATAAGGACTAACTACAGGCAGCAGGGGATAAGGACTAGGACTACAGGCAGCAGGGGATAAGGTCTAACTACAGGCAGCAAGGGATAAGGTCTAACTACAGGCAGCCGGGGATAAGGACTAACTACAGGCAGCGAGGGATAAGGACTAACTACAGGCAGCAGGGGATAAGGTCTAACTACAGGCAGCAGGGGATAAGGTCTAACTACAGGCAGCAGGGGATAAGGTCTAACTACAGGCAGCAGGGGATAAGGTCTAACTACAGGCAGCAGGGGATAAGGTCTAACTACAGGCAGCAGGGGATAAGGACTAACTACAGGCAGCAGGGGAAAAGGACTAACTACAGGCAGTAGGGGATAAGGACTAACTACAGGCAGCAGGGGATAAGGTCTAACTACAGGCAGCAGGGGATAAGGACTAACTACAGGCAGCAGGGGATAAGGACTAACTACAGGCAGCAGGGGATAAGGTCTAACTACAGGCAGCAGGGGATAAGGACTAGGACTACAGGCAGCAGGGGATAAGGTCTAACTACAGGCAGCAGGGAATAAGGACTAACTACAGCAGCAGGGGATAAGGACTAACTACAGGCAGCAGGGGATAAGGACTAGGACTACAGGCAGCAGGGGATAAGGTCTAACTACAGGCAGCAAGGGATACGTTCTAACTACAGGCAGCCGGGGATAAGGACTAACTACAGGCAGCAGGGGATAAGGACTAGGACTACAGGCAGCAGGGGATAAGGTCTAACTACAGGCAGCGAGGGATAAGGTCTAACTACAGGCAGCCGGGGATAAGGACTAACTACAGGCAGCGAGGGATAAGGACTAACTACAGGCAGCAGGGGATAAGGTCTAACTACAGGCAGCAGGGGATAAGGTCTAACTACAGGCAGCAGGGGATAAGGTCTAACTACAGGCAGCAGGGGATAAGGTCTAACTACAGGCAGCAGGGGATAAGGTCTAACTACAGGCAGCAGGGGATAAGGACTAACTACAGGCAGCAGGGGAAAAGGACTAACTACAGGCAGTAGGGGATAAGGACTAACTACAGGCAGCAGGGGATAAGGTCTAACTACAGGCAGCAGGGGATAAGGACTAACTACAGGCAGCAGGGGATAAGGACTAACTACAGGCAGCAGGGGATAAGGTCTAACTACAGGCAGCAGGGGATAAGGACTAGGACTACAGGCAGCAGGGGATAAGGTCTAACTACAGGCAGCAGGGAATAAGGACTAACTACAGCAGCAGGGGATAAGGACTAACTACAGGCAGCAGGGGATAAGGACTAGGACTACAGGCAGCAGGGGATAAGGTCTAACTACAGGCAGCAAGGGATACGTTCTAACTACAGGCAGCCGGGGATAAGGACTAACTACAGGCAGCAGGGGATAAGGACTAGGACTACAGGCAGCAGGGGATAAGGTCTAACTACAGGCAGCGAGGGATATATGAAATTTCCCCCCCGGGGGATCAATAAGGTACCATTCTATCTATCTATCTATCTAAGGACTAACTACAGGCAGCAGGGGATAAGGACTAACTACGGGCAGCAGGGGATAAGGTCTAACTACAGGCAGCTAGGCAGTAGAGGATAAGGACTAACTACAGGCAGCTAGGCAGCAGAGGATAATGTCTAACTACAGGCAGCAGGGGATAAGGTCTAACTACAGGCAGCAGGGGATAAGGACTAACTACAGGCAGCAGGGGATAAGGACTAACTACAGGCAGCAGGGGATAAGGACTAACTACCGGCGGCAGGGGATAAGGACTAACTACAGGCGGCAGGGGATAAGGACTAACTACAGGCGGCAGGGGATAAGGTCTAACTACAGGCAGCAGGGGATAAGGTCTAACTACAGGCAGCAGGGGATAAGGTCTAACTACAGGCAGCAGGGGATAAGGTCTAACTACAGGCAGCGAGGGATATATGAAATTTCCCCCCCGGGGGATCAATAAGGTACCATTCTATCTATCTATCTATCTATCTAAGGACTAACTACAGGCAGCAGGGGATAAGGACTAACTACGGGCAGCAGGGGATAAGGTCTAACTACAGGCAGCTAGGCAGTAGAGGATAAGGACTAACTACAGGCAGCTAGGCAGCAGAGGATAAGGTCTAACTACAGGCAGCAGGGGATAAGGTCTAACTACAGGCAGCAGGGGATAAGAACTAACTACAGGCAGCAGGGGATAAGGACTAACTACAGGCAGCAGGGGATAAGGACTAACTACCGGCGGCAGGGGATAAGGACTAACTACAGGCGGCAGGGGATAAGGACTAACTACAGGCGGCAGGGGATAAGGTCTAACTACAGGCAGCAGGGGATAAGGTCTAACTACAGGCAGCAGGGGATAAGGTCTAACTACAGGCAGCAGGGGATAAGGACTAACTACAGGCAGCAGGGGATAAGGACTAGGACTACAGGCAGCAGGGGCTGACTGTATGGTGGTAGTACAGCTTGTCTCTCTCCATTAGGTGCCCACAGTCACATTCAATCATAAGCTATAGTTAAATAAAGTAGAGAAAGGTATTGCCCAGGCTATTAGCAGCAGGCACTAGTCCAGAAGTTAATGTGCCAAGTCCAACACTTGTTTAACATTTGTTCTAACAAATGTTGGTTTAACGCTTGTATAAGTCTGTTTGATGTGTTTTAATGTTTCTGTTAACAAATACAGTCTGAGAATAACCATCAGAGAGTATGTTCATGGCGTTAGAGGCCTGTTCTGTGTGTGTGGGCATTAGTGGTGGAGAGCCTGTGTGTGTGTTGACCAAGTAGCACTCAACAAGGCCCAGCCAACAAGGCCCAGCCAACAAGGCCCAGCCAACAAGGCCCAGCCAACAAGGCCCAGCCAACAAGGCCCAGCCAACAGAAGACACAGTGAGTGGAGCAGTTTCTCTCCCCCAGAGAAGTTTCTCTCCCCTAGAGCTATAGAGATAAGGAGCTTGGCAAACTGTCCTCTGCATCTGCTCCAACCACTCCATCACTATAACACTCCAACCACTCCATCGCTATAACACTCCAACCACTCCATCGCTATAACACTCCAACCACTCCATCGCTATAACACTCCAACCACTCCATCGCTATAACACTCCAACCACTCCATCGCTATAACACTCCAACCACTCCATCGCTATAACACTCCAACCACTCCATCGCTATAACACTCCAACCACTCCATCGCTATAACACTCCAACCACTCCATCGCTATAACACTCCAACCACTCCATCGCTATAACATTCCAACCACTCCATCGCTATAACATTCCAACCACTCCATCGCTATAACACTCCAAACACTCCATCGCTATAACATTCCAACCACTCCATCGCTATAACATTCCATCGTTATAACATTCCAACCACTTCATCGCTATAACATTCCAACCACTCCATCACTATAACACTCCAACCACTCCATCGCTATAAAATTCCAACCACTCAATCACTATAACACTCCAACCATTCCATCGCTATAACATTCCAACCACTCCATCACTATAACATTCCATCACTTTAACACTCCATCACTATAACACTCCAACCACTCCATCGCTATAACACTCCAACCACTCCATCGCTATAACACTCCAACCACTCCATCGCTATACCACTCCAACCACTCCATCGCTATACCACTCCAACCACTCCATCGCTATAACACTCCAACCACTCCATCGCTATAACATTCCATCACTATAACACTCCATCGCTATAACACTCCAACCACTCCATCACTATAACACTCCAACCACTCCATCGCTATAACACTCCAACCACTCCATCGCTATAACACTCCAACCACTCCATTGCTATAACACTCCAACCACTCCATCGCTATAACACTCCAACCACTCCATCGCTATAACACTCCAACCACTCCATCGCTATAACACTCCAACCACTCCATCGCTATAACACTCCAACCACTCCATCGCTATAACACTCCAACCACTCCATTGCTATAACATTCTACTGAGTAGACACACAACACACACACACACACACACACACACACACACACACAAAGAATCCTGGCTGGAGTTTTTGCATCATGATGTATATAAGGGTCCCTGTTTCAACACATCATTACCAGCCTAATATGGATAGATACATGTCAGGGCCCCTCCTTCAACACATCATTGCCAGCCTAATATGGATAGATACATGTCAGGGCCCCTCCAACACATCATTACCAGCCTAATATGGATAGAGACATGTCAGGGCCCCTCCTTCAACACATCATTGCCAGCCTAATATGGATAGATACATGTCAGGGCCCCTCCTCCAACACATCATTACCAGCCTAATATGGATAGATACATGTCAGGGCCCCTCCTTCAACACATCATTGCCAGCCTAATATGGATAGATACATGTCAGGGCCCCTCCAACACATCATTACCAGCCTAATATGGATAGATACATGTCAGGGCCCCTCCAACACATCATTACCAGCCTAATATGGATAGAGACATGTCAGGGCCCCTCCTTCAACACATCATTGCCAGCCTAATATGGATAGATACATGTCAGGGCCCCTCCACCACATCATTACCAGCCTAATATTGATAGATAGATGTCAGAACACATCACAACTCCATCTAGCTGTGTTGATTTCATCCATGACAACAGCAAACATTCATCCTCCTCTCCTGCAACATGAAAACACACTTTTGACCTCCTAGATACAGACACATACATACACACACACACGTTGGCAATGTTACTCACCACTCTGGGTTTGGCTCTCTGTGGGGCTGGTGTGGTCAGCTCCTCACTGCTCTTCCTCTGCAGTATGGGTTCTCTGGCAACAGTGGGAGTAGCAGGGCTGGAGTTGGACCCATCTGGTACAAGCACCGTTCCTCCAGACCCAGACTCAGACGGCTCGCTCTCGCCACCTGGAGCAATCAGGGTCAGAATATACCGCTTGGTCACATCTTCCAGGGAGGGGGCCTCCTCACCGGTGGGCTTACCCGGGATGGATTCAGAGGCGGGTAGGATGGCAGGCGGGTCCCCTTGGGCTTGCTGGGGCTGTGGAGGTGGGGAGATGGGGATGAAGGTGGCAGGTTCGCTGGCGTGGCGGACGTGCTTGGACCTGGTTTTGGGGGGAGCCAGGGGCAATGGGGGGGTGAAATCAGTCAGGTCTTGATCCTGGTCCTCCTCTGGACCCTGGTCTTCTGGACTTGGTTCCGAGTGGTCCAGCTCCTCTGATGCTGATTGGGTGACCCAGTTGGGGCGTTTCCTGGAAGTCCGCCGGCCCATTCTTGGAGATGGAACCTCCGCTAGTTTGGGGTCAAAGTTCAATATCTCTCCTCCTCCCCCTCCGTCGGTGTCATCACCATGGAGACAGGAGTGCAGCCTCCTTTCTGATTGGGAGCGGAATTTGACGCCTTCATTGTTGCCATGGCGACTACGTAATGGTCGTCCACGTTCATCTCCGAGCTCCCACAGCTCGTCTCTCTGCTCACTCAGAATTGGCTCGCTGCTGTAGGGCGGGATCTTACCAGGCTGATTCAGCTCACTGATTGGTTCTTTAGGGTGATGGGGACTTTTGAACCCTGGTTCGTCAAGCAGGGGGCCATCACCACGGCGACTGGGATCAGAGAAGGACTTCTTCTTTGTGGATTTCCCGTTGTTCTTGTCATCCGCCATCAATCTGTCCATCGCTCCTGGCTCCGCAACAATGCTCCGGATCACATTGCTGTAGTCATCACGGAGACTATCGTCACGGAGACCACAGTCACTAAACACCGATAGGTCGCTGGCCGCGCTGCCCGCACACTCTGATAGATCAACTGCAGAGGAGGACTCTGGGACACTTCCTCCTCCGACTCCTCCTGCCCCCTTGGAAGAGAGAGAGAGGGACCCCAGCAAGTTACTATCCACAGAGAAACTTGTATTTCCTTCTTCGGACACAGAGCGGCGCCGGTGAGGCATTGGGTCGCTTAGCGAACGGTAAACAGTAGGATCCCCATTCCCGTTGGACTCCCCATTGCTGCCGTTACTGGAGTCAGAGCCCGTATTCCCGGCTGAGGAGAACTTACGGCGGCGGCGGAGAGCGCTCGGAGTGGGAGGAGCCTCAAGTCCTGGGACTGAGGCACTCTGGGATACATTGGCCATCCCACAAGTACTGTTGTTGTTGACGCTGCTCATCTCTGTTACTACAGCATCGCTCTCACTCTCAACCCCAAGGGCAGGAACAGAGGCAGGGTTCTCTCGTTTCACTCTCGCTCCTGCCTGTAAACCTGATCCCTCTCTCATTCCCTCATTTAACCCTGGCCATTCCTCTTCATGCAGAGAAGACTCCTTCCAGACAGTCAGGGGTTGACCCGGCACATCTCTGGCCAACGATGATCCTAAACATGACCCCACAAATAACCTCTCAGGGTCACCCGGTCCAGTCTCTGGTTCTGTGACTATGCCCTCATCTGTGAGGCTCGACTCATGACCCGATAGCTCATCAACAGATCGGTCATAAAACATATTCTCCTCAGAATCTCCCTTCTGTAGGCACTTCTCTCTTTCTCTGTTTTCACATTCCATCTCGCACTTCTCTTTTTCTCCTGAAACGGAGGAGGCTGCCCCAATGTCGACCTCAGCCTCTCTAGCTCTCCTCTCCTCATCTTCACCTCCCTCCCTCTCTTTTATCTCCTGCTCCTCCACTTTTCTTTTGAAACCCTCATCTTCAGTGCCATCTGTCACTAACACATCATCATCATCCTTGCGAGCGCTCATCTGGCAGATATCTCTGATTACCTGTCTGGCCTCTTGGACATACCTGTCCTGCAGCGGAGTGGGCATCACATCCTCATACCCATAACCCCCTGCTCTGCAGTCCCCTCCATCACTCTCCACCTCTCTGTCAGGCACCACCCGTCTCCCGCCATCCCTCTCGTCATCTTGATCCAGACGTTGCTCAGAAGAGCTTCTTTTGGTCGAGGAGCCGGCTGGATGTTGCCTCCCTACTGGTTTATCAGAGTAAGTGAAGGATTTTGCGCGTCGGAGAGTTGCAGTGAGGTCCTTTAATGAAGGGCGCAGTCCTGGGTAGAGGCCTCTTGACCCCATCCTGTACACAGTAGATGATCCCTCAGTAACCCCTGACCCTGACCTTTCCGTCTTCCGAACTCTGAGATCTGATAGGTCACTTTTCAGAAAGCTGAGGAGAGACATTGTTTCCGAGGCGATATCCGGGTTTGACATTGACATCCTGTTCCTGTCCTTATCACCGACTACGCCACCACTTAGCAACCGACGGAACACTGTAGTCTCCTCCCTAGCAACCCCTCCAGTGTTCACTGTGGATGGGGGACTGACAGGGGGAAGAAAGTGGGGGCGGACCCTAACTGGGGCGTGGGAAAAGTTATCCCCGTGTCCGAAGCTGGGGGAGCGGTACATGGTGAAGTTACCGTGGTAAGTCTTACTGAGCATGGAGGAGGATGCACCAACCACACTGCCTGGGGTGGTAGTAGTAGTAGTTTTAGAGTTCACTCTTCTGTTAATATAGCTAGCTTGGTCCTCTTCTTTCAGTGTCTCTGTGCTACAGTTTCTACTGCTGCACTGCGAGGTGCCGGGACTCGAAATAAACGACGAGATGTTGACCTTTGAGACCCGTGACACCCCTGGGAGGGGTGTGATCATGTGAGATGTCCCTGCCCCACCTGAGGTGTATTGGCGTCTATTGCTCTCCTGCGCTCCCATCTGGTTAGGAGTGGAATTGTGTCCCCACTGCGCTGCACAGGTTCTAGAGCCTTCGGGTTCTCGAAGTCGGTTCTGGGAGCTCCCAGACTGTTCTGCGGTGATGGCAGTGTTCTGTTGGTGTCTCTCCAGGTGTTCCATCATTCCTGTCTGCTCGTCGTCACTGTCCTCTGATTCGCCATCGTCTCGCCCCATTGCTACGGCAACCTCACTGTTCTTCTTCTTCTTCCTCAGTGAGCGGCGTCTCACAGTGTCTCGGCTGGGTCCTAGTGATGCAGGGTTGTCCTCCTCACTGCCTGAAGACCTCCCGAGGACCTTACCACCCCACCAAACATTCTTACCGCGGGAGAGGTAACCTCCGCTGACACCTAATGAGGGAGCGCTCCTTCCTCCTGTTTGATGGTACTCCTCTTCTTCGTCTCCTGAGCTGAACCTCCAGCGGGCTGTGATGGCTACCCTGGCTGAGGCTCTATCAGAGGAGGGGGCCACCGGTCTGGAGGAGCTATGTGAGGAATGTAAACTGTCCCTGGGCTGCCCAGCCCCCTGGCTCTGCCTCTGCTGCTGCTCTACAGAGGGGCAGACACTGGAGGAGGAGAGGCCCACGGAATTGCTCCGAGGTGGGGGAGCAGGGGCAGCGGCGAGGACAGAGGGTGGAGGGTCAGAGTTCAGACTAGAAGTCCAGGTCTCAGGCCCCTCTCCTCCACTGCTGGGGCTGTGGGCTCTGTGCGTGTTTGATGGCTGGGCCACCCTAAGAAACCTACCACTTCTACTAATACTAGTGCTGGCTGGCTCAATCTCTGCCTCGTATGAGTAATGCTGGTCAGGGTGAAAGGCTGAGTCCATGCCCTGGAGTTTCCTCTCTCTGCCCAGGGAGGCAGCCCTGCTGTGGTATCTGTCTGACAGTAAGATGCTAGTGGCTTCAGGGGCTGGGCTGTTGGGAGACTGCCTGTCCCTTCTGTCTAATAAAGAGTTCTCTTTAGAGCTGGTGGAGTGCTGGAGGTGGTAAGCAGATTTTAAATCCTCTGCATCAAAAAGCTCTCTGATCTTGGTGACACTGGGCCAGTAGGTTAGGTCAACGTGAATAGGAGGATCTCCATGGTGAGTTGGGAAATAGCTCCTGTGTGACTTGCAGGCAGGAGCCCCACTTACAAAAACGTAATCCTCAGCGTTCGAAGTCTTACTGCAGGTATTGTTATAAGAGACAGACCGATCAATTAAGGAATAATCTATTTTACCAGCCCCAACGCTGCCTTGAGCAGATTTGCGAGTATAAATCAATTTTTGATTTCTCTCCGAATCCGATCCAGAGACCGAGTCTGTGCCTGAATACAACTTTTGTTCCTGAACTTTAGTGTCAGTAGGAGACTCGGATAAAACCGTGTCAGTAACTTGTAAATATCCATTGTCCTCGTGGAACGATTTCCGAGATGGGGACCCTTCTCCCCTGCTGCTTTTAATCCGAGGTAAAGTTGTGCTTTTCCTGACCACGTTACTGCCAGGGCTCGGAGCTTCATGCGTTCGAGACGAATTAGTCCTACTGAACTTCTCAGTGAGTTGGCGAATAGAGGGAGAAATGGAGGAGAGAGGAGTGGAAGAGCATTTCTTTAGCTCTGCGGTGGGGAGGCTGGCAGCGGAGATTTTGGAAACTTTCCTTGACACACTAACATTACGCATAGCCGAGGGCTGCGCTTTCTCGGCCGCTGCCGTAGATGGAGGGGGAAGGGCGCCGCTAATGCCCTCCAAATTCGTAGATTTTTTTTGTTTATCTTCACATCGACTTTTGTTCGCGCTACAACTTTCCAACTTTTTGAAGGAGACACTGCGATACAATTTATCTTTTTCTGCCATTGTGCACGTATTGTTCGTTTATCTCCTTTTGCTAATTCATTGATACAGTGGTAAAGCACTTTTTATTCTGCAGTGTCTAGCCTTTCACCCCTTTTCAACCTAGTACAATAGGCTACTTTTAACCACAACTTGCTGGCAAGGCTTTTTCTCTCTCTACTCCACTGAAGAGGCCAAAACAAGAGGCCAACGGGTTTACACTAAAAGGAGAGTGAATTATGGAGTAAACAAAGTGAAACAAAGAGATAACTCTCTGCATTCTGACCTTACATGTTATCCTCTCGAATCGCATCCAAGCACGAAGAAAAAGAGCTCACGTTTTTGTCCTTCAACTATGCAGTTTTTCCATAGATTCTCCCATGTTCCACTCTTTCCCAACGCCTTAACCACACGGCTGGCCCTAAACTCGCAATTCATTGTAATCCCGTACTGTTGATATACTCCTTATTTTTGTTGACATAATTGAGTTTTCCGTGACTTGTGTTTTTACATGCAAATGCCTGAGAATGAGTTAGACCAGGCGTGGGCGGGACTAGTCGGGGTATAAGGGTTGTCATAGCCCTTCGGGAATGGGCAGAAAAAGCATTTCCTTTTAGATGGGAGAACACCGATATTGCAGACAGGGTCGGATAATTATAGCTCTGGAACGTGTAAACCGTTGGAGCGCTGAGAAATTGTAATTGTAACTAGATTCAACTACAATAACTTTTGGTAACAGTGTTCCCACTGTCAGTGTGTTTAATTAAATGATTGTTAGTGCCGAATCACGCGGGGTCGTGAGTGTCGTGTTTGCGAATTGTGTCAACGTTAATAAAGCATTTTCTCATGCACAATAACTGTTATGGTTTTCCCATGACTGTCTGGTAAAGTAGCCCTTTGTTCCAGCAGGGATATTAGACCGTCCTCTGGGTGATGGAATGTTGACCGCAGCGCCATCTTACTGCCAATGTATAAAAGTGCACCATCCTTTTTGCTTTAAGGGTCGAGCCTATGACCTGCCCTGCCTCTCCCAAAAATCTGCTCCTCTGTTTTTGTAGATGAGGGGCAGAGCGAGAACAGAACATTTCCAATCAATATATGAACTGTATACCAAAATAAACACATTTGGTTGATACATGTCATCTTTATTGACAACTGACAAATAGCAAGTTAATTACAGTGTCAACAGGCTTGTTAATTGGTGAAAAGGTAGTCTATAAAGCAGAGGTATGGACATGCATGGATATGTATCAAACAGCACAACTAATAAATACATGTATAAACATAAGTGAGGAAATAAAACTAATTTGTAACAAAAATATAATTCAGTTTTCTCTATGTTATAAAAAATAAGTCTAACTGTAAAAAAGAATACACTGACACAGAAACACATCCGCTCCAAGAAGAGCATCTGACATCTACGTTGGTTCCCATTAGACACACAGCCATGTGACCCACATATCAAACTTATGTTATCACTTCATTAAGGGGCTTAAGCTAAGGCAGAGGTTACACAAACACACACTCTGGCGTGCACACACACACACACACACTCAGGTGCACACAATCACACACACTGAGGTACGCACACACTCACACACACTCAGGCGCGCTCGCTCGCACACACATACACACATCACATTCCAGACAGACTTAGGAAGAAAAACATCAGATGTCACACACATTTGACCAAAACAAGCCAATAATTTGTGGTATTGAGAAATCCAATCTGCTGCAGCTGATACACATAGGGACAACAGCTGATACACATTGGGACAACAGCTGATACACATAGGGACAACAGCTGATACACATAGGGACAACAGCTGATACACATAGGGACAACAGCTGATACACATAGGGACAACAGCTGATACACATAGGGACAACAGCTGATACACATAGGGACAACAGCTGATACACATAGGGACAACAGCTGATACACATTGGGACAACTGCTGATATGTAAGTCCAGTTTTGAGGAACTAGTCCTGTGATGTTCTCTTGGAGACTTATGTATTTAAGCAAACACATTAAGCAACATTTAACTAAGCAACATTTTAACTACTACTATTCAAATACAACTATACCTCATCTTGTAGTGGCAAAAACATTGAGAAGTGCATTAGACTGAACGACTGGGTCGCGTCCATAGATACAGAACAAAAAGACTGAACGACTGGGTCGCGTCTCTGGCAACCGAATCGATAGAACGAACGACCAGCCGGCTTGGCTAGCAACCCTAGATTTGGGTCGGGACAATATCTTGTGGAAGGATGAAATAGTAAGAATAAAAATAATGTTTTTTAATGAAATCATGTTTTGAATATGTTTGTAACCCGTGATAATGCCCTTCGAAGCCGGTGTTTGGAGGATATATTGGCACAGTTTGCCGGCCCCTAACAACACCTGTGCCAATATATCCTCCAAACACCGGCTTCGTGGGCATTATCATTTAAATATTGTTACGACAAAGCATACATCATCAATCTAAACACTGTACCAAATTATTCTATTCAGTTTTCACCTTCAAGTACCATCTCGCAATGCGCCCTGTGTGTCTGTGGGAAACATGGGAAACAGAGAGGAACTGCAAACTAAACTGGGTGAGATATAATAATATACATCGATAATGCAGTTTGTTAACGTGATTTTACAGCTAACTAGCTACTTTACATGCTGATATTGGCTTTGGTATTATTGTGTGTAGCATATTTTAATAGTTAGCTAGCCAGCCCAGAAAGAGCATGTTTTGTGGTCGATTTGCATGAAGTAGTCGATTTGAGCTGCAAAATATTTCCACAATGATATTATAACTACAGAATGAAACATACGTTCAAAAAGAAAATATATATATACATATATTAGAGTTATTCAACAGTGTTTAACACTGTTAATCATAGTAATTCGTGGTTTGGGGTGGATTATCCCTTTAGGCCATGGGATATGTAGGTAATACACGCCACCTAGTGGCTCATACAGAAAACAACTAGCAGTGTGCTCGGACATACAGGATACATTACATAATACTATGGCAACCAAACGCAGTGTTATGGCTGACTACTTCATGCATTTCAGCATACAGTCACAAGGCAAACACAGTAGCAAACACACTGGCTTGTTGCCATTTGGCAGAGCAGAAGTCAATGAGAGTTCTGGGTGGGTTCTAGGTACCCAAAACCCATGTATCTAGGTGGACTATGGGTGTTTCACACACATCGGTTCTTTTGTCTCAAAGGGAGTTTACCCTTGAATGAGCTTCTAGTTAAACATGGGTTCTAAATAATCTAGGGTTCTAGGTGAGTCTTTTCACTTTCTCACATCTTGGTTCCCTGCCTCTTAGACTGGTGATCTTGGTGACCAGTATTCTGGTGCTCCTGCGGAACCGTGGCTGTGTGAAGTAGAACAGTATAGGATCTAGAACACTGTTCATGCTGGCGAACGGCCTGGTGCACTTGTAGATCACTGAGAACAGGTTCCGTGTCGCACACGGAGCACCTGGTAAAGTTCGTATCAACAGGTACATGGTCTTAGTAAGGTGGAACGGCAGGAAGCTCACAGCGAACACCGTCACTACGATGATTATCATCTTCACCGCCTTGTCCCGTTTCTCCATTGAGGCTGCCATGGTAACGCCCTGATAGGATGGCGGGCGGCAGAGGAGGCGACCCATTCGACAGTAGCATGCCACCACGCCCATGAAAGGCAATAGGAAGCCCAGGCAGGTCAGGGCCATCCCATAGGGGTAGTAGTCAGCAGAGTGCTCCGGTCGACTAAGGTCGTAACAGACGGTGCGGTTGCGTTGTTTTCCTGTGGAGGCGTAGTGGAAAGTGGGGGCACAGAGGAGGGCGACCACCAGCCACACACCCCCACAGACCACCCATGCCAGCCTGCGACCTCCCCGCTTGTGCCAACAGGCCATAGGGTGGCAGATGCCCACGTAGCGCTGGAGACTGATACAGGTCAGGAACAGGATACTGCCATGCAGGTTACTGTGGAAACAATAAATAAAAAATAATACATAATATCACTGATGTTATAATGACAGGGTTCTCTCTCTACAATCCACTCAAAGATCTCTCCACAGAAAGGTAACATACAGTGTATGACTCATTATTACTTGTAGAACTGTATGAGTTTTTTAGGTAATCTATAGAACTATGATATGGGCGGCAGGTAGCCTAGCGGTTAGAGTGTTGGGCCAGTAACCGAAAGGTCGATGGTTTGAATACCAGAGCCGACAAGGGGAAAAACCTGTCTGTGTCCTTGAGCAAGGCACTTAACCCTAATTTGCTCCAGGGGCTGACCCTGGAGGTAGGCCGTCATTGTAAATAAGAATTTGTTCTTAACTGACTTGCCTAGTTAAATAAAGGTTAAGAGAAAAGAAGAAAAGTCAGTTAATGAGTAGCTATATTACCTGTAGAACTGAAAGCGGACCAGTTTACAGGCCTTTTCTCCAAAGGGCCAGTAGTCATGATTGGCGTAGTTGTAGATGAGCAGAGGTAGTGACATCACATACAGGAAGTCAGCCAAGGCCAGGTTGAGCATGTAAACGTTGCTCCGGGTCAGGTTGGGTCGTGACTTCCAGATCCTCAGGATGACCGCCCCGTTCAAAGGGAGACCAATCAGGAAGACCACACTGTAGATGGCAGGAAGTAGGAAGCGCTTAAAATCCTCCTTATAGGTGCAGATTGGCCATGTGTCATTGTTGACGCCCAAGGAGATGAGGGATTCCTCCCAGTGGGGTTTTGTGTATGGTCCAGAGGAGGAACCTTCTACTGTGAATGTTCCATTGAGGAACGGTTCCGTATCGAACACTTCTAGAGAGGATATTGACATGGCAACAGCTTCACATTCTGAAACAGAGATGAGAGGAGAGGGTTAACTGCATCAAAGTTGACAACCCTGTAGTGCTGCGTAATTAACCAACATTTATGTTGTTGTTGTGATTTTTAAATAACGAATTGACTGACGTCGGTTCAGTTACTTAAATACCATTTAGTTGGGTTTTTCTCTAGAGAGAAATCAAATAATTCACGAGAGAAATAAAGTCCTGGGCTGAAGGAGTTCAACTTAGTTCAGCGCAGAAACGTGGTAATTAACTACAATGACCATAATCCATTGCGCCCGTTCTTTCACGTTCGGACAGCGATAGATACACGTTTAGCTTGCTATTTTAGGTTAGATACACACAGACCCAGTGGCGTAATTCACCCTGAAAATCTTAGGGGGCACAAAGTAAATGAGGATAGCTAGGGGAGTGGTCCTTAAATTGGGGGATTTAGGGTTTTTCAAAAACACCTGAAACACCGTTTTCCTGCAATCTAGAGTCATAAGCATCATGCTTAATTCTATGTAAAAAATATGTATATTTTTCTGCATATCTAAGCATGCCTTATCCTCCTGACTGGTGGTTCTTTAATTAAAGGAAGTAAACTGCTTGCTTCTCTGCATCTCTGATGGGGCAAAAGGAGTGGCTAATAAGTCTGGCTGCACATCTGTCTGGCTGACTTACTGCAAATTGAGAAATAACGTGACTAAACTCAAGAAAAAG
Organism: Thymallus thymallus; assembly: GCA_023634145.1. Taxonomy (NCBI): domain Eukaryota; kingdom Metazoa; phylum Chordata; class Actinopteri; order Salmoniformes; family Salmonidae; genus Thymallus; species Thymallus thymallus. The sequence goes on from CM042379.1 coordinate 29,274,982, forward strand.
AAGAAGAAACTGTATTATGAAGCCAAGATCAATGATATAAAGAATGATGGGAAAACATTTGAATCAGATGGCTTATTCATCACAAAACCATTTGATGTTGCCAATTATTTTAATGATTACTTCAGTGGCAAACTTAGGCAGGAAATGCCAACAACGAACAGTAAGCCATGGTATTCATGTATAAAAAACATTTATAATGAAAGAAAAGCCTTGCAAGTTTGATTTTTGTAGAGTTAGTGTGGGAGAGGTTGAAAGATTAATGTCATCAATATTGACAAACCTGGCATTGACAATTTAGATGGAAAGCTACTGAGGATGGTAGCTGACTCCTATCGGGCATATCTTTAATCTGTGCCTAGAGGAAAGTCTTTGTCCTCAGGCCTGGAGGGAAGCCAAAGTCATACCGCTACCCAAGAGTGGTAAAACAGCCTTTACTGGTTCTAACATCAGACCTATCCTCTTGCTGCCAGCACTTAGCAAACCGTTGGAAAAAAAATGGACCAAATACAATGCTACTGCTCTGTAAACAAATTAACAACAGACTTTCAGCATGCTTATAGAGAAGGGCACTCAACATGCACTGTACTGACACAAATGATGATGATTGGTTGAAATAAATTGATAATAAGAAGATTGTGTGAACTGTACTGTTAGATTTCAGTGCAGCCTTTGATATTATTGTTACCATAACATGTTGTTGAGAAAACATACAGTACCAGTCAAAAGTTTGGACACACCAACTCATTCAAGGGTTTTTATTTATTTTTACTATTTTCTATATTGTATAATAATAGTGAAGACATCAAAACTATGAAATAACACATGGAATCATGTAGTAACCAAAAAAATGTTAAGCAAATCAAAGTATATTTTATATTGGAGATTCTTCAAAGTAGCCACCCTTTGCCTTGATGACAGCTTTGCACACTTGGCATTCTCTCAACCAGCTTCACTTGGAATTATTTTCCAACAGTCTTGAAGGAGTTCCCACATATGCTGAGCACTTGTTGGCTGAGCACTTGTTGGCTGCTCTTCCTTCACTCTGCGGTCCAACTCATCCCAAACCATATCATTTGGGTTGAGGTTGGGTGATTGTGGAGGCCAGGTCATCTCATGCAGCACTCCATCACTCTCCTTCTTGGTCAAATAGCCCTTACACAGCCTGGAGGTGTGTTGGATCATTGTCCTGTTGAAAAACAAATGATAGTCCCACTAAGCCCAAACCAGATGGGATGGCGTATGGCTGCAGAATGCTGTGGTAGCCATGCTGGTTAAGTGCCTTGAATTCTAAATAAATCACAGACAGGGTCACCAGCAAAGCACCCCCACACCATCACACCTCCTCCTCCATGCTTCATGGTGGGAACCACACATGGTGGGAAGTACCTATTCTGCGTCTCACAAAGACACAGTGGTTTGAACCAAAAATCTCAAATTTGGACTCATCAGACCAAAGGACAGATTTCTACCGGTCTAATGTCCATCGCTCGTGTTTCTTGGCTTAAGCAAGTCTCTTCTTCTTATTGGTGTCCTTTAGTAGTGGTTTCTTTGCAGCAATTAGACCATGAAGGCCTTATTCACACAGTCTCCTCTGAACAGTTGATGTCGAGATGTGTCTGTTACTTGAACTCTGTAAAGCATTCTTTTGGGCTGCAATCTGAGCTGCAGTTAACTCTAATGAACTTATCCTCTGCAGCAGAGGTAACTCTGGGTCTTCCTTTCCTGTGGCGCTCCTCATGAGAGCCAGTTTCATCATAGCGCTTGATGGTTTTTGCAACTGCACTTGAATAAACTTTCAAAGTTCTTGACATTTTCCGGATTGACTGACCTTCATGTCTTAAAGTAATGATGGACTGTCGTTTCTCTTTGCTTTTTTGAGCTGTTCTTGCCATAATATGCATTCCAGGTGACTACCTCATGAAGCTGGTTGAGAGAATGCCAAGAGTGTGCAAAGCTGTAATTAAGGCAAAGGGTGGCTACTTTGAAGAATCTCAAATATAAAATATACTCTGATTTGTTTAACATTTTGTTGGTTACTACATGATTCCATATGTGTTATTTCATAGTTTTATGTCTTCACTAATATTCTACAATGTAGAACATTTAAAATAATAAATAAAAACCCTTGAATGAGTAGGTTTGTCCAAACATTTGATTGGTACTGTATGTGTTATGGCTTTTCAACCAATGCCATATAGTGGATTCAGACAGATCTATCTAATAGACAGAGGGTTTTTCTTTAATGGAAGCTTCTCTAATGTCAAACATGTAAAGTGTGGTGTACCACAGGGCAGCTCTCTAGGTCCTCTACTCTTTTCTATTTTTACCAATGACCTCCCACTGGCATTAAACACAGCATATGTGTCCATGTATGCTGATGCATCAGCAACCACAGCTAATGAAGTCACTGAAACCCTTAACAAAGAGTTGCAGTTTGTTTTGGAATGGGTGGCCCGTAATAAACTGGTCCTGAACATCTCTAAAACTAAGAGCATTGTATTTGGTACAAATCGTTCCTTAACTTCTAGACCTCAGCTGAATCTGGTAATGAATGGTGTGGCTGTTGAACAAGTTGAGGAGATTAAATTACTTGGTGTTACCTTAGATTGTAAACCGTCATGGTCGAAACATATAGATTCAATAGTTGTAAAGATGGGGAGAGGTCTGTCTGTAATAAAGAGATGCTCTGCTTTTTTGACACCACACTCCACAATGCAAGTCCTGCAGGCTCTAGTTTGATCTTATCTTGATTATTGTCCAGTCATATGGTCAAGTGCTGCAAAGAAGAACCTAGTTAAGCTGCAGCTGGCCCAGAACAGAGCGGCATGTCTTGCTCTTCATTGTAATCAGAGGGCTGATATAAATACTATGCATGCCAGTCTCTCTTGGCTAAGAGTTGAGGAGAGACTGACTGCATCACTTCTTATTTTCTAAGAAACATTAAACGTGTTGAAAATCCCAAATTGTTTTCATAGTCAACTTGCACACAGCACTGACACACACACTTACCCCACCAGACATGCCACCAGGGGTCTTTTCACACTTACCCCACCAGACATGCCACCAGGGGTCTTTTCACACTTACCCCACCAGACATGCCACCAGGGGTCTTTTCACAGTCCCCCAGTCCAGAACAAATTCAAGGAAACGTACAGTATTATACAGAGCCATGAGTGCACGGAACTCGCTTCCATCTTATATAGCGCTAGTGAACAGAAAACCTGGTTGAATAAACAATAAAGCACACCTCTCCCCCATGGAACTGATCGATGCACACACACACACTACATGTTAATGTTTTGAAATGTATGTAAAAAGTATTTTGTCTGTAATATCGGACCCCAGTAAGACTAGCTGGTGTCGGCTAACGGGGAACCTAATAAATCAAATCAAATCTGCTCAAATCTGGGTAAAAGATTTCAAGGAATGTGAATCTTATTCAGTACATTTAGTAAATGCTTGAATATTTTTCAATAATCAAACAGACCTCAAAAAACACTAATCACTACAACCCTGAGAGAGATTTATGTTCCTCCCCTTACACCTGCCGTCCTCTTCATCTCAGTCTACCTGTACTCTCCACCAGGTGGCGTAGGAGAATATGGTGTTAACATTTAGTAACTAATTTGGTAATATAGTAACTAATATAGTAACTAATATAATCCCTCATTTCTGACTGTGTGCTACGGGACCATCCATATGTAAAAAATGTATGCATGCATGACTAAGTCGTTTTGGATAAACAAGTGCTAAATTGCATGTATATATTGGTGTACTGGTCCAAACCTGTGGATCAAACCCAGCCTAAAGTACAGTAGTTTAGCAGTGGGAATGCTTGTCTGTCTGTCTGTCTGTCTGTCTGTCTGTCTGTCTGTCTGTCTGTCTGTCTGTCTGTCTGTCTGTCTGTCTGTCTGTCTGTCTGTCTGTCTGTCTGTCTGTCTGTCTGTCTGTCTGTCTGTCTGTCTGTCTGTCTGTCTGTCTGTCTGTCTGTCTGTCAGCCCCCCACTACCCACTCTTGGATTTTATGTCTGGGGTTTCAAGATGTTGCATCATCAACATCAATCTCTAACCCCTTCACAATACATCTCTTATCCTAGCCCCTTCACAATACATCTCTTATCCCAGCCCCTTCAACATCACCATTAATCTCTTATCCTTCATCATCATTATCACCCACATCTCTCTCCGTCCAAACCACACGTGGGCAAGTGTTAGATCGCTAGAGCTGACTTCCAAAGCCAATCTCAGACAAACACACTAGGGTTCTATTGTCTGAACAGTGACGTATGGTTTCACAACATTTCATACCAGGAATGACAAGTGAGGGGGAAGGAAAGGGAGCGCCAAAATTACATCACTGTGTGTGTGTGTGTGTGTGTGTGTGTGTGTGTGTGTGTGTGTGTGTGTGTCATCACCAGCCCCCCAAAGTGCTGCCATGGCCTTTGGGTAAAGTGCTGGGTAAAGTGCTGGGTAAAGTGCTGGGTAAAGTGCTGGGTAAAGTGCTGGGTAAAGTGCTGGGTATGGGTAAAGTGCTGGGTAAAGTGCTGGGTAAAGTGCTGGGTAAAGTGCTGGGTAAAGTGCTGGGTATGGGTAAAGTGCTGGGTAAAGTGCTGGGTAAAGTGCTGGGTATGGGTAAAGTGCTGGGTAAAGTGCTGGGTAAAGTGCTGGGTAAAGTGCTGGGTAAAGTGCTGGGTATGGGTAAAGTGCTGGGTAAAGTGCTGGGTAAAGTGCTGGGTAAAGTGCTGGGTATGGGTAAAGTGCTGGGTAAAGTGCTGGGTAAAGTGCTGGGTAAAGTGCTGGGTAAAGTGCTGGGTATGGGTAAAGTGCTGGGTATGGGTAAAGTGCTGGGTAAAGTGCTGGGTAAAGTGCTGGGTAAAGTGCTGGGTAAAGATAGATAGATAGATAGATAGATAGATAGGTACTTTATTGATCCCCCGGGGGGGAAATTTCATTATCAAGCAGCTACAACAAAAACACAGGGCAGGTGCAAAATGCCACAACGAAAGTACACAAAAGACAGATACATGGTACATGATACATAGAGCGGCAGTATGAAAAAGTATAGAAATACAGGATATCTGGAGTGCAAAAAAAAGCTATAAAAGGACATTGCGTAGTATGAGTGGTTGGCTGAATATGTACACTATACATTGGTGGATGTTGGATGGTTAACTATACTATACAGGTTGATGGCAGAGAAATACTTCAGTAGCTAATGCGTATGATATGAGCGAGGGTAATAATAGTTTACTTAATAGACAGAATGGGTAAATGAACAGGTAAGTGAAAATTTTGCATGGTTAAATTAGCTGTACAGTTAGGTATACAGTTATATTTACAGATAAGTGAATACTTGCATGTTTACACAAACTGTACAGGTAAATGACAGGAAGAGATACTTTAATAGCTAAATGTGTGTATGATATCATTGGGGTAATAATAGTAATTCCCTTAAAATACAGTCCTTAGTGCGCAGGGTTTAATTACAGACAACTGCACTTATTGCACATTTGATATACTAAAAGCAATGAGAAAAGGTGCAACTGGCAGGATACTAATATGCATTCCTGAGTGAATGCCTAGGTCCAATAATTACTTACAATATTGCATGTGATATAATATAACAACTGTACATGGGTATGTATATACAGACCTGTATGAATAAGTAGGTCCTGAGTGGATGAGTGCTGACGGAACAGAGTTACTCACGGATGGATGCATAATTGTTAAACTAGGTCCTAGCACCCCAACAGTTCCAGATCTATGTTGCCGACGGCACGGCACCCCGGTGAGGCATTATATAGTCTCATAGCCGCCGGCAGGAAGGACCTCCTGTGGCGCTCTCTGGCACACCGTGGTGGGATCAGTCTGTGACTGAAAGAGCTCCTCTGCGTCATAACCATAGCGTGCAGAGGGTGGGTGACGTTGTCCATGATGGCCAGCAGTTTGGCCAGGATCCGTCTCTCCGCCACCTCCTCTAGAGTGTCAAGGCTCATCCCCAGGACAGAGCTAGCCTTCCTGATCAGCTTATTTACCCGAGAAGCATCACCGGCTTTGATGTTTGCTCCCCAGCACACCACTGCAAAAAAGATGGCACTGGCCACCACAGACTGGTAGAAGGTATGCAGTAGTTTACTGCACACGTTGAAGGACCTGAGCCTCCTCAGAAAGTAGAGTCGGCTCTGGCCCTTTTTGTACAGGGCCCCGGTGTTACCAGCCCATTCCAGTCTGTTGTCCATATGGACCCCCAAGAACTTGTATGACTCAACCATTTCCACATCCATCCCCTTTATAGGGACTGCAGTCAGTTGTGCCTTGGTTCTCCTGAAGTCCACCACCATCTCCTTAGTTTTGCTGATGTTGAGCTGAAGGTGGTTCTGCTCACACCACAACACAAAGTCACTGATTGTGCTCCTGTACTCCTCCTCCTGCCCACCCCTGATGCACCCTACAATAGCAGAGTCATCCGAGAACTTCTGTAGGTGGCATGTTTCAGAGTTATATCTGAAGTCTGAGGTGTAGAGGGTGAACAGGAAGGGGGACAGGACCGTACCCTGGGGGGCCCCTGTGTTGCTAACTGCCCGTTCTGACACACAGCTCTGTAGTCGCACAAATTGTGGCCTACCGGTCAGGTAGTCCGTGACCCAGGAGACTAAGGGTGCTTCCACTTTCATCCTCCTCATCTTCTCACCCAGTAGCAGGGGCTGAATGGTATTGAAGGCACTGGAGAAGTCAAAAAACATGACCCTCACAGTGCAACCTGCGTTGTCCAGGTGAGAGTAGGCCCTCTGCAGAAGGTAGATGATTGCATCATCCACCCCGATGTTGCGCTGGTATGCAAACTGCAGGGGGTCCATTGATGAACACACCAGGGGTCTGAGGTGAGCGAGGACTAACCTTTCCAGGGTCTTCATGATGTGGGACGTTAGCGCTACAGGTCTGAAGTCATTCAGGACAGTGGGGTGTGCCTTCTTGGGCACTGGGACGAGGCAGGATGTTTTCCACAGCACAGGGACCCTTTCTAGGCTCAGGCTAAGGTTGAAAAGACGCTGGAGTATTCCACACAGTTGGTCAGCACAGACCCTCAGCACCCTTGGGCTGATGCCATCAGGGCCCGCCGCTTTCCACTGGTGTAGTCTCTCCAGCTCTCTCTTCACTTGGTTGGTGGTGAAAGCCAGCCCAGGTAGGGAGGTGGGGGGAAGGGGGGTGTTGAGGATCAGTCCAGGGGGGGCAGGGGCGGAGGTGGAGTCACTGATTGTCTCAGCAGAGGTGCTGTGAGCAAAGTGGGGGTGGGATAGCCGTGAGGGTGTGTGGTCTGGGGAGCTGGAGGGGAGGTGGACAGGGCCAGTATCGAACCTGTTAAAAAATTGGTTCAGCTCATTGGCTCTGTCCTGGGTCCCCTCCGTCTGCCCACTGTTTGACTTTTTGAAGCCAGTGATATTTCTCATACCCTTCCACACCTCTCTCACCTGGCTCTGCCTCAGCTTGTCCTCCATCTTCTCCTTATACACTCTCTTCCCCTCAGCAATCCGCAACTTCAGCTCCCTCTGGACGCATTTCAATTTGTCCTTGTCCTTCTCCTTGAAGGCCCTCTTCTTCTCATTCAGCAGGGCCTTCAGGTCGCTGGTGACCCAGGGTTTATTGTTTGGGAAACAGCGTACCTTCCTGGTGGGTACAGTGTTGTCTACACAAAAATTAATATAGTCTGTTATGCAGTCAGTGAGTCCATCGATGTCCTCCCCATGAGCCTCACAGAACACATCCCAGTCTGTTGTTTCAAAGCAGTCCTGTAGGGCCTCATTCGCCTCCGGGGACCATCTCCTAATAGTCCTGGTGGTTGCAGGCTGCTGTTGGACCATAGGCCTGTAGAGTGGGGTGAGGTGGACAAGGTTGTGATCCGATCTACCGAGGGGAGGGAGTGCAGTGGAGTTGTATGCATCCTTCACATTAGCATATAACAAGTCCAGAGTTTTATTATTCCTGGTTGGGCACTTCACGAACTGTTTGAACGTGGGCAGCGTGGAAGAGAGAGATGCATGGTTAAAATCCCCCGAAATTGCAAAGAAAGCACTGGGATGCGCTGTCTGTAACCTCGCGATAACAGAGTGGATGACGTCACACGCTGCGTTTGCGTCAGCAGAGGGCGGGATGTAAACAATAACAGCAATGGCCGCCGTGAATTCCCTAGGTAGATAGTAGGGTCTCAGGCTAACGGCTAGCAGTTCAATGTCCGGGCTACAAAACTTTTCCTTAAGAGTAATATGGTTCGGATGACACCATCTGTTGTTAACTAATAAAGCCAGCCCACCACCCTTACTCTTACCGGAAGAGACGCGATCCCTGTCCGCTGTGATGGTCTGGAAACCGTCGATAGTGACGTTCTGTATGGGGATGTTATCGTTCAGCCAAGTCTCAGTAAAACACATTAGGCTAGCTTCCCGATAAATCCTTTGTCCACGAACAAGTCCCGCCAACTCATCCATCTTGTTATGTAGACACCTCACATTGCCCATAATAATAGATGGTATAGCCGGCTTGTACTTGAACCTCCTCCGCTTTGCCTTACATTTCAATCCCGCCCTGCATCCACGGCGTCGTCTTTTCAATTCGTCCGGAATATCAAACTTTTCCCTGGGGAGCAGCAGCGCTGCGTGGGCTAAATCCAGGAGCTGGGCTCTGCTGTAAACAATAACAGTTGACGACTCCTGTCGACGTTCAGCTGCGATAAAATCCATAAAATCCATAATCCTGAACTGTTATAGTTCGACTGTAGCAAAATAAAAAATAAAACTAAAGAAAATAGACGAAAGAAAACGAACTAAAACAACAATTAATGCACGAACAACGGGACAACGGGAGCTGCTTAAAAGGCGACCACTCAGGGCGGCGCCAAGACTGTGCTGGGTATGGGTAAAGTGCTGGGTAAAGTGCTGGGTAAAGTGCTGGGTATGGGTAAAGTGCTGGGTAAAGTGCTGGGTAAAGTGCTGGGTAAAGTGCTGGGTAAAGTGCTGGGTATGGGTAAAGTGCTGGGTAAAGTGCTGGGTAAAGTGCTGGGTAAAGTGCTGGGTATGGGTAAAGTGCTGGGTAAAGTGCTGGGTAAAGTGCTGGGTAAAGTGCTGGGTAAAGTGCTGGGTAAAGTGCTGGGTAAAGTGCTGGGTAAAGTGGGGTAAAGTGCTGCCATGGCCTTTGGGCAAAGTGTTTGTACAAACCCTCTCATTTTAATGGCAACATCCCTGTAGAGTATGTGCATTTCCAATAAAAAGCTCCAGATTGCCCACCTAATGCGTATGTGTGTGTGTGTGTGTGTGTGTGTGTGTGTATGTGTGTGTGTACGTGTGTATGTGTGTGTGTGTGGTGTGTGTGTGTGTGTCTGCTCCAGTCAATTCTAAGAAAGCAGAGACAGGTGCAGAAGCTGTCAGACACACGTCACGTCACGTGTGTGTGTGCATGCCGAGATTACACACAAGAGTGCCACACTTATTTATAAACTGCATGATCAGGTGACTAGGGTTGTTTTGGGGGTGGGTTGTATATTTACCTAATTTACATAATTGCAAATGATTAAATCCTTCCAATAGAAATGTTAAAAACAATTTAGTTAAGAATTTAACTTTAATTAAATGATTTGACTCTTCACATGGGATGATTTCACTGAACAACAAAAGAAAGGGAATATTGAATGATCCCCAATGATCCATCACATCTCCCAAAAATGTTTTCAACATACATCTGTAAAATGATAGTCTAGAAACTAAAGCTTTTGTTGTCTTCCTCTCAGGCTTCCATCTCTTCTCCCTGGACCTCCTCAATGTCCACCTCTTGAACATTAGACTCTGAGGCCTCATCTTCACTGTCACTTTCCAACCTTGTTGAGGAGGGCTCGTTGTCAGCGTCAAAAAGCCTCAAATTTGCCCAGATGGCCACCAATTGTTCAACCCTTGTATTGGTCAGCCTGTTACGTGCTTTGGTGTGTGTGTTCCCAAACAAGGACCAGTAGCGCTCTGAGGCGGCTGATGTTGGTGGGATTTGAAGGATGATGGAGGCAACAGGGGAAAGATAATCAGATGGTTGCAATTCCATTGAATTGAGGATAATATGCCACAAGACCTAGAATTGCCTTATGTGTATCCCACAAAAAAGGTTCACTGTTATAAGCTAACTTTTTTGATGAATTTAAGCAAAATTCCCCAAATTCCAGGGCTTAACTTCCCATGGAAAATCTTCTGAAATTTTTTTGAAATTTACCGAAAAGTTTCTGACCCTTTGCAACACTACACGTAACCCAAACCAGACACATCAAATATTTCAACAAGATAACATTAAGCCTTATTTTTTTATTTGCTCTTTCTCATGCACAGAGATTACACACACACACACACACACACACACACACACACACACTTGACAAGCCATTTAAAGCCAATCAATTTACATCATCAATTAATATGGAGACAGATGTTGTAACCATAGAAACAGACCCCATCAATCAATCTCAGGACAGACGAGGCATAACTCTAAAATAGACATCTGGGAAAAGTGGAAGTTGCCAGGGTTAATTTTTACCCAAATCTGACCGTCACCTAACCCAGTGGGGACACCAACACTTCAAGATAAGAAGTTTTTTCCAGATTTCTGTGTGCTACTCTGGGTCAATATTACAACAAACAATACCCACAATTACAGGTTACTGTCTTCAGAGCTGGCTTCTCCCCCTGGGGTGACACAGATAGGGAACAGTTAAGGGAACATGGAGTGACTGGAAAGAGGCTCAAATCAGATCTGATACACAGAAGCAGCAATTTGCCTGAGTGTCCTGACACAGGTCTGTTCTGGTAAGTGCAACATTAAGCTATGTTAACATTATCTGATGTCATGGTGAGTAGACCAGCTTATTCAGCATGTACAGTACCTTCGGAAAGTATTCAGACCCCTTGACTTTTTCAAAATGTTGTTACGTTACAGCCTTATTCTAAAATGGATTCAATATTATTATTTTTCTCAGCAATCTACACACAATACCCCATAATGAAAAAAGTGAGAACAGGCTTTTATCAAATGTATTAAAAATACAGATACCTTACATAAGTATTCAGACCCTTTGCTATGAGACTCGAAATTGAGCTCAGGTGCATCCTGTTTCCATTTATCCATAGGGTACTAAAACATTTCTGCAACATTGAAGGTCCCCAAGAACACAGTGGCCTCCATCATTATTAAATGGAAGAAGTTTGGAACCACCAAAACTCTTCCCAGAGATGGCCGCCAGTCCAAACTGAGCAATCGGGGGAGAAGGGCCTTGGTCAGGGAGGTGACCAAGAACCCGATGGTCACTCTGACAGAGCTCTAGAGTTCCTCTGTGGAGATGGGAGAACCTTCCATAAGGACAACCATCTCTGCAGCACTCTCCACCAATCAGGCCTTTATAGTAGAGTTGCCAGACGGAAGCCACTCCTCAGTAAAAGGCACATGACAGCCCCCTTGGAAACCAAGATTGAACTCTTTGGCCTGAATGCCAAGTGTCACGTCTGGAGGAAACCTGGCACCATCCCTACAGTGAAGCATAGTGGTGGCAGCATCATGCTGTGGGGATGTTTTCAGCAGCAGGGACTGAGAGACTATTCAGGATCGAGGCAAAGATGAACGAAGCAACGTACAGAGAGATCCTTGATGAAAACCTGCTCCAGAGCACTCAGAACCTCAGACTGGGGAGAACGTTCACATTCCAACAGGACAACGACCCTAAGCACAAAGCCAAGACAACGCAATAGTGGCTTTGGGTAAAGTCTCTGAATGTCCTTGAGGGCCCAGCCAGAGCCCGGACTTGAACCCGATCGAACATCTCTGGAGAGACCTGAAAATAGCTGTGCAGCAATGCTCCTCATCCAACCTGACAGAGCTTGAGAGGATCTGCATAGAGGAATGGGAGAAACTCCCAAATACAGGTGTGCTAAGCTTGTAGCGAATTTGCTGTGGGCTTAATAGCATCTTTTCAGCGAATTTGCTGAAATTTCTAAAAACCTGTTTTTGCTTTGTCATTATGGGGTATTGTGTGTAGATTGATGAGGGGAAAAAAAGAATTTAATAAATTTTAGAATAAGGCTGTAACGTAACAAAATATGGAAAAAGTCAAGGGGTCTGAATACTTTCTGAATGCACTGTAGCTCAATATATATTCTTCAAAAAACATATTTTTAGTCTCCAAACCCCTGCAGTCTCACAGCTACTGACTTTCAGTTACACCCAAAAGGAGATCCAACAAGGGTATTCAGGCATGTATGCTCTAAAGAAGACCCATCTCTAGTGCATTGTCAAGGGGTTTGTACAGATACCTCTATCACCACGTCAGGTAGCCTAGCGGTTAGAGCATTGGGCTAGTAACTGAAAGGTCGCTGGTTCAAATACCCGAGCCAACACAGTGAAAAAAACCTGTTGATGTGTCCTTGAGCAAGGCACTTAACCCTAATTTGCTCCAGGGGCTGATCCTGTAGGTAGGTAGGCCGTCATTGTAAATAAGAATTTGTTCTTAACTGACTTGTCTAGTTAAATAAAGGTTAATAAAAAGTTGTCATGGAGGAGGTGAATGTACAGCTGGTGAAAGGACCATCAGTAAACTACAGAGACATGCAGGACAGTTAACTCTGGCTAATAAGAAACCATGTTAATGGATTGTATTTGTTTTCCTCATCAGGTCTCAAAGCACTTTACTCTGTAGGTGAGGAACTCCCCAAATCCACCATCTGTAGCATTGGCACCAACCTGTATAGTCTGTCCATCCCCGAATGAACGTCAGACCAGGAGAGAGGCAGTTAACATAGAATACACACTGCTTCTCAATCTCCCTCCATCCTCTATGTCAACTGTGTCTGTGCCAGTGGAGCCAGAGAAAGCACCCACAGGACCCTGACTAATGTCTGATGTGGTCTGACCCAACAGGACCTTTACTGGAAACATTGCTGTGGTCACTATACATGTATTATGCTTTCCATCACAAAAGATGCACACACACACACACACACACACACACAGACACAGACACAGACAGGCAGGCAGGCAGGCAGGCAGACATTTCAAACAAGGTGTGTGTGCGTGAGAAAAGAGCAACTCAAGGGTTGTCTTTATCACTGCGCTGCTCTAAAGTGCACCGCCAAAACAGGATGTCCTGTATATCCGGATTACAGCAATAGGACTACAAATTCCCCACCATTCATCATGACACACTGAAGGTTATTGAAAAGCAATAATAGGCCACTTCATGTTGTTGACACTTGAAGACAGGTTAAAATAGCTATGTTGTTTAAATGGGGAGTCTGAGGTTCAACTGAGGGATAGGCCTGGAGAAATGTATCCACTCTCAAATTCACAGACAAAGTTAAGGATGAAAGGACCATCCATTATAACAACGTTCTAGTTTTAAACATGTTTTAAGGCTGTACAGGCGCTTGTTTACATGACTTTATTTACAAACAATGGAGTAAAACAAGCTTATAAGTTGAACTAATGTTGTTCAAGAATATATATATATATATATATATATATATATATCATGAATTTAAATTTAAAAGTTTTTTAAAAAGATCGATCGCAGAATTCCGCTTTAAGGTAAATTAACTCGTGTCTCGAAGATTTGATCACATTAATTCGGAGAGACATTGCCAAAATTATTTTATATTCTATGGAAACATGTTTCAGACTACTCTGATATAATGACAATGTGCCAATGAGGTTATTTAGACTCGTCTGCATATAAAGTGAAATTGTAACACGTACCTCGCCAGCTGCGACAAAAATAACGACTTTCTCTGCTGCTGTCAACAAGTCGGTGATCCAAACCCGCGGGGGTGCCTCGGTCTACCTCGTCTTTGACTAGGCAGTAGCCTAGTAATCCAAACAAATAAGTACTTTCAAGACAAAAATAAGTAAACCATTCAATGGAGGTCCTTCATAAAGTCCAACTGATTTTCATGTTTTTTTGCAGCACCAGAGCATGATATCAATGACATTGGGTGGATTCGATTATGCTAAACCGCGCGGCACCGTCCAATAAACCAGTGACATGAACGGGCAAAAGCACTGAGGGAGGAGCGCCAGTTCAAATCGAACCGTAATCTACACCGCTCGGTCATGTTGTCAACAAGGCAGCATTGTGCGTCGTCCAGAAACATACAACATCTCTTTTCTAAAAAAATATGTTTGTTGAACTACTTTTCATTGGGGAGGTAGATAAAGCGTATTTATCCAAATCAATCACTTTCGCATGTGGAAACAGAATCCTACGCATTACTCCGTGCTAATTACCTTACGTGGGCTTTGAACGGGGCACCTGGCTCACACCAAGGAGGCAGCCCCAATGGGGTAGTGAAGGGTATACGCCGTATACCCACATATTTTTCAGTGGGCATTGCGTGACTATACTCATTTCTTCGTAATGTTTTGCTTAAAATGTCGATAAACTATTATTTATTCACATTTTAGACGCAGCAATGTACACACGGCAGTAGAGGCCTACGTGTGAACGTTCCAAAATGCAATTTGCGGGAAAACACGGTTTCATGGACAGAGATTAACATATCCGTTAGAAAGAGGGGGATTTATTGATGCAACAACTATAATGGGTTGTTAATATGATTAGGATAATGCCTTTGGCTGCAAGACAATTAAATACATTTGAATGAAAACCAATAGAACAGGGGAAGGCATATGAGTAAGTCTTTATAAAAAAAGAATTGCCTCCACGTTTCTATGGTGGGATTTTGTCTATAGGCTACTTTGAAGCAAGGTAAGTCATGCCTGATAATATGAAGTAAAACGTCCAGGTTTCAAACAATTAAGGTACAGGAAAAAGATAGTGATGCTAATGCTAGGCCTAACAGTCTTCTGGTAGATGGAAAGGCTTTCCTAAAAACCTTCTCTATTGAATGTTAACTAGCTGCAAAGTAGCCTATGCCTACCTGTCAGAATTATATCATTTATTTATTTTATTTGTATTTAAACTTTATTTAATTAGGCAAGTCAGTTAAGAACAAATTCTTATTTACAATGACGGCCTACCCCGGCCAAACCCGGACGTGCATCGCCCTATGGGACTCCCAATCAGGATGTGATACAGTGACTGTAGTGACGCCCCTTGCACTGCGTTGTAGGTTGACTGGTGAGCTCAAGGAATCCTGCAAAACGACCTATGATGCTAATTTTTGTGTCATCTCTACATAGTTGTTTTCTGTTGGTGTCACTGAGTAGACTGATACCCCCATTTCATGTGTGCACCCTCCATAGGTATGGCTCAACAGTGCATATACAGTGCATATTAACCCACTGTTCCCCGGGCGCCGAAGACGTGGATGTCGATTAAGGCATTCTCTCTGATTCAGAGGGGTTGGGTTAAATGTGGAAGACACATTTCAGTTCAATGCCTTCAGTTGTACATCTGACTAGTATCCCCCCTTTCACTTTATATATGTACTGTATGCCCCAATGCAATTATGTAGTCTAATAAATCCACTGTTTGTAAAATCTATATTAAAAAAACGTTAAAAAGTTATAATAACAAAATTCCAACCTTGTTTAGCATTGTCTAGTCCAAATATGGCATTATTCAACTCTTACTTTTATTTCACTACATTCCTAAAGAAAATGTTGTCAGGAAAATTGTCCAATTCACACACTTATCAAGAGAACATCCCTGGTCATCCCTACTGCCTATGATCTGGCAGACTCACTAAACACAAATGCTTATTTTGTGAATAATGTCTGAGTGTTGGAGTGTGCCCCTGGCTATCTGTCAATAACTGTTATGGGTTAGGAAGTATCCAAAAAATATATGAACAAATTATTTGATGAAAATGTATTTTGGGCCTTACTGCTATTAGCAGACCACTACCTTAAATCTATGTTTGGAAATGATGACGTTGAGGAAATCCTGAAGTTATAGAAATCTGCTTTTGTACTGCCTCTCCTGAAAGGTGGAGATCCTTCACTACTTGACAACTATCGACCCATATCAAAATTGTCTGTACTGTCTAAGGTGCTGGAGTCCCTAGTTAGTAGGCAGATGAAGGCCTACCTCCAAGAAAACATTGATGGTTTTAAATGACATCCACTGTGCTCTTGACAAGAAGTTACATTGTGTGTCTGTCTTTATTGATTTGTCGAAGGCATTTGACACCGTGGACCATGTTGTGTCGGTGCAAAGGTTAAAATGTCGTGGAATTACTGGTCATGCTCTAGATTGGTTTATAAATTACCCATTAAATCGTACACAATGTGTTTAATGGTGGATGGTTGTAAATGCATTGAGTTGTGCTCAGGTGTTCCGCAAGGTTCTATTTTGGGCCCACTGTTGTTAATTTTGTATATCAACAACATTGGGGATCATATTGAAACACCGGATGTTCATTTTTATGCAGATGATACTGTTCTTTATTCAAGTGGTAGTAGTTTATCTTTGGCTTTTGAAAATGCCCAAACATAATTGATGTTGCGATGTGTCTGTTACTTGAACTCTGTGAAGCATTTATTTGGGCTGCAATTTCTGAGTCTGGGAACTCTAAAGAACTCATCCTCTGCAGCAGAAGTAACTCTGGGTCTTCCTTTCCTGTGGCGGTCCTCGTGAGAGCCAGTTTCATCATAACGCTTGACAAATTTTGCAACTGCTCTTGAAGAAACGTTCAAAGTTCTTTACATTTTCCGTCTTAAAGTAATGATGGACTGTCGTTTCTCTTTGCTTATTTGAGCTGTTCTTGCAATAATATGGATGGTCTTTTACCAAACAGGGCTGTCTTGTGTATACCACCCCTACCTTGTCACAACACAACTGATTGGCTCAAACACATTAAGAAGGAAAGAAATTCCACAAATTAACTTTTAACAAGGCACACCTGTTAATTGAAATGCATTCCAGGTGACTACCTCATGAAACTGGTTGAGAAAATGCCAAGAGTGTGCAAAGCTGTCATCAAGACAAAGGGTGGCTACTTTGAAGAATCTCAAACATAAAATATTTTTTTACTTTTTGGGTTACTACATGATTCCATATGTGTTATTTCATAGTTTTGATGTCTTCACTATTATTCTACAATGTAGAAATTAGTATAAATAAAGAAAAACCCTTGAATAAGTAGGTGTGTCCAAACATTTGACTCTATATAATCCATAACAATTTTCAACTGGTACCGGGGAACCTTCAGACGAGTCTTGTGAGGCCTGTGGGCGTCCTAGAACAAAACAAGAGTCTCACTTTTCCACAGAGGTTGTCATATTAATGTGTAGACCAAACTGTTCAGAAGCCACAGACAGAAGTTGGCAGATAGGCTGTACTGACTTCAGACAAGTCCCAAGACGTTTGTGGGGGCCATAGAGCGAAATGGAGAACACCGTCCTGTTCATCAATCAATCAATCAATCAATCAAAATTTATTTATAAAGCGCTTTTTACATCAGCCGATGTCACAAAGTGCTATACAGAAACCCAGCCTAAAACCCCAAACAGCAAGCAATGCAGATGTAGAAGCACGGTGGCTAGGAAAAACTCCCTAGAAAGGCAAAACCTAGGAAGAAACCTAGAGAGGAACCAGGCTCTGAGGGGTGGCCAGTCCTCTTCTGGCTGTGCCGGGTGGAGATTATAACAATTCATGGCCATTAAGGCCAGTTCTTTCTCCAAGATGTTCAAATGTTCATAGATGACCAGCAGGGTCAAATAATAATAAAAGTAGTTGTGGAGGTTGCAACAGGTAAATACATCAGCAGTGAATGTCACTTGGTTTTTCAGTGCAATAGAGCGAGAGTGAGGTGAAAACAGCAGGTCTGGGACAGGGTGGCACGTCCAATGAACAGGTCAGGGTTCCATAACCGCAGGCAGAGGAGTTGAAACCGGTGCAGCAGCACAACCAGGTGGACTGGGGACAGCTAGGAGTCATCAGGACAGGTGGTCCTGAAGCATGGTCCTCCGGGTAGGCTCAGGTCCTCCGGGAGAGGGGGTAGAGTGGGAGAGAGAGCGAATTAGAGGGAGCATACTTAAATTCACACAAGACACTGGATAATAACATCAGATTTAACAAACTGACCCTAGCCCCCTGGCACATAGACTATTGCAGCATAGGTACTGGAGGCTGAGACAGGGGGGTCAGGAGACACTGTGGCCCCCTCCGACAATACCCAGACAATACCCCCGGACAGGGCCAAACCAGGCAGGATATAACCTCACCCACTCTGCCAAGCACAGCCCCTACACCAATAGGGGGATATCAACAACCACCAACTTACTACCCTGAGACAAGGCTGAGTATAGTCCACGAAAAGATCCCCTCCACTGCACAAGCCAGAGGGGGCGACAAACCGGACAGGAAGTGACGCACCCCTCCTAGGAATGGCATGGAAAGCACCAGTAAGCCAGTGACTCAGCCCCCGTAATAGGGTCAGAGGCAGAGAATCCCAATGGAGAGACGGGAACCGGCCAGGCAGAGACAGCAAGGGTGGTTCGTCGCTCCAGAGCCTTGCTGTTCACCCTTGCACCCCTGGGCCAGACTACACTCAATCATAGGACATACTGAAGAGGTGAGTCTTCAGTAAAGACTTAAAGATTGAGACAGAGTCTGCGTCTCTCACATGGATAGGCAGACCATTCCATAAAAATGGAGCTCTATAGGAGAAAGCCCTTCCTCCACCTGTTTGCTTAGAGATTCTAGGGACAATAAGGAGGCCTGCGTCTTGTGACCGGAGCGTACGTGTAGGTATGTACGGCAGGACCAAATCTGAGAGATAAGTAGGAGCAAGCCCATGTAATGCTTTGTAGGTTAGCAGTAAAACCTTGAAATCAGCCCTAGCCTTAACAGGAAGCCAGTGTAGAGAGGCTAGCACAGGAGTAATATGATCAAATCTTTTGGTTCTAGTCAGGATTCTAGCAGCCGTGTTTAGCACTAATTGAAGTTTATTTAGTGCTTTATCCGGGTAGCCGGAGAGTAGAGCATTGCAGTAATCTAATCTAGAAGTGACAAAAGCATGGATTAGCTTTTCCGCATCATTTTTGGACAAAAAATGTCTGATTTTTGCAATGTTACGAAGATGGAAAAAAGCTATCCTTGAAATATTCTTGATATGTTCATTAAAAGAGAGATCAGGGTCCAGAGTAATGCCAAGGTCCTTCACACTTTTTTGGGAGACGACTGTACAACCATCAAGATTAATTGTCAGATCCAAAAGCAGATCTCTTTGTTTCTTGGGACCTAGAACTAGCATCTCTGTTTTGTCAGAATTTAAAAGTAAAAAATTTGCCGCCATCCACTTCCTTATGTCTGAAACACAGGCTTCCAGGGCAGGCAATTTTGGTGCATCACCATGTTTCATCGAAATGTACAGCTGTGTGTCGTCCGCATAGCAATGGAAGTTAACATTATGTTTCCGAATGACATCACCAAGGGGTAAAATATATAGTGAAAACAAAAGTGGCCCCAAAACGGAACCTTGAGGAACACCGAAACTTACAATTGATTTGTCAGAGGACAAACCATCCACGGAGACAAACTGATATCTCTCCGACAAATAAGATCTAAACCAGGCAAGAACTTGTCCGTGTAGACCAATTAAGGTTTCCAATCTCTCCAAAAGAATATGATGATCGATGGTGTCAAAAGCAGCACTAAGGTCTAAGAGCACGAGGACAGATGCAGAGCCCTGGTCTGACGCCATTAAAAGGTCGTTTACCACTTTCACAAGTGCAGTCTCAGTGCTATGATAGGGTCTAAAACCAGACTGAAGTGTTTCGTATACATTATTTGTCTTCAGGAAGGCAGTGAGTTGCTGCGCAACAGCTTTTTCTAAGATTTTTGAGAGAAATGGGAGATTCGATATAGGCCGATAGTTTTTTACATTTTCTGGGTCAAGGCTTGGCTTTTTCAAGAGCGGCTTTATTACTGCCACTTTTAGAGAGTTTGGTACACATCCGGTGGAGAGGGAGCCATTTATTATGTTCAGCATAGGAGGGCCGAGCACAGGAAGTAGCTCTTTCAGTAGTTTAGTTGGAATAGGGTCCAGTATGCAGGTTGAAGGTTTAGAGGCCATGACAATTTTCATGAATGTGTCAAGAGATATAGGATTAAAACACTTGAGTGTCTCCATTGATCCCAGGTCCTGGCAGTTCTGTGCCGACTCAGGACAGCTGAGCTTTGGGGAAATATGCAGACTCAAAAAGGAGTCTGTAATTTGCTTTCTAATGATAAAGATCTTTTCGTTGAAGAAGTTCATGAATTCATCGCTGCTGAAGTGGAAGGCATCCTCTCTTGGGGAATGCTGCTTTTTAGTTAGCTTTGCAACAGTATCAAATAGAAATTTAGGATTATTCTTATTCTCCTCAATTAGGTTGGAAAAATAGGATGATCGAGCAGCAGTGAGGACTTTTCGATATTGCACTGTACTTTCTTTCCAAGCTAGTAGGAAGACTTCCAGTTTGGTGGAGCGCCATTTCCGTTCCAGCTTTCTGCAAGCTTGCTTCAGAGCTCGGGTATTTTCTGTGTACCAGGGAGCTAGTTTCTTTTGGCAAATGTTTTTTGTTTTTAGGGGTGCGACTACATCTAAAGTATTACGCAAGGTTAAATTTAGATCCTCAGTTTGATTGTTAACTGATTTTTGTACTCCGACGTCCTTGGATAGGTGGAAGGAGTCCGGAAGGGCGTCTAGGAATCTTTGGGTTGTCCGAGAATTTATAGCACGGCTTTTGATGATCCTTGGTTGGGGTCTAAGCAGATTATTTGTTGCGATTGCAAACGAAATAAAATGGTGGTCCGATAGTCCAGGATTATGAGGAAAAACATTTAGATCCACAATATTTATTCCACGGGACAGAACTAGATCCAGTGTATGATTGTGGCAATGAGTAGGTCCGGAGACATGTTGGTCAAAACCCACTGAGTCGATGATGGCGCCGAAAGCCTTTTGTAGTGGATCTGTGGACTTTTCCATGTGAATGTTATGAGAGTCTCATCTTTCCATAAAGGGGTACACTCATGGTACTCTCTCTCTCCTACTCTTTTCATAGAGTAAATACCTGTCTGGTAGCAGTACTCTCTCTCTCCTACTCTTTTCATAGAGTAAATACCTGTCTGGTAGCAGTACTCTCTCTCTCCTACTCTTTTCATAGAGTAAATACCTGTCTGGTAGCAGTACTCTCTCTCTCCTACTCTTTTCATAGAGTAAATACCTGTCTGGTAGCAGTACTCTCTCACTCTCCTACTCTTAACTGCTACAGCCTGTTCAGACAGAAACTCTGTCCATCCTGCGCATTACTGACAGATGTTTGGCTAAATAGCCTATGGTGTGTCAGATAGTATTGATGGAAATAGATATAACTGATTCCTCTCCATTCATCCTCCTCTTTACAGTATTTCAACAGTGACCAGGGAGGCGTGTCATTGATTTGAATGGGATACAAGTATTGATCATAACTAACTGTTAGGCATTCTATCAAAACAGCCTTAAAAATGTTTTTTTACCAATATATGATACCGGTATATGCCTCATCACAACAACAACCACCGCAAAATAGCCTATGTTTTTACATCGACTGGTAAGTCAAGGAGAGTGGCCTGCTTCCGTCATTAAAATGCACTTACATATGTCTGTGTATAACTACAAATATCAGACCAGATATGTGGACTGTACTCTGCTGTACACTTCTATAGGGTCACTTCACCCGTGGACACCGCCGTCCAAACTCTCGCACAAATATTGTGTTTTTCGTTAAGGCCAAAATTCAAACGGCTTCATAAATATTAAAGCTGCTTGAAATGCCAGCCGTCTTAAATCAAACTATACCCCAAACTCACACACTAAGTAAATCAGAGCTCTCTGAATAATCAGCTTTTAAAATCAACTAAATGAGCCTGGTTTATGAGATGGATTCTTTGTATGAAATATAGTAGCCTTGCATCAAGTGTGTGTGTGTGTGTGTGTGTGTTGAAAGAATGCAATATTGCACAATATTGCTTGAGCAATAATGACTGTTAAAACAAGAAGTGTATGCTGTGCTCCTTATGTTCCAGTTTACTGAAAAAGGAATTGAGTGTCTTAAATAATCCCACAATAACCCCCCTCGCACCCCCTCCTCACCAAACCACACATTTAAAATGGGTAATTTTGTGAAGTGTCATGGGATCCTTCAGAAGCGGTATTACAGCATATACTGTATATCAGGTTAGTACTGTACATGCAGGTATTACCATAACCATTTATCTCCTGCAGGGTGTGACTACTGGCATTTATAGCAGTTTATAGCAGTTTTCATGTTCCAACAGACTTCTTCCATCAACCCTAGGCCTGGACCTGTATAACATGTCAGCTATTTACCAGAGGGATTTATGATGACAGGCCACCAGTGTGGGATCATTATTAATGTAACAGCTAGTCAAACAGGTGTGTACCAGTATGTTATTACAAACTCTGACTCTGGATTGTGTTGTGACGACAGGGTTAAATCATGGGCATTAATATGGAGTTGGTCCCCCCTTTGCTGCTATAACAGCCTCCACTCTTTTGCTAAGGCTTTTCACTAGATGTTGGAACATTGTTGCGGGGATTTGCTTCCATTCAGCCACAAGCTTTAGTGAGGTCGGGCACTGATGTTGGGCGATTAGGCCTGGCTCGCAGTCTGCGTTCCAATTCATCCTAAATGTGTTTGATGGAGTTGAGGTCAAGGCTCTGTGCAAGCCAGTCAAGTTCTTCCACACCGATCTCGACAAACCATTTCTGTATGGACCTCGCTTTGTGCATGGGGGTATTGCCATGCTGAAACAGGAAAGGGCTTTCCCCAAACTGTTGCCACAAAGTTGGAAGCACAGAATCATCTAGAATGCCATTGTATGCTGTAGCGTTAAGATTTCCCTTCACTGGAACTAAGGAGCATATTCCTCCTCCACCAAACTTTACAGTT
Organism: Thymallus thymallus; assembly: GCA_023634145.1. NCBI lineage: Eukaryota > Metazoa > Chordata > Actinopteri > Salmoniformes > Salmonidae > Thymallus > Thymallus thymallus. Next base: position 29,297,896 of record CM042379.1, read on the forward strand.
GGCACTATGCATTGGGGCAGGTAGTGTTCTCCAATGGCAGCAAGCTTTACACCACTCCAACTGACGCTTGGCATTGCGCATGGTGATCTTAGGCTTGTATGCGGCTGCTCAGCCATGGAAACCCATTTCATGAAGCTCCCGACAAACAGTTATTGTGCTGACGTTGCTTCCAGAGGCAGTTTGGAACTCGGTAGTGAGTGTTGAAATCGAGGACAGATGAGTTTTACGCGCTTCAGCACTCAGCGGTCCCGTTCTGTGAGCTTATGTGGCCTACCACTTCCCGGCTGAGCTGTTGTTGCTCCTAGATGTTTCCACTTCACAATAACAGCACTTACAGTTGACCGGTGCAGGTCTAGCAGGGCAGAAATGTTACGAACTGACTTTTGGAATGGTGGCATCATATGGCGGTGCCACGTTGAAAGTCACTGAGCTCTTCAGTAAGACCATTCTACTGCCAATGTTTGTCTATGGAGATTGCATGGCTGTGTACTAGATTTTATACGCCTGTCAGCAACGGGTGTGGCTGAAATAGCCAAATCCCCTAATTTGAAGGGGTGTCCACATACTTTGCTGTATATTCTGGAACACTCTACATGAGGGCTAAATCAAATAGGGACAGAGCCAGCTGTACTGCCCCAGACACTGGGGGAGGATGGAGACAGAGCCAGCTGTACTGCCCCAGACACTATGGGAGGATGGAGACAGAGCCAGCTGTACTGCCCCAGTAACTAGGGGAGGATGGAGACAGAGCCAGCTGTACTGCCCCAGACACTGGGGGAGGATGGAGACAGAGCCAGCTGTACAGCCCCAGTAACTAGGGGAGGATGGAGACAGAGCCAGCTGTACTGCCCCAGTAACTAGGGGAGGATGGAGACAGAGCCAGCTGTACTGCCCCAGACACTATGGGAGGATGGAGACAGAGCCAACTGTACTGCCCCAGACACTAGGGGAGGATAGAGACAAAGCCAGTTGTACTGCCCCAGTAACTAGGGGAGGATGGAGACAGAGCCAGCTGTACTGCCCCAGACACTATGGGAGGATGGAGACAGAGCCAACTGTACTGCCCCAGACACTAGGGGAGGATAGAGACAAAGCCAGTTGTACTGCCCCAGTAACTAGGGGAGGATGGAGTCAAAGCCAGCTGTACTGCCCCAGTAACTAGGGGAGGATGAAGACAAAGCCAGCTGTACTGCCCCAGTAACTAGGGGAGGATGGAGACAGAGCCAGCTGTACTGCCCCAGACACTATGGGAGAAGGGAGACAGAGCCATTACCCCACTCATGGTCCCCAACCCCTCGTTGTTGTGGGAAAAGTAATAAGATTAATATCAGGAAATGTTTTATTTTTAAAGTTCTGTTTGATGTTCGTGCAAAGATCAATGTCCCCTGGACTGTGACACCCAAAGAGAGCTTGCTCTGTAGCTGTGTTCAAGAGAGTGTCAGCCGCTACTCACCCATGGGTCGCAACCCCACGTTGTTTGGGAAAACTAATAAGGCCTAACATTGGTATCAGGTTATTTGTGAGATTTTCATTGGAACTATCAGTTGTATTTTCCCACAAAGATCATTGTCCATCTGGACTGTGTGTATGTGAGTGACATGGACATGGATGGACTGTGGACTGTGTGTATGTGAGTGACATGGACATGGATGGACTGTGGACTGTGTGTATGTGAGTGACATGGACATGGATGGACTGTGGACTGTGTGTATGTGAGTGACATGGACATGGATGCCACAGCAGCGGACATTTTGACCTCTGCACTGACAAGAGGTCGTCTACTCTTCTGACTGGAAATGAAACCTTTCATTCATGGACATTCATTCCATTTATGGACATTGGTCGTAGATGTACTGACAGTGATGTGAATAAGTTATGATATAGGCCTAGATCAGATGTCCGACACCTCTCTGTGCTCCTGAGCTCTCTGTATCTCTGGCTCTCCTCCATCGGTCTGGGGTCTAAACTTCACTCTTCCATCGGTCTGGGGTCTCAGCTTCACTCCTCCATCGGTCTTGGCTCTCAGCTTCACTCCTCCATCGGGCTGGTGTTTCAGCTTCACTCCTCCATCGGTCTGGGGTCTCAGCTTCACTCCTCCATCGGTCTGTGGTCTCAGCTTCACTCCTCCATCAGTCCGAGGTTGATGACAGCGCTGGCACAGACTCCTGGGGTTCATCAGGTCCTAATCCAGGCACTTGTCATATCCTGTCTGTACTACTGCAACTCTGTTGGCTGGGCTCCCCGCTTGTCCCATCAGTGAGTGTGTGCATGCATAGGGAGTGGTGTGTATTGCTCAACTACCTATAAAGGCTGGTTGGAGAAGTGAAAGACAGACATCTCTTCCTCAATCAGTTACACCCACACACACTTTCACGTCTGCAGGATCAGCAGCACAACCTCTACCCTGTGCTAAAGGCAATGGGATCTAATGTAGGCTTAAACCATCACTAGTCAGAGGCTACGAATGCGTACCACTACTATTACTTAAAGCAGTTTTAATGCTACCACACCTTATAGTACCCACCCACTTCTCCATTCATCCATCACTACTGTTAGTGTTAGTCATAGCACTGTTCATAATACACACCTACTTGTACTATCTTCGATGGACAGAAAAACTTCCACTCAGAAAGGAGACAGGATTCCTTTTATAGGAACATTTTAATAGTTATTCAATGTTCTACATCTTACAGTAAATATTATACAATTACAAACTTGGCTTAGTTATGGTATGAAGATCACTAACTGATCTTCAAAAAATAACAAAATTAACAAAAACATAATTAAAAACAGATGTACACTTCATATCACAAGCCTGACGTGTCCACGACACTGGACCAATAGCTAACATACAATTTAGTTCACGCAACGTTGAGAAAACGTTGTGCCATAGTTTGCCACAACGGTAGGGTAATGTTACCATTGTTTGTGCAAACTGGGTACCAAACTTCAATGGGGTTGTTCCTAAACTCGCTCCAGGGATAAAAGTATTTTGGAAGACGAGGAATTTCCTTTTTGCATCACATTTAGTGTTCAAATTATTATTTTTTTAGAAATAAGAAGCTGCAGAACATTGAGGATAAAACACAAAAATAAGTCAACTATACCTCCAATATTTGGGCTTTAACTTGAGGAAACTGCTAAGACATGGAAACTGAGAGGCAAAAGAAGCGAGACGGTCAGAAAAAAGAGAAGTGGGGGAGAGGTTGGCGTTTGAGGGTATATTTGATCATACAAACGACATTTTAACTTGAAGAGCAAAATACACAAAAACAAATAATCCTTTAACATCTCTAAAGGATCTTTAACTTCTTTCACATTTTTGGAAACGTATTCAGAGATGGATCGATATAAAAGGTGAAGGACTTGATAGAGTAAAAATACCTTAAACTATATCCCCCTTTGAGCTCTGCAGTTAAGTGTTTATCAGGGTTGGGGTCAATTCGATTTCAATTCAGAGAATTAGTTGAAATTCAGTTCCCTTCCTGAAACGACGGCGCTGAAATGGAATTGACCCCAACCCTCCAGACATCACTCCCATCAAAAACACAGTCATGCAAACAAGTGACAGTGTGTGTGTGTGTGTGAGAAAGTCGAAACATGTGACAGTGTGTGTGTGTGAGAAAGTCGAAACATGTGACAGTGTGTGTGTGTGTGAGAAAGTCGAAAAATGTGACAGTGTGTGTGCGTGTGAGAAAGTCGAAACAGAAACTCTGACTTGTGCTACAGAATAATAAAACTTTAAATAACACTTATGGTAAAAAGCGCCCAACTTTACATGGCTCAGGAAATCCAACAGTCTGTTTCCTATTTTAGACTGAGCTGCAGAATACTGGAGGGAATTCCTTTCCAAAATATCCCCTTAAAGCATCTGACGGGTTTAATCAACAGTGCAACAGCTCCACCTACAGTAGCCTTCTGGAAGGTTCAGTAGAGTTGAACAACCATCTTGCTTCAACCCATCCAACCCTCTCAGATCTACATGAGCTAGAGGTTGATGTCAGACTCGGCACCAGACTCTTGTGGCTTAGCGACGCCACATCCAGAGCCCAATCTCAGTAAGGATTAGATTGGATTACATGAAACATCTACAGTCCAGTCTGGCATTACACTTCACTTCTCATGACCTGTGTCATCACTTAATCTCTGTTATGAAGAGGTGCTCTTTACCAATGCTTAAAGGGGGAGAGAAAGGGGGAGAGAAAGCGAGTAGAGAGCTGGAACACAGAGCCACAGACAGAGAGAGGGGGGAGAGGGGGAGTAAAATTGAGGAAGAGAGATGAAGATATTGAGAAACACAGACCAGTTGCAACCCCGACGGCAGGATGTGGAGGACATTAGTAACTAATTATTACATTAGAATTGACGTTAAAAACAGATTTTCAGACAGATCATGTTTGGGATTTGACAAAGACCAACTGGATTTACGAGTGACTTATTAAATAACATTTACTAAAATACACCACTGAGAGGGAAAGACAAACTAGACTGTGTGAAGGAAGGAGGGACAGCACGAGAGGAGAGCAAGGGAGACAGGGCGAGAGTGGGAGAGCAAGGGAGACAGGGCGAGAGAAGGAGAGCAAGGGAGACAGGGCGAGAGAAGGAGAGCAAGGGAGACAGGGCGAGAGAGGGAGAGCAAGGGAGACAGGGCGAGAGAAGGAGAGCAAGGGAGACAGGGCGAGAGAAGGAGAGCAAGGGAGACAGGGCGAGAGAAGGAGAGCAAGGGAGACAGGGCGAGAGAAGGAGAGCAAGGGAGACAGGGCGAGAGAAGGAGAGCAAGGGAGACAGGGCGAGAGAGGGAGAGCAAGGGAGACAGGGCGAGAGTGTAATGTCTGATTTCTTAGATTTAAAAAAGGTGGTGGATATCTTAATGTTGATTCAAGCATGCTTCGCAGTAACACACAACCACTCAGTGAATAAATAGACTGCATTGTGATGCATGATGCTACATGCTACACTACACCTGAATATGAACCATCCTTATGCTCAAAAGACCACGGAAAGAAAAACACGCCATCTTTTTTTTCTTAACCTCAATTTGAAACAACACTGAAATAGTGTTTGATTAAATAAACGCCCATGAACAACAATACGCCATTTTCTTTTGTTGAGAATTATACTAACTAGTACAAACATTATCAGGACTAAGGACACCTTACTGAACGCTTGATAGCTATTATTTTGTTTTCTTAAAATGACATGTATTAAACTGCCTCTCTCGGTTTCACTACAAAGTCTAGCTACCTTGTACCTAGTATAAATTATTGTTGTCGGTTTTGTTTATTGTGCAAAGCTTCCTCGTTGGATTATAACAATAACTCTGATATGTACTGCTGCCACCTCAGAATACAGTAACAATAACTGATATGTACTGCTGCCACCTCAGAATACAGTAACAATAACTCTGATATGTACTGCTGCCACCTCATAATACAGTAACAATAACTCTGATATGTACTGCTGCCACCTCAGAATACAGTAACAATAACTGATATGTACTGCTGCCACCTCAGAATACAGTAACAATAACTCTGATATGTACTGCTGCCACCTCATAATACAGTAACAATAACTCTGATATGTACTGCTGCCACCTCAGAATACAGTAACAGTGATTCAAAAGGGATTGAGGCTTGATACAGAGCCCATAATCCAGGTTTACAGACGACCAGAATAAGGATTTAAAAATTATCTTAATTCAAAATGACTATAAAATAATTACTGTGCGGTAACTGTATAACGAGACATTTCCTCTTATTATTGCAATTAACAACTCGATACACTGTAAATGCTTTGTAATGACCCATGCCCCACAGATCCTAACTGTGGTTCACACTCATCTATTAAAACCCTGAAACATGGCACACACACCGTTCCCTGCTGCTCTCTCCTCTCTTCTTCTGGCCCCACTCTCCCCTCCCCTCCAGACCCACCACTCCCCTCCTGACCCACCACTCCCCTCCTGACCCACCACTCCCCTCCAGACCCACCACTCCCCTCCAGACCCACCACTCCCCTCCAGACCCACCACTCCCCTCCAGACCCACCACTCCCCTCCTGACCCACCACTCCCCTCCTGACCCACCACTCCCCTCCAGACCCACCACTCGCCTCCAGACCCTCCCCTCCCCTCCCCTCCAGACCCTCCCCTCCCCTCCTTTGCCGAGTGCTTCCACATTCCTAAACATGTTCCTCAACACGCTATCAGTCTGATTGGTGGTCTAATGTACTGTGTGTGTGTGTTTAACTGTGTTGGCACATGTTTGATTCCATGTATGATTATTTGATTGACATTAAGTGATTCTGCTTTAAGTATGACTTGTGTGTGTTTTCATATGATTTTGAATGGGTCTGAATTGTGTGTCCCCACAAGGTTAGTTATGCAAGACTGTGTGTGTGTGTGTGTGTGTGTGTGTGTGCGCAGGATGTGCGGTCATGCATACAGTCACACAATTACACACACACACACACACACACACACACACACACACACACACACACACACACACAGACACACACACACACAGAGACACACACTATATAAATATATTTTGTAATTTCTATGTTTAAGCTAAATGACATAAACTAGATTGAGATGAATTCAGTAACTGGTAAATACTGTCTTAACAGATCTAGTCGTTACAGATCTAGTCAGACAGCAGATCTAGTCGTTACAGATCTAGTCAGACAGCAGATCTAGTCATTACAGATCTAGTCAGATAGCAGATCTAGTCATTACAGATCTAGTCAGACAGCAGATCTAGTCATTACAGATCTAGTCAGATAGCAGATCTAGTTGTTACAGATCTAGTCAGATAGCAGATCTAGTTGTTACAGATCTAGTCAGACAGCAGATCTAGTCATTACAGATCTAGTCAGACCGCAGATCTAGTCATTACAGATCTAGTCAGATAGCAGACGTAGTCATTACAGATCTAGTCAGATAGCAGATCTAGTTGTTACAGATCTAGTCAGACAGCAGATCTAGTCATTACAGATCTAGTCAGACAGCAGATCTAGTCATTACAGATCTAGTCAGATAGCAGACGTAGTCATTACAGATCTAGTCAGATAGCAGATCTAGTTGTTACAGATCTAGTCAGACAGCAGATATAGTCATTACAGATCTAGTCAGACAGCGTATCAAGACTTTACAGATCTATCTTAGAAACAGCTATAAGCTGGAAGACAACCCTTTTTTAAAAATCAGAAATGGAAAATAAACTGAAGATCAGAAGGAGATGTGAAACAGAGGATGTGAAGAAAACAAATGGTCTGATGAACACAGTGCTTTGTTGGAAAGGAAAACGAAGGGATTCAACCAAATCAAAATGAATTAAATCAAAACCCTGTGCTGATATCTAATGGTTAGAACATTTGGCAGCATAAGTTGGTGGTGATGATGATGATGAGGTGATGATGGAGCAGGAAGTGGCCAGTACATTCCCACCACTGGCACACAGCAGCAGAACACAGTACACAAGCAGAGCGACAGACACTTGTGATTGGTCAATCACTTTGGATTTCCAATGATGAGTTCCAACAAAAAAAAACTAACAAACAAGGAAAACAATGTAATGCTATGACATGTTGGCAAATCAAAGGACAACAGTAAAATAATGGTTGAGTAAAACACTAGAGAATGCAGCAGGTGTCCGTTGCTCTGTAGTTTTGTTGTTGCAGACAGGCGTGACGTTGCCACGGTGACCATAAGAAACCCGTGTACCACTTTAGTTTGGTTGTGGCAGACAGATGTGACGTTGCCACGGTGACCATAAGAAGCCCGTGTGACACTTTAGTTTTGTTGTTGCCGACAGATGTGACGTTGCCATGGTGACCATAAGAAGCCCGTGTAACACTCAAGTAGTTGCATACAATGTTGGACTCCAGATCTGAAATGACAGAGACAGAAATAGTGAGATGACGCTGGATTGATTGAAGAGTAGAATGTGGACATTTGGAATTATTAAGATCTTGAAAAAAAGAGAGAGAGAGAGAGAGAAAGTGAGAGAGAAAGAGAGAGCGGGAGAAAGAGCTAGTAAAGGAGTGCTAGTCACATGACTTACTTCTAGGGGGGGGTGGGGCGGTGTCTACCAGTGGGGGGGGACATAGCTGTATCCAGGTGTGCCCTGGGGCCGGTACTGTGGCATGGTGACGTGTTGGTGTGCTCCCAGCTGAGCATGCTGGGGCGTGGTCAGCAGGGTTCCTACAGGACGACACATGCATCATCAGTGTTAGATGTCCTTTTGTCACTATTGTATTTACCGTAGAACTATTGACAATATGGCACCAACCAAACTAATACTACTTACACCAGAAACGCATAACAGCAATATAATCATATTAGCATAACTTAAGCGTAATCTATTTAGCTTAAACACATGTTGTAGCTACATCACCTTCCTCAGTCATCAGCCCTACCTGCACTCATAGCCATGGTGGTCCCGGCAACCATCCCCATGGCAGCCATTCCATTGTTTCTAGGGGCTTGGACAGGGGCGGGGTAGAGGGCTGAGGGCATGCTGTTTGGCTGAACCACCGTGGTGTGGTGGATGACATGTGGCTGAGGCTGCGCGGCATACACAGGCTGGGTGTAGTACGCCTACAAATCCCAGAGACTGAGGTTAGAGTGTGTCTATGTCGGTCTGTGTGTGTGTGTTCATGTGTGTGTGCATATGAGTAGTGTGTTGATTTACATAGGGCTGAGCCGCATACACTGGCTGGCCATAATACGATGCTGCCTACAGGGAGACAGAGAGAGAGGTTAGGGTGTGTGTGTGTGTTTACCAGTACATTACGGTTCTACTGAGGGTAGACGTTGAGGATGTATGGTGCGTGTGTATGCTGAGGTTAGGATGGTATATAGGTGTGTGTGTGTGTGTGTAGAAACTGCTGAAGGTAGAGTAGGGTGTGTGTGTGTGTGTGTGTGTGTGTGTGTGAAGGGTATGTGTGCTTACCTGTGCATACAAGCTCTGCAGGTTCTGCATGCTCTGCTGGGGGTAGGCACTTCTGATGGGGTACATGGCTGTTTGGTAGGGGTTGGGGGAGGGGGAGTAGGGCGGGGGGGCTCCGTTCATCTGGGTGGGGGGCACTTTATATGGGGTACCCGCTGTAGTGTATCCTACACACACACACACACGAAACATAGGTCCAACAGTCAAGACACATGTATAAGGGTAACACATCCTTCCTCTCAGTCCTAATGAAGAACCACAGCACAGTATTCATTTTGTCAACAGAAATGGTGACTGAAATATTCATCAAACAACTATTTTTCATGGTATGTAGAACAAACATGCCTCTTTGACATGTTGAATAAGAAATCACGTTGGCTCTATTCATGGTTTTCTATCTGCAACGTTCAATAATGTTTTTCAACTGAATGTGGTCCATTACCAGTAGCCTATATGCAAACATTTGGTGTGGTGACAAGAAATATATTTGTAAACACAACAGCCAGCTGATCTGAGCATGCTTTGAGGACACGGCTAGGGATACCATCTGGGCCATTTAACACGGTTAAACTCCTCCCACTCCCCTTTCTATTCTGGTTTGAGCCAGCTTGTGTTGTTCTGTGAAGGGAGTGGTACACAGCGTTGTACGAGATCTTCAGTTTCTTGGCAATGTCTCACATGGAATAGCCTTGCTTTCTCAGAACAAGAATAGACTGACGAGTTTCAGAAGAAAGTTCTTTGTTTCTGGCCATTTAGAGCCTGTAATCGAACCAACAAATGCTGATGCTCCAGATACTCAACTAGTCTAAAGAAGGCCAGTTTTATTGCTTATTTAATCAGCACAACAGTTTTTTCAGCTGTGCTAACATAATTGCAAAAGGGTTTTCTAATGATCAATTAGCCTTTTAAAATGATAAACTTGGATTAGCTAACACAACGTGCCATTGGAACACAGGAGTGATGGTTGCTGATAATAGGCCTCTGTACGCCTATGTAGATATTCCATAGAAAATTTGCTGTTTCCAGCTACAATAGTCATTTACAACATTACAATGTCTACACTGTATTTCTGATCAATGTGATGTTATTTTAATGGACACAAAATTAGCTTTTCTTTCAAAAACAAGCACATTTCTAAGTGACTCCAAACTTTTGAACGGTAGTGTATACACACACAAACACACCAATCTACACACAAACCCCCATTCCAAAGCAATTTGAACGGAATTGCTGGAGACAGAAAAACTGCTTGCGCATGTTCTAATTCAACTCAACAATATTCGAGTGATAGGCTGTTTTAAAAAACTCTGCAGCTGCAATAAGAAAATATTTACAATAAAATAAGGTGACCCCCGAAAGCCAGATGGAGATGTGTAAATTAGACGTGCATTCAGTCCTTCTATTACTGAAGCATAGGCTATGCTGCAGCAAATGTAGGCCTGAGATGATAGGTCTACATGCATTGTGAACTGCACTCCATACTGAGATGGGCTGTTTGTCCCCACCATGAGCGTTGATGATCGATCACGCAGAGAGCAGAGAGAAGGCCGTAGAGAAGCCAGATTTAGACATCGCATTTTATTTAACAGTTCCATTTCATGTCATGCTGTTGATATAATTTATTAGAATTTACCGGTTTCTCTCAGGGAAAAGGGAGTGGTTTTGGACGGTAAATCTCGGTAATCAGGTACCTGCCATTCAACCTTACGCTATACCTTTGTGTAGTACTGTATGTGTAGTATTCCGCAAGAACCACCAGGGGGCAGCTGACTCCTGTACTACTTTATGTGTAGTACTCCGCAAGAACCACCAGGGGGCAGCTGACTCCTGTACTACTTTATGTGTAGTACTCCGCTAGAACCACCAGGGGGCAGCTGACTACTCTATAAAAGGGTTTACAACCTTTTTTAATTGCACATCTAGCGAGTGAGGAATTGCCAGTCTAGTGATGTTTCTGTACTGCTGCAGCTCATTTCATGGCAAAGTTTACAAATCACAAATAATAGATACAAAGATATACTTACTCATGATATACTTCTACCAGGTGAGCCTACTTTGCAGTAAACATTTAATTGTCAGCCCACATTTCTGTCAACTCACACCAACTGGCTACAGACGACGTGATAGACAAACGGGTATACCACACAGACAGCCAGGGACAATATTGCTGGAAATTAATTGTCAGATATTGGGTTAGGTTTGGCTAACCAGGGGTGGGTTAATGTAAACGTTGCGTTAATTAGATAGTAGCTGGGAGCTTGTGTTGTCTGATAGTTGTGAGATTTCTTTACGACAGTTTGAAGTGGAAAGCATGAAAAAGTGTATGTACTTTCAGAATTGTTTGGCCAGCTACTCCTATGTGGGGTGCGAGTTACTGGTAGCTCCCGATCAACCTGTTAGAGACCCCCGGATCTATACATGTGTGTAGTACTATGTTAGAACCACCAGGGGGCAGTTGAAGGTCATACAGTACAGTGCTGCTCTGCTCAGAGGCTTATAGAACACAGAGCCAAGGACACAAGAACAACTAGATGCTGAGGAGCTCCATTACGCATCATCATCAGCCAGCTCTGAAAGGCAGTTACACAAGCCTGAGTGTACAGTCGATATCAATCTGTGTTATTGTCCCCAGTCTGAAGGCCATGGGTGAATGAATGGTATGTGGACAATGTACATCACGATGCTGTCCTCTAAAATTGACTTGAGGGCTTAGGCTATTCAGAACATTGAAGTCCAGTGCTGAAAACACAAAGTCCTTATGTAACCAACCAGAGAATCACTAGGACCAGAAGGTGGAGACGAGACAAGGTTATGTTAGCTTTAGATTCCGGGTAAACAAAAGAAAAGGCCACACTAGCAGCTCCGATGCCATCATTTATATTCACCAACATTTCAACAGCCAGTTGACTTCATCAGGGTAGCTTTAGAATACTACCAAACAATGGAACATCCTTCGCCAAACCTTGGACACAATCACCCGAACACCATACACACACTGATGTTCTAGTCCAGTGGGCTTGCTGCGCCACTAACACGGACTGTGTGTCTGTGTGTATGGAGCATGAGGACCACTGCTGTGGAGACAGACAGGGGGACAGACTCTTCCAGCAGTGAGCCTGTCAGTCAGACTACAGTCACTATCACTCTAGAGACCTTCAAAATAAGCAATGCCTTTACCTTCCACCTCCTAGAGCAGGGATGGGTACCTGTGATGGGGGTGGGTCCACAAAAAAGCTGAACTCATTATGAGGGGCCGCAGTTGCTTGCGGGTCTGTGTACCTACATCCATAACCCTACCTGTTGGGTGTGTGTGTTCTTACCCGGTAGGTACCCTGGACAAACCTGTACGGTAGAGGTTGTGTGTGTGTGTGTGTGTGTGTGTGTGTGTGTGTGTATGTTCTTACCTGGTGGGTACCCTGGACTACCCGTTTGGTAGAGGTTGGGTGTGTAGGTGGGAGCAGCAGTGGGGTAACCTCCTGGGTAGCCTACAGACACAGGACAAGAGAGAGTCTTAAGGCATCCACAAGCTTCTCATCCGAAACAGTTTGAAACAGTTCATATATGATGACAATTTGGTGACGTTTGTCAATGTTTTTTTTCAGGCTTTTCGTGAACACAATTTTTCTTCTTGGGGCAAGCCGAAGTCCAGCAGCCGAAGTCCATACCCCTTCGTTGGTTAATTGTCGACAGTATGGATTCTTCAATTAAATGTTTGTTGTCATTCAATGAGATAAAACACATTTTTTCACTTGATAAACACTGCACCAAACATCTATGTAAAATTTTGTGACTAAGACCTCCTCGGGCAAAAACATCAACATTAATGACATATTTCTTGATTCATCTTAGATTGATTCTGACTATTTTGAGGAAGTGTTACTGGATATGTTGTTGGTATGGCGTCTTAAGCGAGCAGCTGACTTGTGTAGTGCTTTATGTGTAGTACTCCACTAGAACCACCAGGGGGCAGCTGACTACTCTATAAAAGGGTTTACAACCTTTTCTAGCATGAGAGCTACTTTTAAAAATGAAACATGTCCCGAGCTACAACATTTTTTCTAGCTTTCAAATAGACACATTCTTCTCTTCTCCTCTCCCCTGCAACTCTTCCAGGTTTTCTGTCAATATACCTGGTAAAATAATGGTTAATAAACAACTAAGGGGGGGCCTATAAAATCTGTGATTTCCCCCCCAAAATGCAGTTTTATATTTCTTCAAATTATGTTCAGTAAAAAAGAAATAGGAGGTTCTGAGTCCATGTCAATGCTTAAATCACATCAGAAGACAATGTATCTATTGGTCTGGAAGAAAACAAACAAATTGAGATTTAGTATAATTCCCCTAATTGCATATCAGCGAGTGAGGAATTGCCGGTCTAGTGATGTTTCTGTACTGCTGCAGCTCATTTCATGGCAAAGTTTACAAATAATAGATACAAAGATATACTTACTCATGATATACTTCTACCAGGTGAGCCTACTTTGCAGTAAACATTTAATTGTCAACTCACAATTTTGAGGAAGTGTTACTGGATATGTTGTTGGTATGGCGTCTCAAGAGGGACAAACACTAATATTTTTTCTTGTTTTTCAAGGGAAGGTATATTAAGGAAGGATGGGAGCACAGATGTTCACTTCGCCGAGTTCAGCTAGAAGCAAACCGATGCAGACGCAACACACACACTGGCATACAACCCACTCTGGGGTGAACGCAACACACACACTGGCATACAACACACGCTGAGATTAACGCAACACACACACAGGCATACAACCCACTCTGGGGTGAACGCAACACACACACTGGCATACAACACACGCTGAGATTAACGCAACACACACACAGGCATACAACACACTCTGGGGTGAACGCAACACACACACAGGCATACAACACACTCTGGGGTGAACGCAACACACACACTGGCATACAACACACTCTGGGGTGAATGCAACACACACACTGGCATACAACACACTCTGGGGTGAATGCAACACACACACTGGCATACAACACACTCTGGGGTGAACGCAACACACACACTGGCATACAACACACTCTGGGGTGAACGCAACACACAGGCATTCAACCGCATGTTGTGTGTGTGTTGCATTCACCCCAGAGTGTGTTGTATGCCAGTGTGTGTGTTGCGTGATGATAATTCTGTAATTTATTTCACCACTATAGTCTTATTTATTGTCCTACCTCCTAACCTTACTGCATTTTTGCACTACATTTTGCACTCTGTATATAGATTTTTCTATTGTGTTTTTGACTGTTTGTTTAATGTGTAACTCTGTGTTGTTATTTGTCGCACTGCTTTGCTTTGTCTTGGCCGGGTCGCAGTTGCAAATGAGAACTTGTTCTCAACTGACCTACCTGGTTAAATAAAGGTGAAATAAATAGAAATAAAATAAAAAATAGTGTCTGTTCTGTTATTACGCCAGGATACTACAGCATGTTGAATAGTGTCTGTTCTGTTATTACGCCAGGATACTACAGCATGTTGAATGGTGTCTGTTCTGTTATTACGCCAGGATACTACAGCATGTTGAATAGTGTCTGTTCTGTTATTACGCCAGGATACTACAGCATGTTGAATAGTGGTTCTGGCTGTTAATCTGTCTTTATTGCGATGTGTTTCACACAACCAGACAACTGGGACCCGACTGTGTGTAAGTGTGTAAGTAAGTGTGTGTGTGTGTGTAAGTGTGTGTGTGTGTGATGATAGGAGGAAACAGACGGCTAATTGTCTCACCAATTAGCAGACATTACAACCCCCACTCTAACCACTAACAAGACAAGTTATTGTTTATGTCTTTTCAGTGATTACACTGTGTGGGAGGAAGGTGAGAAATGAGAGAGGGATGGAGAGGGAGGGAATGACGAAGAGAGAAAGAGAGGGATGGAGAGAGGGAGGGAATGAGGAAGAGAGAAAGAAAGAGTGTGAATGAGGGAAATAGACACAGAAGAACATGAAGAGAGAAAAAGGAAGGATGGAGCGAGAGAGAGAGAGAGAGAGGATGATGAGGAGAAGTATGTCACACTATCATCCATGTTGCTGTGTTGTTGGGGACAGAAATATATATATATATATATCGATATATATATATCTATATTACAATATATATATCAATAAAGTACCTATCTATATAGATAGATAGGTACTTTATTGATCCCAGAGGGGGACATTTCTTTGTCAAGCAGCTACAACAAAACACAGGGCAGGTGCAAAATGCCACAACTTTTTGATAATTTGAATTGCATAACCTTTTCAAAGTTTTTTTTGTGTGTGTGATATGTTAAATTGGGTAACCTTTATCTGTCAATAGTGTTGAAGTGAAGATTACATATCCATCTGTCCAAATATGTAAATAAAAAACAGAACTTTCCAGGGGGTGTACTTACTTTTTCACATGACTGTATATATAAATATAAAATGGTGTACAATACACCTGTCTGATTGGCTCCTGTCTGAGTGGACTGAGATCCATTGTGGAGGCCGTGGGAATGGCACACTGAAATTGTATATGGTTATATTATGTAAGAACAATGGTGCAACACTATTTTTTATTTTATAACAAATGCGCTTCCTCCTGCGTTGGATAGTGGTTGCAAGGCACACCTCTTAATTGAAATGCATTCCAGTTGACTACCTCATGAAGCTGGTTGAGAGAATGCCAAGAGTGTGCAAAGTTGTCATCAAGGCAAAGTATGGCTACTTTGAAGAATCTAAAATCTAAAATATATTTTGTTTGTTTGTTTAACACTTTTTTGGTTACTACATGATTCCATATGTGTTATTTCATAGTTTTGACGTCTCACTATTATTCTAGAAAATAGTAAAAAATAAATAAAAACCCTTGAATGAGTAGGTGTGTCCAAACTTTTGACTGGTACTGTATCTATGTGACGACATGTCAAGAAAATAATTTCACAAATTATTTTTAAATCTTTGCTTTGCTGTAATGTTATTATTACTATTATGATCATAAGTAATGTCATCATCATTAGTAGGCTTAGTACACCAGCCTTGTATAACCACCACTGAGCTGTAGGTCTAAGAGCGTATCCTGTTTAGTCTTAATATAGTTAGTTACTTAGGCCTATATTTCAATATTCATATAGGTGACTGTATCAATCAATCATTCATGTTATCACACAGCATACGAGTCATTCACAAATTGAAATGCCATCAAGCATTTTAGTTTTAGAATAAAAAACTAAAAAATTATATTGTAATCTAACAGCACCTGTTTGTAACACATAATATTCAGACAGTGCTGGCTACTTACCTTCTTTTTATAGATCTCCAGTATTTTCCACAACTAGTCAAATTTATTCCACACAGCTGACTTCCTCTTTACCTCCTGAGCAACCAGTAAACATGTATTTTTCATTTTCATTTTATCCATTTTGCTGTCACGTGTTACAGAGTTCAGAGTTTGTTATCACCAATTTATTGACGTGATTATGATATGCTATAGGTCAGGCCCTATTGTGCCCTATTTGGACGGGATTAGTTTTACTGGGGGAGGTTGGGTAATGTAATTAAAATAATAACTGATTCGATAAATTGAACTAAGATCTATATATATATATATGAATGGCCTACATGTAGACTATTAACTTTCACAGTGAATGCTTTTGTTTATATTTTTAGTGCGTATGAATTGAATATTGCCAAGTGCATCAGTAAAAGATAAAGCCTATTTAATCAATCAAATTTATTTATAAAGGGCTTTTTACATCAGCCGATGTCACAAAGTGCTACACAGAAACCCAGCCTAAAACCCCCAAACAGCAAGCAACGCAGATGTAGAAGCAGATTTAATGCAACCCTTGATGTTAATAGATAGCAAAGCAGCGTAGAACTGACTTAAATGTTTGGAAATGATAAGTGAACTTTCTCACCAATAGCCTTAAAACGCATCTCAAGTGCAATTGCACTGTTTAGCTCACATCTGAAGGCTGGGGGGCGTTTAGGACGTCTACTTGTGGATCGCTAAAATATGCTAATGATTATGATCACACACTTCCTCGGTATGGTTTAGAAACTGTGGCACGATCATCTGGACATGTTGAAATAATGCATCTGTCACGTTCGGGTGTGTAGAGAGACCAAGGCGCAGCGTAACGATAGTTCGACATCTTTATTCAAACTAAATGACGAACCATACAAATAACAAATATGTAATATAAGGAAACACACGTAGCACGAACACGGGACAATATACAACAATGAACCACGCCAACGGAGTGGAACACAGACATATAAGTAAGATCCCTAATTAGAGGTAATGCATAGCAGCTGCCTCTAATTAGGGATCCCACACACACACACCAGACAGAAATAGAAATGATAGATCTGCCAGACTCTGACCATAGAAATATAGAGAAGCAAAGCTTCTCTATGGCCAGAGCCTGACAGTACCCCCCCCCAAAGGCGCGGACTCCCGGCCGCAAGAAAAATAAACACAAAAACATGAGGGAAGGGTCAGGGAGGGAAAAACATCAAACATAAACCATCGCCGGTGGCGGTTCCGGCCCCGGCGAAGTGGATGTCTTCCTCCTCATTTCTATTGGGCCCGGTGTGGCTGGCGATTCAGGCCATTTAAAGGGGCAACCCACTGGTCCTGGAAATGACCATGGTGGGGCAAAAGGCTCAGGCCATGGAGAGGGGCAAATAACCGGGCCAGGACTGGGCACCGGTGTGGCAGGCGACTCCGGCCATGTAAAGGGGCAACCCACCGGTCCTGGAAACAACAATGGTGGGGGAAAAGGTTCAGGCCATGGAGCGGGGCAAATAACCGGGCCAGGACTGAGCACCGGTGTGGCAGGCGACTCCGGCCATGTAAAGGGGCAACCCACCGGTCCTTTAAATAACAATGGTGGGGGAACAAGTTCAGGCCATGGAGCGGGGCAAATAACCGGGCCAGGACTGAGCACCGGTGTGGCAGGCGACTCCGGCCATGTAAAGGGGCAACCCACCGGTCCTTTAAATAACAATGGTGGGGGAACAAGTTCAGGCCATGGAGCGGGGCAAATAACCGGGCCAGGACTGAGCACCGGTGTGGCAGGCGACTCCGGCCATATAATCGTCACGGGAGGCTCCGGGCTGTCAATCGTCACGGAAGGTTCCGGGCTGTCGATCGTCACGGAAGGTTCCGGGCTGTCGATCGTCACGGGAGGCTCCGGGCTGTCGAGCGTCACGGGAGGCTCCGGGCTGTCGAGCGTCACGGGAGGCTCCGGGCTGTCGAGCGTCACGGGAGGCTCCGGGCTGTCGAGCGTCACGGGAGGCTCCGGGCTGTCGAGCGTCACGGGAGGCTCCGGGCTGTCGAGCGTCACGGGAGGCTCCGGGCTGTCGAGCGTCACGGGAGGCTCCGGGCTGTCGAGCGTCACGGGAGGCTCCGGGCTGTCGAGCGTCACGGGAGGCTCCGGGCTGTCGAGCGTCACGGGAGGCTCCGGGCTGTCGAGCGTCACGGGAGGCTCCGGGCTGTCGAGCGTCACGGGAGGCTCCGGGCTGTCGACCATCACGGGAGGCTCCGGGCTGTCGACCATCACGGGAGGCTCCGGGCTGTCGACCATCACGGGAGGCTCCGGGCTGTCGACCATCACGGGAGGCTCCGGGCTGTCGACCATCACGAGAGGCTCCGGGCTGTCGATCATCACGAGAGGCTCCGGGCTGTCGATCATCACGAGAGGCTCCGGGCTGTCGATCATCACGAGAGGCTCCGGGATGTCGAGGCGCACCGACGGTCTGATGCGTGTAGCCGGCACTGGAGGTACCTGGCTGGGCACACGCACTGGAGGTCGAGTGCGGGGAGTCGGCACGGGACGTACCAGACTGGAGAGGCGCACTGGAGGCTTGGTGCGTGGAGCCGGTACTGGAGGAACCTGGCTGGGCACACACACTGGAGGTCGAGTGCGGGGAGTCGGCACGGGACGTACCAGACTGGAGAGGCGCACTGGAGGCCTGGTGCGTGGAGCTGGCACTGGAGGTACCTGGCTGAGCACACGCACTGGAGGTCGAGTGCGGGGAGTCGGCACGGGACGTACCAGACTGGAGAGGCGCACTGGAGGCCTGGTGCGTGGAGCTGGCACTGGAGGTACCTGGCTGGGCACACGCACTGGAGGTCGAGTGCGGGGAGTCGGCACGGGACGTACCGGACTGGGGAGGCGCACTGGAGGCCTGGTGCGTGAAGCCGGAACTGGAGGAACCTGGCTATGCACACGCACTGGAGGTCGAGTGCGGGGAGTCGGCACGGGACGTACCGGACTGGGGAGGCGCACTGGAAGCCTGGTGCGTGAAGTCGGCACTGGTGGCACATGACTAATAACACGCACTTCAGGGCGAGTGCGGGGAGCAGGCACAGGACGTACCTGACTGGGAAGGCGCACTGGAAGCCTGGTGCGTGAAGTCGGCACATGTGGCACAGGACTAATAACACGCACCTCAGGGCTAGTGCGGGGAGCAGGCACATGACGTACCGAACTGGAGAGGCGCACTGGAGGCCTGGTGCGTGGAGTCGGCACTGATGGCGCCGGACTGGTGACACGCACCTCAGGGCGAGTGCGAGGAGTAGGCACATGACGTACCGGACTGGAGAGGCTCACTGGAGTGTAGCAGTCGGCCGGACCCAGACTGGGCACCGGTGGAGCGGACTGCTCTGGTACTGGAGTAGAGCAGACGGCCGGACCCCGACTGGGTACCGGTAAAGCGGACTGCTCTTTCACGGGAGTGGAGTAGGCGACTGGGCACGGATTATTCAGCTCCGACATTTCCTCTTCAACCTCCTCTGCTATCTCCCACATTTCCTCCAGAGCTTCTCCAAAATGTTTCTCCAAATATTCCTCCTTTTCCCTCATCTCCTCTAATATGCCTCCATAATATGCCTCTAACTCCTTCTCTTCCCTCTTGCTTTGCGCCCCCCACTTGTATTTCGGCATCAGCGAATCCCAAATGGATAGTGGTACTGGCGCGTCCTCTTCCTTGCCAGACCACCCCCATAGCCCCCCCCCGAAATTTTCCTGGGGTTGCTTACGGGCTCCTTTACCTCCATAACGCCGCTGTCTTCCTTTCTCCTCCTTCGCTCCAGTTTTCCGCTGCTTGGTCGGGTGGTGGTTCATTCTGTCACGTTCGGGTGTGTAGAGAGACCAAGGCGCAGCGTAACGATAGTTCGACATCTTTATTCAAACTAAATGACGAACCATACAAATAACAAATATGTAATATAAGGAAACACACGTAGCACGAACACGGGACAATATACAACAATGAACCACGCCAACGGAGTGGAACACAGACATATAAGTAAGATCCCTAATTAGAGGTAATGCATAGCAGCTGCCTCTAATTAGGGATCCCACACACACACACCAGACAGAAATAGAAATGATAGATCTGCCAGACTCTGACCATAGAAATATAGAGAAGCAAAGCTTCTCTATGGCCAGAGCCTGACAGCATCTTCACGCTTCCATCATAACTGTCAATTTATTGAGAAAATGTTTTTGAATTACAGGGGGCAGTTTGTAAAAAAAACCAATCCTGTCCGAATCGTCCTCTGGAATAACGGACTTTCTGGGGTATTAATTACATAACCAACGTTTTCTAGTAATACATGTCCCATGTGAATAGGTCTTTGCGATGCATCCACGTGTCACGTAAAGAGAGCAAGAGTGTTGTGTGTAGTGATTATGTTGTGGCTTCAGCAACATGGACAGCGTGATTAAAACGTTGATGTTCTGTGGTGGTCGCTGCAGCGGGGAGGAGAGAGACAACGGGTGCTAGTCCCAGTCACTCACTGTCTCTTTTTTTTTTTACACAGAGAGCAAGTCTGAGCCTGGCCCGGCACAATCAAATCAATCGCTGGTCGGACTCCCTCAAGTAATTTGTGTCTTAATTATTAATCAAACAGTGTGCTTAAAGCATCAGACAAGCTCAGTGTATATAGTTGTGAATACTATGTGACGAAAACACATAGGATGTGTCAATATATGGAAAAATACACGTTTTAAAATTTAGACCATTCGATTCGTTGAAAGAACAGACAACTCTTGGTCGACCAAGATTTTTTTTAAATCAGGGACAGCCCTACTTGGTATTTAACAAACTTTAAAGTACGTTTTTAGGAGAAAGTGGTTCTGGTCACTTAGTGATGGACTTCCTTTACAGACAAGTAAAATGCTCATCTAGTGGCACTTCGAAACAATTTCCAGAGAAGAGAAGGTTTTGTGTAGGTATTGAAAAAGCTCCAGTGATCCCTTACACACAAACAAACATGCCGTAGCTTACCCGTTTAAAGTATAGTATATATGACTGCGGTAGATAGAACTTCCTCGTCAGGCCCTAGAGGTCATACTTACGGAATAGGACCATTATTCTGCATGTGAAATTATGTGAAATGTTGTGATTTTTTCTTAAGGTTTTAATGGAAAACTGATAGAAAATGGCAGTGTGTGGGAGCAAGGTAATGTGTGTCTCACCTGTGTAGGCCATGTTCTTGGGGTTACCGTAGGGAGCTCCAGGCTGAACAGGACTGTAGACAGGATTCATACTGCTGGCTAATCTGTTCTTACTGAAGGGGAGAGAGTGAGGGGGGGATGGGGGATGGGGGAGAGAGAGAGACCGGGGATAGGGGGGGAGAGAGAGAGAGACAAACAGGGGATGGGAGAAGGGGGAGAGAGAGACAGGGGACGGGGAGAAGTGGAGGAACATATTAGATCATATAGAATAAATAGTTTTTAGTTTAAAAAAACAGGACTTATGGAACGTCGTTTGGGTCAAAAACAACAGGACTTATGGAACGTTGTTTGTCTCAAGCTGCTGCTGCCGCACGACCACAGACACACTTCCCCAAGCTCTGGACAGTGATGGTCATAAAAAAGCTAGCTAGCTGATGGATGCAAACAATGTTCTTCTTCAAAAACATAGCAAAGCGACATAATCTGTTTCAGTAGCTATAGTTAGCTAGCTAACTATCTAGCTAGGTATCTTCATCTAAAATAGCCCTAATTTAAGGATTAGCTACAATTGTGGACTTTGCGGTTCTCCTTCAAAATAAGTCTCTCAATGAAAGTGATGCAAATGAGTACAACTACTGGAATCATGCCATAATTTAATATGTCATGCTAAACGAGGTTGGAATGTTCTTATATAAATTCAACAAAATACAATAATTTGTTAATTTGACAAAAATCTGTTGAAATCGCACAGGATGTGTTAGACTTTAGAATTGCATTGGGGGCATACTTATTTCACAGTACAGCCACAATCCATAGGTATCAGTCTACTCAGTGACACCCAGAGAACATTATTGCGGGACTCTGAAACCACTATGAATTAAGCCACATTTATTGTACCAGTCAACCTACTATGTGTATTGAACACTATTCCAGAGGAAAAACAACACAACGTGGATGTTTTGGAGTCTGATAACTCTGAGGAGGACTTTGGGGAAAAAAGCACTTGGGTACTGAGTAGACTGACACTCCATTTCATTGATCCCCAACCCTTAGGGAAGGCTGTAAAGTGCAATATGAATGTCAATACGCACAATAGGCTGACCGGGGAGGTGATTTCCCACAGTCATTGTCCCGACAATAAGAGCTAACATTTGTGTTAACGCTTCACAGTTGTGTTCTGTGGGTGTCACGGAGTAGACTGATACCCCATTTCATTAATCCACATTCCAACACTCCAAACTTATTTAACATTATCTAGTCTAAATATGGCATGATTCTGTCAATTGTAACCGTCTGCGTCACTTTCAAAGAGGGACTTTTATTTTGAAGGCAAAACTCAAATTCCACTATTGTGGCTAATCCCCATTGTGGCTAGCTTCCCAACACATAACGCGGTCTGGTCAAGCCATACTAGCAAGATGAAGCTAGCTGGCTGCTTATAATGTTAGCTTTGGGTTAACAGGGTTAAGTAGTTGGCTAGCTAGTTATTTCAATAGGAGAACAACAAGTGGCTACCTAGCTAATACTTAACTCACATGGACTCATAAATCATTGCTAAGAATATACAAAATGACTGTAGTTTCTACTGGTCATTGTTTTCAGGCTGATTGCATTGGTGCTAGCTAGGTACAAAGCTAAAGCTAGCTAGATCCCCCAGAAGTTACTAATAACATCTGTACCAAAGATATTAGCAAACATTTTTGATTCTGCTCGTTTGATCCTGATTCTAGTTTCAAATGCTCCCAGAGACGTTTTCCCATTCGGTCAAACAAATAATACCTTATTACCAACGCATCATTATTGTACAGCTTTGACATTGATCATAATGGTGGCGGTTGGCTTGCACATGCAAATTCAGCACACACAACATTCTATAATAGAATTGTGTTATCTTTTTTGACACGCAAAGACCCAAACGGCGTTCCATAAGGATAAGCCCAGTCACTTTCTCACACAATCTGCATTCATAAAGAGGAGATGAACAGAGCGAATCATATCGTTTATAACGTGTGTACTTACCTCTTCCTACTGGTGTGAGTGTATGTTGGCACCTGTCCATACCAAGTGTGTGTTTGGTTGGTGCATAGAAAGTATGAGTTGGTGTGTGTGTGTATTGTACCTCTTGTACATGTCTGGTGTGTGTGTATGTGTGTGTGTATTGTACCTCTTTTGTATATGTGTGTGTGTGTGTGTGTGTGTGTGTGTCGTACCTCTTGTGCGTGTCTGGTTGGTACATGAAACTGTATTTGTCAGTGGGATGCCCGCTCGCCATTCTTGCTGTATGCAAATGAGGAAGAGGTGGGAGTGGATATGCAAATCTGAAATTAAAACAGCGACAGGTCATGATTATAATGAACACAGCCAAGAAAAACACAGCAAAGTAAGCACATCAATCACAGTCATGGTAGAGGCGTGTGTTTGTTTATGTTGTGGGATCTCGTGCTGAACGGTTGTACTGATGTGAGTTGCATGTTCATGGTTGTCGTGGTAGGAATGGTTGTATTAATTGATGTGTGTATATGTACACTGAGGGTACAAAACATTATGAACACCTAATCTTTCCATGATAGATTGACCAGGTGAAAGCTATGATCCCTTATTGATGTCACCTGTTAAATCCACTTCAATCAGTGTAGATAAAGGGGAGGAGACAGTTAAAGAAGGATTTATAAGCCTTGAGACAATTGAGACATGGAGTGTGTGTGTCATTCAGAGGGTGAATGGGCAAGACAAAATATTGACGTGCTTTTGAACGAGGTATGGTATTAGGTACCAAGCGCACCGGTTTGAGTGTGTCAAGAACTACAACGCTGCTGGGTTTTTCACGCTGAACAGTTTCCCCTGTGTATCAAGAATGGTCCACCACCCAAATATATATTAGTAATGTGCTCTTAATGTTTTGTACACTCAGTGTATATGTCTCTCTGTATGTGTGTGTATGCATGTATCTGTGTGTGTGTGTGTGTGTGTGTGTGTGTGTCCATGCAATGCACACCAGCAAAACAAAGGAGGCAGCAAAGCAAACACAACACCCGCCACTGAGAAGGTACAACAAGGGAGAGAGAGAGAGAGAGAGAGAGAGAGAGAGAGAGAGAGGCAGAGAGAGAGAGAGAGAGAGAGAGTCAGAGAGAATATAGGGATTTGCCAAATCATCCACCAAGCAATGGATCAATACATAGATGAGCTAATCACAGCAAACGTGTTGAGAGTCAAGTCTGTGTGTGTGTGTGTGAGTCAGTCAGTGTGGTGCTCTGATTTGTGTGTGCCCATCTGTACTTTACTGTTGTATGTGTGTGTAGACTGTCTACATGTTATTTAGTGTTGACTCAGTGTGTGTGTGTGTGTGTAGACTGCCTACATGTTATTTAGTGTTGACTCAGTTTGTGTGTGTGTGTGTGTGTGTAGACTGCCTCCATGTTATTAAGTGTTGACTCAGTGTGTGTGTGTGTGTGTGTGTGTGTGTGTGTAGACTGCCTACATGTTATTTAGTGTTGACTCAGTTTGTGTGTGTGTGTGTGTGTGTAGACTGCCTACATGTTATTAAGTGTTGACTCAGTTTGTGTGTGTGTGTGTGTGTAGACTGCCTACATGTTATTAAGTGTTGACTCAGTGTGTGTGTGTGTGTGTGTGTGTAGACTGCCTATATGTTATTTAGTGTTGACTCAGTGTGTGTGTGTGTGTGTGTGTGTGTAGACTGCCTACATGTTATTAAGTGTTGACTCAGTGTGTGTGTGTGTGTGTGTGTGTGTGTGTAGACTGCCTACATGTTATTAAGTGTTGACTCAGTGTGTGTGTGTGTGTGTGTGTGTGTGTGTGTAGACTGCCTACATGTTATTTAGTGTTGACTCAGTGTGTGTGTGTGTGTAGACTGCCTATATGTTATTTAGTGTTGAATCAGTGTGTGTGTGTGTGTGTGTGTGTGTAGACTGCCTACATGTTATTAAGTGTTGACTCAGTGTGTGTGTGTGTGTGTGTGTGTGTGTGTGTGTGTGTAGACTGCCTACATGTTATTTAGTGTTGTCTCAGTGTGTGTGTGTGTGTTGACTGCCTACATGTTATTTAGTGTTGACTCAGTGTGTGTGTGTGTGTGTGTGTGTGTTGACTGCCTACATGTTATTTAGTGTTGACTCAGTGTGTGTGTGTGTTGACTGCCTACATGTTATTAAGTGTTGACTCAGTGTGTGTGTGTGTGTTGACTGCCTACATGTTATTTAGTGTTGACTCAGTGTGTGTGTGTGTGTGTTGACTGCCTACATGTTATTAAGTGTTGACTCAGTGTGTGTGTGTTGACTGCCTACATGTTATTTAGTGTTGACTCAGTGTGTGTGTGTTGACTGCCTACATGTTATTTAGTGTTGACTCAGTGTGTGTGTGTGTGTTGACTGCCTACATGTTATTTAGTGTTGACTCAGTGTGTGTGTGTGTGTGTTGACTGCCTACATGTTATTTAGTGTTGACTCAGTGTGTGTGTGTGTTGACTGCCTACATGTTATTTAGTGTTGACTCAGTGTGTGTGTGTGTGTTGACTGCCTACATGTCATTTAGTGTTGACTCAGTGTGTGTGTGTGTGTGTGTGTGTTGACTGCCTACATGTTATTTAGTGTTGACTCAGTGTGTGTGTGTGTGTTGACTGCCTACATGTTATTTAGTGTTGACTCAGTGTGTGTGTGTGTGTGTTGACTGCCTACATGTTATTAAGTGTTGACTCAGTGTGTGTGTGTTGACTGCCTACATGTTATTTAGTGTTGACTCAGTGTGTGTGTGTGTGTTGACTGCCTACATGTTATTTAGTGTTGACTCAGTGTGTGTGTGTGTGTGTTGACTGCCTACATGTTATTTAGTGTTGACTCAGTGTGTGTGTGTGTGTTGACTGCCTACATGTTATTTAGTGTTGACTCAGTGTGTGTGTGTGTGTTGACTGCCTACATGTTATTTAGTGTTGACTCAGTGTGTGTGTGTGTGTTGACTGCCTACATGTTATTTAGTGTTGACTCAGTGTGTGTGTGTGTTGACTGCCTACATGTTATTTAGTGTTGACTCAGTGTGTGTGTGTTGACTGCCTACATGTTATTTAGTGTTGACTCAGTGTGTGTGTGTTGACTGCCTACATGTTATTTAGTGTTGACTAAATAATCAGGATCACCTGCTGAAAGGAAATGAAGGTACATCCCTCCATTACTCTCTCCCTCCTTACTTTCATTCTCTGCCTCTCTTTCTAGTTCCCTCGCTAGTAGCGTTAGGGTTCTATACTTAGTAGGGTTAGGCTTCTATACTTAGTAGGGTTAGGGTTCTATACTTAGTAGCGTTAGGGTTCTATATTTAGTAGGGTTAGGCTTCTATACTTAGTAGGGTTAGGGTTCTATACTTAGTAGCGTTAGGGTTCTATACTTAGTAGGGTTAGGGTTCTATACTTAGTAGGGTTAGGCTTCTATACTTAGTAGCGTTAGGGTTCTATATTTAGTAGGGTTAGGGTTCTATATTTAGTAGGGTTAGGGTTCTATACTTAGTAGCGTTAGGGTTCTATAATTAGTAGGGTTAGGGTTCTATATTTAGTAGCGTTAGGGTTCTATACTTAGTTGCGTTAGGGTTCTATAATTAGTAGGGTTAGGGTTCTATATTTAGTAGGGTTAGGGTTCTATACTTAGTAGGGTTAGGCTTCTATACTTAGTAGGGTTAGGGTTCTATATTTAGTAGGGTTAGGGTTCTATATTTAGTAGGGTTAGGGTTCTATACTTAGTAGCGTTAGGGTTCTATACTTAGTAGGGTTAGGGTTCTATATTTAGTAGCGTTAGGGTTCTATACTTAGTTGCGTTAGGGTTCTATAATTAGTAGGGTTAGGGTTCTATATTTAGTAGCGTTAGGGTTCTATACTTAGTAGCGTTAGGGTTCTATACTTAGTAGCGTTAGGGTTCTATACTTAGTAGCGTTAGGGTTCTATACTTAGTAGCGTTAGGGTTCTATAATTAGTAGCGTTAGGGTTCTATACTTAGTAGGGTTAGGGTTGTGTGTGTGTGTGTGTGTGTGTGTAGACTGCCTACATGTTATTAAGTGTTGACTCAGTGTGTGTGTGTGTGTGTGTGTGTGTAGACTGCCTACATGTTATTTAGTGTTGACTCAGTGTGTGTGTGTGTGTGTAGACTGCCTATATGTTATTTAGTGTTGAATCAGTGTGTGTGTGTGTGTGTGTGTGTGTAGACTGCCTACATGTTATTAAGTGTTGACTCAGTGTGTGTGTGTGTGTGTGTGTAGACTGCCTACATGTTATTAAGTGTTGACTCAGTGTGTGTGTGTGTGTGTGTGTTGACTGCCTACATGTTATTTAGTGTTGACTCAGTGTGTGTTTTAGTAGGGTTAGGGTTCTATACTTAGTAGCGTTAGGGTTCTATAATTAGTAGGGTTAGGGTTCTATACTTAGTAGCGTTAGGGTTCTATACTTAGTAGGGTTAGGGTTCTATATTTAGTAGCGTTAGGGTTCTATACTTAGTAGCGTTAGGGTTCTATACTTAGTAGCGTTAGGGTTCTATACTTAGTAGCGTTAGGGTTCTATACTTAGTAGCGTTAGGGTTCTATAATTAGTAGCGTTAGGGTTCTATACTTAGTAGGGTTAGGGTTCTATACCTAGTAGCGTTAGGGTTCTATAATTAGTAGCGTTAGGGTTCTATACTTAGTAGGGTTAGGGTTCTATACTTAGTAGGGTTAGGCTTCTATACTTAGTAGGGTTAGGGTTCTATATTTAGTAGGGTTAGGGTTCTATATTTAGTAGGGTTAGGGTTCTATACTTAGTAGCGTTAGGGTTCTATACTTAGTAGGGTTAGGGTTCTATATTTAGTAGCGTTAGGGTTCTATACTTAGTTGCGTTAGGGTTCTATAATTAGTAGGGTTAGGGTTCTATATTTAGTAGCGTTAGGGTTCTATACTTAGTAGCGTTAGGGTTCTATACTTAGTAGCGTTAGGGTTCTATACTTAGTAGCGTTAGGGTTCTATACTTAGTAGCGTTAGGGTTCTATAATTAGTAGCGTTAGGGTTCTATACTTAGTAGGGTTAGGGTTGTGTGTGTGTGTGTGTGTGTAGACTGCCTACATGTTATTAAGTGTTGACTCAGTGTGTGTGTGTGTGTGTGTGTGTGTAGACTGCCTACATGTTATTTAGTGTTGACTCAGTGTGTGTGTGTGTGTGTAGACTGCCTATATGTTATTTAGTGTTGAATCAGTGTGTGTGTGTGTGTGTGTGTGTGTAGACTGCCTACATGTTATTAAGTGTTGACTCAGTGTGTGTGTGTGTGTGTGTGTAGACTGCCTACATGTTATTAAGTGTTGACTCAGTGTGTGTGTGTGTGTGTGTGTTGACTGCCTACATGTTATTTAGTGTTGACTCAGTGTGTGTTTTAGTAGGGTTAGGGTTCTATACTTAGTAGCGTTAGGGTTCTATAATTAGTAGGGTTAGGGTTCTATACTTAGTAGCGTTAGGGTTCTATACTTAGTAGGGTTAGGGTTCTATATTTAGTAGCGTTAGGGTTCTATACTTAGTAGCGTTAGGGTTCTATACTTAGTAGCGTTAGGGTTCTATACTTAGTAGCGTTAGGGTTCTATACTTAGTAGCGTTAGGGTTCTATAATTAGTAGCGTTAGGGTTCTATACTTAGTAGGGTTAGGGTTCTATACCTAGTAGCGTTAGGGTTCTATAATTAGTAGCGTTAGGGTTCTATACTTAGTAGCGTTAGGGATCTATACTTAGTAGGGTTAGGGTTCTATATTTAGTAGGGTTAGGGTTCTATACTTAGTAGCGTTAGGGATCTATACTTAGTAGCGTTAGGGTTCTATATTTAGTAGGGTTAGGGTTCTATATTTAGTAGGGTTAGGGTTCTATATTTAGTAGGGTTAGGGTTCTATATTTAGTAGAGTTAGGGTTCTATATTTAGTAGGGTTAGGGTTCTATACTTAGTAGCGTTAGGGTTCTATACTTTCTACAAGGCTACTGAAAAAGTGTTGTTTTCAGTAGGCGTATGGTGTTGCAGTGTGAACATGTTTAAATGCACAGTTACTGTGTTGTTGAGTTATGGGAAAACATTTGTTTTAAATGAATGCATAAAAAAAGATACTTACCATCAAAAGACAATTACATTCACACTCAAGCATACAGCCGCTGCTAACTGACGAGCAAACCTCCTTCTTGAGGAACGGGATGAGTTTTTCTTATTTCTTGTAAATATTTCAGGTTTTTATGACTTTGCATTTGTTAATGTTTTATAATTTGTGTACATGCAAAACAAGCCTAGTTCTCGATGGGAATAAAACATGTATACAAATAAAAAATCGAAACACTGTGGCTGTGAGGGACTAGAGTTCCATCTGCACTCACTGAAGGTCTCAGACACACAGTACCGTTAATATGAGGAAACCCTCTAGACACTGGCAGCTGGAGACTAGTGGAGACAATAGGCCCATCTCTGTCTCTCTCTCTTTCCCCTCTTGATGCATCCACTGTTCTCTACCTCTCGTCTCTCCAACCGCCCTGTACAGCCCCAGGCAGACACGCACCCTGAGGCACATACACACACACACACACACACACACTCACAAGCCTACAGGATAACATGCACAAGACAGTAGCCTGCAACATGCACTGATCCATTTTCCATCTCCTCTCCAACAACTCTCTCTCCTTTCTTCAGATTCACTCTCAATCCTTCCCCTCTTTCCATGAGCAGAGCAACAGGCCCAACCCCCACTATTACACCCGCCCAAGCACCATCCTGCGACCATCCTATGTATCAGATGCTCAACATGCTCTGCTCACACCTACTGTGATGTTCTAGGCCTAAACCACACAAAAACAACACTAGACACTATGGAACACAAAGCTTTAACTATCTCATCCTGGAATATACAAGGTCTGAGGTCATCTGCCGTTGGCCTAAAGAGCAGGAACCCAGACTTCCTCAAAGAAATTGGAAAAACAGACATTGTCATCCTACAAGAAATATGGTATAAAGGAGACGGACCCACTGCCAGAACCGGACAAGAACCTGACACCCTCAGCACACATAGGGACACACACCTACCTGGAGGTGACAGCATTCCCTCCCCCATATAGACACAACTACGACAACATAACCAACAAAAACAGGTTTACAACTCCTGCAGCTCTGTCAGACGCTGGGTCTGTACATAGTCAATGGTAGGCTTCTAGGGGACTCCTATGGTAGGTACACATGTAGCTCATGTCTTGCCAGTAGTACTGTAGACTACTTTACCACTGACCTCAACCCAGAGTCTCTCAGAGCGTTCACAGTCAGTCCACTAACACCCCTATCAGATCACAGCAAAATCACAGTCTACTTGAACAGAGCTATGCTCAATGATGAGGCATCAAAGCCAAAGGAACTGAGTAATATTGTAAACTTGGCAGTAGAAAACCTAAACAGTATATTTGACCTCTCAGCTTCTCTATCAAATATACAAATGTCAAACAGAAAACCGATGAAAATGAACAACAATGACAAATGGTTTGATGATGAATGCAAAAACCTAAGAAAGAAACTGAGAACCCTATCCAACCAAAAACATAGAGACCCAGAAAACCTGAGGTGAATCACTAAAACAATACAGAAATACACTACGGAAAAAGAAGGAACAGCACGTCAGAAACCAGCTCAATGTAATTGAAGTATCCATAGACTCTAACCACTTCTGGGAAAATTGGAAAACATTAAACAAACAACAACATGAAGAGTTATCTATCCAAAACAGAGATGTCTGGGTAAACCACTTCTCCAATCTTTTTTGCTCTATAACAAAGAACAAACAGCAAACACATATACATGATCAAATGCAAATCTTAGAATCAACTATTAAAGACTAGCAGAACCCACTGGATTCTCCAATTACATTGAATGAACTACAGGACGTAATACAAACCCTCCAACCCAAAAAGGCCTGTGGTGTTGATGGTATCCTCAATTAAATGATAAAATATACAGACCACAAATTCCAATTAGCTATACTTAAACTCTTTAAGATCATCTTTAGCTCTGGCATCTTGATTTCAAAAAAGCTTTTGACTCAATTTGGCATGAGGGTCTCAAATTGATGGAAAGTGGTGTTGGGGGAAAAACATACGACATTATAAAATCCATGTACACAAACAACAAGTGTGCAGTTAAAATTGGCAAAAAACACACACATTTCTTTCCACAGGGCCGTGGGGTGAGACAGGGATGCAGCTTAAGCCCCACCCTTCAACTGACATTTATATCAACGAATTGGCGAGGCCACTAGAACATTCTGCAGCACCCGGCCTCACCCTACTGTTTGCTGATGATCTGGTGCTTCTGTCCCCAACCAAGGAGGGCCTACAGCAGCACCTTGATCTTCTGCACAGATTCTGTCAGACCTGGACCCTGACAGTAAATCTCGGTAAGACAAAAATAATGGTGTTTCTAAAAAGGTCCAGTTGCCAGGACCACAAATAAAAATTTCATCTAGACACCGTTGCCCTAGAGCACACAAAAAACGATACATACCTTGGCCTAAACATCAGCGCCACAGGTAACTTCCACAAAGCTGTGAACGATCTGAGAGACAAGGCAAGACGGGCCTTCTATGCCATCAAAAGGAACATAAAATTCAACATACCAATTAGGATCTGGCTAAAAATACTTGAATTAGTTATATAACCCATTGCCCTTTATGGTTGTGAGGTCTGGGGTCCGCTCACCAATAAAGAATTCACAAAATGGGACAAACACCAAATTGAGACTGCATACAGAATTCTTCAAAAATATCCTCAGTGTCCAACGTAAAACGAGAGACTCCACAGAGCCCCAAGAGAGCAACACAATTAGACCCAACCAAATCATGAGAAAACAAAAAGATAACTACAGTTGAAGTCGGAAGTTTACATACACTTAGATTAAAGTCATTAAAACTAATTTTTCAACCACTCATGTTAACAAACTATAGTTTTGGCAAGTCGGTTAGGACATCTACTTTGTGCATGACACAAGTAATTCTTCCAACAATTGTTTACAGACAGGTTATTTCACTTATAATTCACTATATCACAATTCCAGTCGGTCAGAAGTTTAAATACACTAAATTGACTGTGCCTTTAAAACAGCTTGGATAAGCTTCTGATAGGCTAATTGACATAATTTGAGTCAATTGGAGGTGTACCTGTGGGTGTATTTAAAGGCCTTCCTTCAAACTCAGTCTACTGGGTGAAATACCACAGTGTGCCATCACACCAGTGAGATGTGTGACCTGTTGCCACAAGAAAAGGGCAACCAGTGAAGAACAAACACCATTGTAAATACAACCCATATTTATGTTTGCTTATTATTTTGTAACTTCTGAGTGTAATGTATACTGTTAATTTTTATGGTTTACTATCTACTTCACTTGATTTGGCAATGTTGACATATGTTTCCCAAATTGAATTGAATTGATAGAGGCAGAGCGTGAGAGAGAGAGAGAATGAATAAGGCCAGGTATAAATTATTCAGCTGCTGACTGCTGAGAGGAACACTGTAGCAGCATAGAGTGTGTGTGTTACTCAGTGTGAACTCTGTTCGTTCCACTGTGCAGTCCTGCTGGTTAACTAGCTACCGCTGGCCAAAGGACAGGTTCAGAGGCAGCCGCTGACACACACACACACACACACGTTTAGCTGACTCGTGTGTGTTAATACTGGGCTTGAACATGCACACTGACACCCCAGACCCCAGGTTCCATGCTAAGTGTCATTGATTGGAAGTGAAGAGCAGAGAGATGGCAGGGCAGAGTCACTGATAGGAGCCCACTCAACCTCAATCAATCACATATACTCTTGTTTACTCTCCTTACCATTTGCCTCCTCTCCCTTTCCCATTCCATCACAGCCCTCCCCACCTGGTATCCATGGTGACAGCTGGCTCACACTTGACAAAGGAGGTCGTCAGTACAATCTAATTGCAGTGTTTCTCATTCAATAACACAGAGGGAACCAACCCACCGTGATACCACTAATCTACCCCCACATACATACACAGTCTGCTACCACTACTGTTGCCACTCAAATCCAACATTAAATACAGTCTTAAACAAGTACTGCTACTTATCTTTCCTCTCTGGTAGTTAAAAAATATGGTATATTGTTCATTAATTGGCAAGAGATTCTGCTCAAGTCGTGTTCAGTAGTCAGGAAACAGGGGAAACATCATTCTACCGTCACATCCTCCTTGAAATCAACACTACCTGCTGTCTCCCATCCTCTTACTCCTTTTACATAAGGCGTCAGCATGCTTTGGTTCGGCTGGCGCCTATCCGACTAGGCGAACAGAATGAGAGAGCTCGCATACTCCCTTAATTCTTAAAAGTCTAAGCCATTGGGTGGTGGGGGGGTTCTGAGCTGACATATGGATTTTTATTTAAAGATGGTCATACTATGGATCATTTAGGCATTTGATTTGGAATCCCCAAAAAATAATGATTTGATAAAATATAGAATTTGGGCTTTACTACTATAGCCCAGAGAAACACATTGAATAACACATTCTTATACAATGGGTGGGTCTGGTTTAAAGCTCATTCCAGCCCGTGTCCTATTGCACAAGTTACCAACGGCTAAAACTATGACATTTGTCTATCTCACTGCGCAATCCACTGTTTTATCAGCCCAGCCAGGCAATTTATAAACTTGATCTCCACTATAAAAAACATCTAGACATTATCTCCCATTTCTTTTAGACCAGCATTTGATTTTCAACAGCAGAG
This sequence comes from Thymallus thymallus, assembly GCA_023634145.1. Lineage (NCBI taxonomy): Eukaryota > Metazoa > Chordata > Actinopteri > Salmoniformes > Salmonidae > Thymallus > Thymallus thymallus. The sequence continues at coordinate 29,332,069 of CM042379.1, forward strand.
ATTTGTATAAACCTTGCTGTCTGTCTCTCCGACATTTGCAAAAAAAAATGCAATATTGAAATTCCATCTCCGGCTGTCCCATAGTAATGAAGGTGTTGGGACGAGACAGGCAGGTAGCGTTTCTCAGCCAGTCGAAATCATGAATCAGCTGGCATACTTTTTATGGATATATACAAAAAAAATGTCTATAGAAACAGGTAAAACTAACTAACGAAATGCAACTAGTTTGCCGTCTTTCCAGCTTCAGTGATTGTGTTAGCTGTGTTGGTTAGATCCTCTGAACAGTGTCCTGACGGAGAACACATGTTCTATGCCATGCGAAATTGTGCCTCATTAGCTCATTGTTATGGATGTATCCAAATACATGTCTCTAGAAAACAGCTTAAACAAATGCAAATGCAGCTACTTTGCTGTTATTCTGGCTGCACTGTTTGACGTGACTAGAAGTTAGCCATAGTTGGCTAGCTAGCAATGGCAATGGAACATTTAGAACGAACAACTGGGCTGCATCCATAGATACAGAATGAAAAGACTGAATGACTGGGTCACGTCTCTTGCAACCGAACCGATAGAACGAACGATCAGCCAGCTTGGGTTGCAACCCTAAATTTGTGTCGGAACTATATTTTGTGGAAGGATGAAATAATATTTATAAATTCATCAAAAAATAAAGTTTTTAATGAATATATGTCAATCATTATTTGAATAAGTTGGTTACCCGTTGTATTGGCAACTCGTTCTCATTCTGAGAAATAAGGTAGGCCACTTGATTTTAACATCTAAAACAAAGTGGACAGGCTAACATGCTGTTCAAACAGTGTTCATAACAATTCAACTGTTCAACCTTGTTAGCTAGCAAATAGATCCAAGATGGCTAAACTTGAAATATAAAGACTAGCTGGCTAATCACTAACACGTGGGCTTAAGAGATTGTTGATGAGACTTGTGTTAATTTTCTATAGCCTAACGCCTGCTACAAGAAAGGAAAGGAAGTCATTATTAGTGAATGTGCATTATGCATGGTTCAAGTTAAATCTGTAACAAAAAGGGCATTTTCATAAACAGACTTGAAAGCCAGATCAGTGATTATATATATATATATATATATATATATATATATATTTTTAAATCAGGTTAAACTATTTTGATAAAATATTAGTGGGTCTTATGGTTGTGGAAGGCTTATATTTAGCCTAGATATAACTGCCTATAAGCTATAAGTTATATATTTAGCCTATAAGTCATTAGATTATTGCTGACTGTTTGAAATGCAGTGAATTTGACCTTTAATTGCACAACACTTATTTAGAGAAACATTTAAAAAAATTGAGATAGATATTGTGAATTGCCCATAAGTTTGGAAAAAATGTTTTTGATTTTTAGGCCATATCGCCCAGCCCTATCTAGGACCCCAAGGCACCTCCTAGCTGTGCCTGAATAGAAAGACGGGGTGAAGTGTCTGTGTGTCAGAGTATGACTATGAGTGTGTCTGTGTCGGTGTGTGTGTTTTAACTGGTTGATGTTGAGTGTTTTTGGCCCCTTGGTTGTGAAAAGACAATTCTTCCCCTAAGCCCTCCATTCAGCTACGCTCAAGGTACTTAACGATATCATAACTGCCATCGATAGAAGACAGTACTGTGCAGCCGTCTTCATCGACCTGGCCAAGGCTTTCGACTCTGTCAATCACCGCATTCTTATTGGCAGACTCAACAGCCTTGGTTTCTCAAGTGACTGCCTCGCCTGGTTCTCCAACTACTTCTCAGACAGAGTTCAGTGCGTAAAATCGGAGGGCCTGCTGTCCGGTCCCCTGGCAGTCTCTATGGGGGTGCCACAGGGTTCAATTCTTGGGCCAACCCTATTCTCTATATACATCAACGATGTCGCTCTCGCTGCTGGTGACTCTCTGATCCATCTCTACGCAGACGACACCATTCTGTATACATCTGGTCCCTCTTTGGACACTGTGTTAACTAACCTTCAAACAAGCTTCAATGCCATACAACACTCCTTCCGTGGCTCCAACTGCTCTTAAATGCTAGTAAGACTAAATGCATGCTCTTCAATAGAACGTTGCCCGCACCCGCCCACCGGACTATCATCACTACCCTCGACGGGTCTGACTTAGAATATGTGGACAACTACAAATACCTAGGCGTCTGGTTAGACTGTAAACTCAAACTCCAGACTCACATTAACCATCTCCAATCCAAAATTAAATATAGAATCGGCTTCCTATTTCGCAACAAAGCCTCCTTCACTCATGCTGCCAAACATGCCCTTGTAAAACTTACCATCCTACCGATCCTTGACTTCGGCGATGTCATTTACAAAATAGCCTCCAACACTCTACTCAGCAAATTGGATGTAGTCACAGTGCCATCCGTTTTGTTACCAAAGCCCCATATACTACCCACCACTGCAACCTGTATTCTCTCGTCACCAAACCCACTGGCTCCAGGTCATCTATAAGTCTTTATTAGGTAAATCCCCGCCTTATCTCAGCTCGCTGGTCACCATAGCAACACCTACCCGTAGCATGCGCTCCAGCAGGTATATCTCACTGGCCACCCCCAAAGCCAACACCTCCTTTGGCCGCCATTCCTTCCAGTTCTCTGCTGCCAATGACTGGAACGAATTGCAAAAATCCTTGAAGCTAGAGGTTCCTATCTCCCTCACTAACTTTAAGCATCAGCTGTCAAAGCTGCTTATCAATCACTGCATATGTATATAGCCCTTCTGTAAATAGCCCACACTACTACCTCATCCCCATATTTATTTTTTAACTTCCGCTCAATTTCGCACTCCAGTATCTCTATTTGCACAACATCATTTGCACATTCCATCATTCCAGTGATTATGCTAATCTGTAATTTATTTCGCCACTATGGCCTATTTATTGTCTTCCTAACCTTACTGCATTTTGCACTACATTTGCACTCTGTATATAGATTTTCTATTGTGTTATTGACTGTACGTTTGTTTATTTCCCATGTGTAACTCTGTGTTGTTTTTTTGTCGCACTGCTTTGCTTTGTCTTGGCCGGGTCGCAGTTGTAAATGAGAACTTGTTCTCAACTGACCTACCTGGTTAAATAAAGGTGAAAAAAAAGAAAAAAAGACCACTACCTCCATTTGTAAAGACTATTCTTCACAGGACAATCACACTGAACCAACACATCAGAAGAAGAGAGAGATCTTTAAATTCCTACAGGCATTATGAGTGACCAACACTGTTCTTTGTGTCAGAACTACAGTTCACACAACTACCATGTCACACAACCATATGATGGGGCATATGAGGGGGGCACGATTAAGTGCAACACACCTGATCCCAGACCCAGCTGAGCGGTTAGGGGGACTTTATTAAGCGTAAAACACTCAGTGGCCTCGTGGCACAACAATAACAGAGAGCAGCTGTTCATAGCCTGGTGATGTGCACAGCTACATGCAAACGGCTACATGCTAATGGCTACAGGCTAACGGCTACATGCTAACAGCTACATGCTAACAGCTACATGCTAACAGCTACATGCTAACACTGTGTGTGTGCAGGAGCAGGTGTTTTTTTTCCCTTCCCTTGGGCTCTGTAATGGGCTTAGTTGGTAGTTATGGAGGAGGAGGGGAAGAGGGAAGGGGTGGTTATGGTGAAAGCATATAAAAATACAATGTACAATTCTTCCCCCCTCCTCACCTCACCCAGCATCTGCTGTCTGGACAGACTTGTGTTAAGGCATAATGACATACAACTATTCACATACACTCCTCCCTCTCTCTCTCAGAAATAACCCTGGGCTCTGTAGTGCCAGTAACATATAGCGTTCTACTAGTGGTGCCTCCACCATGGGCCGAACGTTTGAAACTCAATTTGGCCAAGCCATCTAAGGCATTCCCTAAATACAGCCTACATGAAGGTATTGGGTGGAGAATTAATGTATGAAGTGGATTAAGAGAGATGATTGGCTGGAATACATCACCATTAAATGCAGACCACATTACCTTACGAGATCATTTCCTTTGGTCCCTACTGTGTAAATTGCCCTCAAAGTAGACGGCTCTCAAGGAACTACATTGGACTATTTGCAAACCGGAGACCGAATGATTGTGGGCTGGGGACTTTATACACACTACATGACCAAAAGTATGTGGACACCTGCTCGTCGAACATCTCATTCCAAAATCATGGGCATTAATATAGAGTTGGTCGCCCCTTTGCTGCCATGAACAGCCTCCATTCTTCTGGGAAGGCTTTCCACTAGATGTAGGAACATTGCTGCAGGACTTGCTTCAGTTCAACCAGAAGAGCATTAGTGAGGTCGGCACTGATGTTGGGGTATTAGACCTGGCTTGTAGTCTGCTTTCCAATTCATCCAAAAGGTGTTCGATGGGTTTGAGGTCAGGGCTTTGTGCAAGCCAGTCAAGTCCTTCCACACCGATCTCGACAAACCATTTCTGTATGGACCTCGCTTTTTGCACTGGGGCATTGTCATGCTGGAACAGCAAAGAGCCTTCCCCAAACTGTATAGCTGTGCAGCGACACTCCCCATCCAACCTGCAGAGAAGAATGGGAGAAACTCCCCAAATACAGGTGTGCCAAGCTTGTAGCATTATTACCCAAGAAGACTTGAGGCTGTAATCGCTGCCAAAGGTGCTTCAACAAAAGTACTGAGTAAAGGATCTGAATACTTATTTGAATTTATTTGAATACAATTTTAGAATACGGCTGTAACCTAACAAAATGTGGAATAAGCGAAGGGGTTTGAATACTTTCCGAATGCTCGGCATCTACCGAACTCTGGCATCACTCCCGCTGATAATTTCTCAACTTCTTTATTTTGGATTATGTGCATTTTTTTTTGGTATAGCTAAGTTTTATTACTGCAATGTTGGAGCTAGAAACACAAGCCTTTCGCTGCACCTAGATATCATCTGCAAATCTGTGTACGCGACCAATAAACGTGGATTTTATTTGATTGGAGAGGTGTGCTTATTTATTCCTGTTTGGAAAAGCGGGGAGCCTGAAGCGATCATATTCTGGGAAGGACAGCTAAAGAAGATGACAGCACTCATCAATTATAAATCAGCCAGGACTCCTAGATGGCTTCCATTGAGACCAGCCCAGGGCTGGGCCAGTGGGCCTTCTAAAAAAAACACATGGCTCCACCAGGGAACATGAATGAGGGACGGACAGAAACGTGTGGGGTATCCTGATTTGTCACGGCAGTGGCCCGCATGTAGCAGGTTGTAGTTGGTGGCAGACAACTTGTTGTTACTAGAGAAGAGAGGAAATGCCTACACACACACCTCTATGTAGCAGTGTCTCAGAGAGCAGACTGAACAGATGACTAGCTCACTGGTCACAGCATGGCTGGACAGCATGACTGACTCACAGACCTGGCCTTGGACTCCAGCACTTCTGTCTGACTGCCTGTCTCTCTGCCTGGTGGGAGAAGCTCACCTTTGGGGATACCACAGAAAATAGGGTGTAGGCCAAAACTAACCTCTCACAAGGCAATAGGACAGAGTGACTGTCCATTAAAACTGATTTGGCAGACACTACAGAGGCCGATGAGTGATTGTCACCAACAAGAAGCAGCAGTGTCAGGTAGGACCAGGGACAACAAGACACAGAGGTGGGCCAGCACACGCTGTCACACCTGACATGGGTTCATCTCCTGGTGTAGTAGGAGGAACACAGTTAACAAATGATCCTGGAGCAGAAATAGGGTCACACATACACACACACTGATGAGTCAAGAAGCACACACATCTTGCACTAGAACACGGATGATGCTGAGGACACAGACAGCCAATGACAGCATAATTTCACAAGCAGTCAAAGGACATAGAGAAAACTGGAATGAACATTCTGTCAAGTCATTTCTACAGACATTGACAATTAAGCCTATTTCAAAAATCCACCTGCCACGGAATCAAAAGACACAACTTTAGATATCAAAACAAGACAACAATAATAATGTTCTGAAGTCAGGAAGCTGTTCAAATACAGGCCATTCAATCCTTGACAGGTGAACATTCATTCAACACACAAAGAGGCCTAAGTAATTATTCTGCCTCTGATGGGATGATTCCTCCTGAATTGAGAGTATGTGGCCTGTACTAATTCACTGGTTCTATTCACAAGCAGAATGCCAGACAGAAGAGAAATCTATTTGTCTCCAGTCCTTGGTCCTGTAGGCTCTTCCTTTCTCTCTCCCTGTGACAGTTTTATGGCTGCATTCATTGTTCAAGCACAGTAAATAACTCCCACACACAAAGGTACACGTGGTTTCAAGCTTTATGGCCTTAAATAATTGTAGCTTGAGTCCACTTTCTCTATAGCGAATCTCTTAATGACTGTAAATGTATTTTATTTTCTTTGTGTCAAGGTGTGCAGGTTTGAATAAAACGCACAATGACATGAATTGCCCCACTCACTTTGCGATTGCTAGACGCAAGTGTTGTCATTACTGCTTGGGCCATTAATGATTTTCAGTGATGCATTATAACGTTATTACGAGGCCTAGTTATTCAGCCATATCTAAACCAAATAAAATGCAAAGCATTTAAATGTCATTATGCCGTGATTGATTGCACAAATTCCCACACGGGTTATAACGTCAGCCAGTAGCCACAAAACCTGCGATAAATCCCTATTATAAACCGGATAATCGGAAATTCGCAGATTAGGCTCACATCAAGACAATAATCCAGAAAGGATTTGGCCTGTTAACGTTTCTCTTTTAACACGCATGTGAAATGTTTGATTGCCTTATATAATCTAAACAATGCCAGGTTAATTGAGAACAACACAATGGACCACTTCAGTTATTGAAATGTTCGAGGTCGGTAAACAAAATCACATTATACTTTTGACAAAACGCTTTAAAAACGATGATTTAACTACCTACAATCCACACCCGCAGCAATAGTTTAAGCGAGCTGTGCTAGTTAGTTACATTGCCAACATTATTAAACCAAACAAGAGATGGGTTTAATAAAAAAAAATGGGCACACAAGCTCCAGACACCATTTTGAAAAAGCACTCTGTTCTTCACTGCGCTGCGTGGAATGAGAAATGCGTGACCAGCGAGCTATAGGAACTAAACACGAGACAAATCCACCGCAATCACACTCGGTCCCGTCGCGTCTTCTAGCATCCTTGCGCCAGTCCCTTCTCTTACAATCGGCCAAATCCACACGTAGATCGGCTAGCTAGTTTATCTCAAAAACGACGGAGGAGATGCATTACATTTCGTCACGGAAGCAGCTAGACTATGAAGAGACCATCGCTGAAATGTTATTTTTTTTTGTCCACCAACTAAAATAGCGCCAGCTAGCTCGCTAATGCTAGTTATCCTCCATCATCAATACATTTTCCGAGTACCATGCCATATAGGGATTCGGACAATTGATGGAAAAAAGAGGGTGAAAGTGCAGAGATGACAACAATATTTAGCGGGCGAGCCTTACCAATGTCCGATGGACAATTATGGTTCTCTAAATTCCTTATTTTGTTCAGGTATCTTCAAGCTCGCTGGCACTGGCTATGTTAATGCTGTCGGTGCTCTAGCTTCTCACTTTGCTAGCAGCGGCGTGGGGGATGGGGATGCCGAGAGAGAGGGGGAGAGAGAGAGAGAGAGAGAGAGAGAGAGAGAGAGAGGGAGGGAGGGAGGGAGGGAGGGGAGAGAGGCCAGGAGCAGGCAAACAAACATTGGATGGTGATGGGCTTTTCAGCCTCCCAAAATTACAAAAGGACACCACCTCTAGAACTTCAGCTTGAAAAGAGGTATAGATATATCATTTTGATGGTATCTGATTTTTTTTTTAAAGAGAATTACAATTGAAATGATTTGGTCAGGAAGATAGAGAAATAACGTCGCTGTTCAAACTTGAGCTTGTTTGAGCAAAAACGAAATCAATGTATGTTACAGTGCGGCGCCATTTTATGACGTTTTGTAGGCAATGGCTTGCGGTCGAGCGGCACGTTTGGATTTTTCCCAAACATAATTCAACAAACTAACACAGTCACTACCAACGATGAGATGAAACGTTTGCCTTTCTTTTTGAGAAACGGAAATCAACATAGAGTTTTGTTAGGCTGAATAAACTCTACTCTAATTAGTATAAAAGGTAATGGGGGTGTTCGAGTGAATCCCTTTTGTCAAGTCGATAAGCATCGTTGGTCACCGCCTTTCAAAGTGTATTACATTATGGGGATTCACATTTTTCGACTTGCTCCTACATGTCAACTGCATGAATTTGACAAAAATCGTGTGATCAATTGTCATGAAGTTTCAACTTCATCCTGCAACCATCGTCTGCATAGAGTACCACAGTATGAGTCATAATACCCATAGAACCTAGCGGTCAAACAGGGAAATGGTTCCTTTTCATTTTTCCCATAGGGGATTTTAGAAACAATGAAAATAAGGGCTGTGTTTCGTGTCGGCTTACCCTGGCAATTTGATAACCGTGTAAATCTCTCTAGGAGAAGGTGACTTTTATCAATATGTTCGCCTGTAATTACCCCACCCCCAAAATGGAATGCTAATTATCATAAAGAACTACAAATGCAATGATTATCTGGACGATTATCTAATGTTAGCTAAATGTAGTAATTAATAAATTGGTAAAATGTCTTTAAATTGTCAATTATGTGAACTGTCTTGTGCTAGTTTTTAATTGAGATAATACCTCTTAGCAAAGGTGTCAGCTAGAGGTTACGTACAGGAGCTTTCAGGGATTTGTAGTTTTGCATGATGTCTACTTTGATGCTAATAAGCATTTTCGAATCTGAGAGTAAATGGAGCCAAATATATTGATAAGTCACCTTGTCCGAGAGAGATTTACATGGTTATCAAAACATCACGTCAGGGAAACACAGTTCTTATTTTAAGTGTTTCTAAAATCCCTCATGGGAAAAATGAATGGTGGAAAAATGATTGGAACCCTTTCCTGGTTTGACCGCTATGTTTTATGGGTATTGAATTGTGGGACTATTGTGGGAGGCTTTATTGTCAACTAATCATTAGGGTGTTTTGTTTGACCCACACAAATGTGACCAAAGACATGACTGAAATAGGAACCAACTTTGCCACAATTTATGTAGTGGGTATGTACAAATTAATGTGATATTTGAGGCTCTCTCACCAATTGATTGTACAATGTGCACACATATTTCCATTTTGTGAGTGTATGATATTGGTCTTGGAGACATGTATATTTCGACATTATAAAGAACAACTTTTATAAACAATGACAACGCTGCTATGTTGTACTGAGCCTTACTGTTGGAAAGCCACGTCAGTGTCCTACTTTTGGCTGTCACAGATGCACCTCCACCAACTTCACTCCTTGACTTTTGTCTATAGTCGGTTGCTTTCGCCTAAGCACTCAAGAGCCCATAAAAAGGCCGGAAGTCGGACACTTGCTGCGTTCACGTGCTACCTAGGAAACTCTGACATTTCCGACTTGCTAACTGGTTGTAGTTATACATGTGCCGCGTTCAACGAAGCAGCAAGTCAGACATTTCCAAGTTTCGTAGTTTCGACTAGCATGTGAACACAGCAACTGGAGTGGTTTTCCAACAGTAAGGCTCTGTTCAATATGGCAGTGTCAACATAGCTTCTATTGAGGGCCTCCCGAGTGGCGCAGTGGTCTAAGCCACTGCATCGCAGTGTTGCGGCGTCACAGATCAAACCCCAGGCTGTCACAACCGGACGTGACCGGGAGTCCCATAGTGCGCTCCTTAACACCCGCCAGCCGCACCATCCGGGGTCAGCCCGCAGGCACCCGGCCCGCCACAAGAAGTCACTAGAGCGCGATGAGCCAAGTAAAGCCCCACTGACCAAACCCTCCCCTAACCTGGACGACGCTGGGCCATCCTATGGGACTCCCGACCACGGCCGGTTGTGGCACAGCCCGGGATATGAACCCGGGTCCGTAGTAATGCCTTAGACTGCTGCGCCACTCGGGAGGCCCCTACTCAGGGTTTTCTAAAGCTAGCCAGCTTCAGTAAGCTTCCCATTCCAGCTCAGGCTTCATCCATACTTTGACGGTGGATATTGCTTGTCTGCCTGCCGATAAGTCAAGCTTGTAACTGCGTGTGCATGTCGCATGGCTAGTCAAACCCCAAACTCTTAATTGAGACAATCCATGAAACAATCCATGGTGCCACATTTTCATTTGTGCCGAAATCTAAATGAAAGAAAAGTTATTTAACTAATTCAACAGGCTATTGGTGTGATTATCACAATTACCTTTTTTCCCCCAATCCTATCAATAAGTCAAGTGTTTTACTCTGCGTGAAGTTTCAAATGCATTTGTCATTACTAAATGTGTAATGTGATACGTATTTTAACGTTTACATTTTTTTTTTTTTACACACAAATACTTTATCAGTTGTCTTCCTCAAATGAAGTGGATGATGACGCAATCTTTGCGAGAATGAGGGAATCTTATTGATTTGGTGCTCAGCTCGCGGCTCAGACACTTAATTGAGGATGAAAGTAGTTATCTTTTAGTTAGCCTGCCCCGGAGCAGGCTAGATCTGAAGGATTTCTTGCCATAGAAATGTACCTGGCTTAAAGGTGAGCCACTTTTGTATTACCGGTTATCCCAAATTTGACCAAAGTTACCTCACTAACCCCTTAAACTACATTCATAGTGCAGGGCTCAGGAGATGACTGCATGGTGCAACTGCAGCGACTTGAAGACAACTTCATCAACACCTTTGACCACATGATTTTTTGTAAATGCAACACACTTTGAAAGGCGGCCGGTGACCAACTATGGTCACTGACTTGACAAAAGTGATCCTCTTGAACGCGCCCTGTGCTGCGTCATAGAAAATGTATGGGGTTGTGACATTGCAGCCAACAGTGCAGGTGACAGTCGATTGACTGATCTATAAATCACCTTGCATCATGAATAAATAGGCTACTCATTATTCGTAGATCAAGTCAGTCACCATTTACACACAACAACATGGATATGTTGCTCTTGAACACGGCTTATTATTTGTGTGAGGGCAACCATTTTGGGGACCATGCAGTCTGTACCCCATTTGCTCTTTATGTCCTGACCAACTTGACATGCATGTTGTTTTTGCTGTTGACTTTTACATTAAAAAGCGCAGGTTTATTTTGGCGTAGGCTACGACCAAACAGTAGCCTGTTTATTTTTGGCGTAGGCTACGATCAAACAGTATCCAAACAGTATCCTTGTTCTACAAGTGTCACAGGACACGGAATTCGTCTGACCATTTAAAAAAAAATAAAACATTTCCCCATATGTTAGCATAGTACAGGGGTTCCCAAACTTTTTGGGCCCACGACCCCATTTAGATATCTGAACCATCTGGGGCTTTTTGCCCCATTTGTGCAAAAGCCCACCATTCGATCCAATATGGAATCTGTTTTTCGTGACTATAGCCACGCAGCACACTGAACATCCCCTGTGCAGTTTCATACTCGGGAATCGTGAGAAAGAACAATATATCCTCGTGAATAGTATCCCTGGCCCTCACAGTTAACGTCCATTTGGAGAGCATAAGGTGGGGAGTCGTTCAGTCAGTTTCCTCTTGATTGCTAGCTATAGCATACATTCTTAGTTTCACAGTGTTATCTGACAAAGTGCCTCTGCCTCCCCACACATTGTTTACACCATATCAATTGCGGCCGTAATATCAAAGTCTCTGAAATCGTGTGTGGTTTCATAGCCTAGCCATTCACCAAGGAAATGATTAAATTGCAACGGTGCAGCCTTTTCTCATGATTTAAGAGCATTCTCCTGTTGAATTTTATCTTTTAGATTTGAATCATTTTCATTTAGATTTTTAAAACCTCCAAGAACATAACAAGAACACATTTATTTTTATGCGTCAGGTAATTCTTCAGTCAGGTAATTGTTCCTTTACCTTTTTGCAGTGGTTGTCATAGTAACGGCAGGTCTTGTACAAAAATACCACTTCAGAGCAAATAAATCTGATCTGAGCATCCAGAAAGAGGTTGCATATGGAGGGAGGATAAGGTTTGTATCAGGATTCAGAGCCACAATGGCTGCGTTTACACAGACGGCCCAATTCTGATATTTTTCCCACTAATTGTTCTTTTGACCAATCACATCAGATCTTTTTTTTTTTGAGCTGATCTGATCGGTCAAAAGACCAATTACTGAAAACATATCAGAATTGGGCTGCCTGTGTAAACGCAGCCCTATGGACGTGGTATTGAACTGGAAGTTAATAAAAGATCAGATGTGTTTTTTTGCTGTTTAAACATTAGATAGATAGATCCAAGTGTTTGATGCCATTCTATTCGCTCTGTTCCAGCCATTATGAGCTGCCCTCCCCTCAGCAGCCTCCTGTGTTGAACGGTGTATGGTGTATGCTAGGCACCTACTGCAATGCTGCCGGGGTTTTCACGCTCAACAGTTTCCCGTGTGTATCAAGAATGGTCCACCACCCAAAGGACATCCAGCCAACATGACACAACTGTGAGAACCATTGCAGTCAACATGGGCCGGCATCCCTGTGGAATGCTTTCGACACCTTGTAGAGTCAATGCGTCAACGAATTGAGGCTGTTCTGAGGGCAAACTCAATATTAGGAAGGTGTTATTAATGTTTTGTATATGCGGCACCACCTAGCCTAGCGTATTAATAAGTATGACGTGAGAAGTATTGGTTCTTGCACGTATCGCTTGCGCCCACTGGTGGATTTCAGCATTAATTTCCCCTCAGAACATTCTGAAACAGTGAATCTGAGTGCTAAACAATAGAGTGTGTGTGTCTGTGTGTGGAGAATAGCAAGCCTCTTTAGACTATTGAGGTGCACCCAGAGTCTGCTGTTCTGTAGTGATTTAATGTGGTCTGATACAGGAGCAGGTCTGTTGCTGCTATGATGCAGAGTCTCCTCTAGAGGGCGATGTGACTCCACAGCACCACTGACAGACAGACAGACATGGCTCCCTGGGATCAAGCCCAGAGGTTCACAGTAACACTGCCACACTCACAGCTGAGCATGGCCATGTGGGTGGTAGAGTTAGTTAGTCTTGACACAGAACAGATGTTCTCTCCTAGTTGTCAGGACTAAGGAGAACCATTGACACTCAGGTTATCAGGTGAATTGACTTTATAGGGGATAGTTGAAAAAGCAAGATCGTGGTTGTTCTCAGCTGTCCAGTTATTTCATGTCTGTACAGATGAATGAGGGGAAGAAGTGTCTTTAGACGTTGCCTCCTTTCCTTCATGTGCACAGTCATGTACCCTCGATCAGTCTTTTGACAAGGGCAGATTTATCTAGCAGGCGCTCTTTTCGAGTAATTTCACAGCCTGTGCATCTGTTGCACTGCTTTAACCCAGTAGTGAACTGCTACTGCACTCTGTTCACAGACTTAACTTCATCTAGCCAAGGAGCACAGCCTTATCTTCATCTAGCCAAAGAACACAGACTTATCTTCATCTAGCCAAGGAACACAGACTTATCTTCATCTAGCCAAGGAACACAGACTTATCTTCATCTAGCCAAGGAACACAGACTTATCTTCATCTAGCCAAGGAACACAGACTTATCTTCATCTAGCCAAGGAGCACAGACTTATCTTCATCTAGCCAAGGAACACAGACTTATCTTCATCTAGCCAAGGAACAAAGACTTATCTTCATCTAGCCAAGGAACACAGACTTATCTTCATCTAGCCAAGGAACACAGACTTATCTTCATCTAGCCAAAGAGCACAGACTTATCTTCATCTAGCCAAGGAGCACAGACTTATCTTCATCTAGCCAAGGAACACAGACCTATCTTCATCTAGCCAAGGAACAAAGACTTATCTTCATCTAGCCAAGGAACACAGACTTATCTTCATCTAGCCAAGGAACACAGACTTATCTTCATCTAGCCAAGGAGTAAATTCACAGAAGAAGCCAGAAAAAAAAACGATTACAATCTATGTGTTGTGATAATTGCATTGTTTGCTCTATAACCTGTTAGTTTATATGTCTTGACACCGTGATATACAGGCCTAAAGGCCCAGGCAATAAGAAGACACAGTGGCAGAATAAATTAAACCACACATTTGTTTCATTACAAAACCGTAGAGCAACATCTGTTGAAGTCCACAAAACATATTGCATGTAACAAACAGTTACATGACCTACAGCATGGTCAAGCAAGGTAATGTTTCCAACATTTTCGGACTACTTAACAACCATTGATTTAGAACCAGTAGTTGTCTCCACTATTCCAGCACCATTTCAACTTCAACATTTCAACATAATCTAATCACCACTTCTGGCGACGCCTAGTTACACATTTTGTTAACTATTTCTCCAAAATGTTGTTTACATGGAAAAACTTGGAAACGCACCAAAGCAGACTCTTTTGACGAAAAACATGAAAATGTTGTCTCTTCCTGCAGCGGCCGCTAGCAAAGAAAATGGACGAGAAGAACAGCCTGATGACCCAGTTCTAAATGAGATTCGCAAAAATTGCGAAAGTGGCGAAGATGTGGCTGAAATAAAATGTACAGTGGGCACACTGAAAACCAAAGACACTTTTGACAACCAAACTGGAGTCCCGAGTGGCACAGCGGTCTAAAGGCACTGCATCTCAGTGCTAGAGGCGTCACTACAGACCTTGTTTCAATTCCAGGCTGTATCACAACCGGCCGTGATTGGGAGTCCCATAGGGGGGCGCACAATTGGTTCAGCATCGTCAGGGTTAGGGTTTGGCCGGGGATAGGCCGGGATAAGAATTTGTTCTTAACTGACTTGCTTAGTTAAATAAAGGTAAAATAAAACATTTAAAAATACAAACGCGAAGAGAGGATATCAACCTTGGAGGACTAGAACACCCACCTAAACGACACTGTTGAAAAAATTGAGACTGATCGAAAAACTCGAAGAACGACTTCAATACCAGGAAAATTACAGTCGTAGGAACACACTTCGGATCAGAGGGGTTCGAAATCCACATAAATACGGAGAACACACTGGAGGATGTTAACAACATGACCATTGAGAGAGCACATCTAACACTGACGACACTGCGCCCAGGACCAGCCCCAAGCAACCCCCGGCCAATCCTGGTGAAATTCTTACCATCCACCGACCGAGAGAAGGTCCGGCTCAGAGCCAAAGAGCTTAGGACTTTTTACTGGAAATGGACAAAGGTGGAGTTCCCTGACTTTCCAAGGAGGTTCAGGACAAGAGAAATGCGTTCACGAGGTGAGACATCATATGTGCATGAAAGGGGGACTGAAATACTAGTTGCAATATCCTGCCATGTTCTGGGTTACTGTGAGAGGATCACTACGTTGTTTCACACACCCAAAGGAGACAAAGAAGTGTGTCATTGAGTCCAAACAAATTGAGTGGGGTGGTAGGCTATGGTGGCGGTGGTTCATCACAGATGGACTACCACTTTTCACTAAGGTGATATTTTGTGAGTAACAGTCCCATTTTGTGAGTAACAGTCTCATTGAGTGTTTATGTTGATGTCATTATTGTACTAGACTAAGCATGATTATAGTCCAAGCATATCAATCTGTATTATGGTTATAGTGGGGATAAACATATATATTATTTAAAGTTTTCACTCTTATAACAACAAATAATGGGTCAATATAGGCCACAACAGGCGTGTTGGTGCCATGCGTGATGGGCACAACCCAAAGTGTAAGTCAGTTTATTTAATTTTATCATTATTATTATGACCTATACCGGTCTCCCTTTTGTGGTTGTTCTCTGCCTACATTCCTGCCTTTTGGAATTACAAAGTTCATGTATCAGTCTACATGAGGAAGGTCATCTCTTCTCTTTGCGAGAATAATGATGAGCCTGTCTTTGTGTTTCGTGTTTTTGGTTGATCTATGTAATCTCTGACATGTAATCTCTGTCATTTCAAAATGTATATGGTCATGCCTATATTTGGCATTGGTAAAACTTTCTTTGATTCGCTAAGCAGTGGCTATCAGAAACGCATTGATTTAAAATATTCTAACACGTCACGTTTTGGTAATAATATATTTACAACCTTTCAGATATGATGACCAATGTGATTAAAGTTACGTTGTGGAATGTGAACGGATTAGGTTCATATTTTAAAACAAACACTCAGATGTGATTATGCTCCAAGAGACCCACCTGCTAGAAAAATATGCTCCTATGGTGGGAGACAGATGGGTGGGCAGTGATTACCATAAGGATGCTCCTATGGTGGGAGACAGATGGGTGGGCAGTGCTTACCATAATACATTCAACCCCCCCAAAAAGTATACATGTTCAAGAGACTTCTATCAGGAACTTTATACTTCAGACGGCCCTTTTAGATATGCAGAAAGCAGAAGCATTCTTTCAGAATTGGAACCTTCCTAAACTAGCTGAGGAAGACGGGAATTGGCTCGACTGCCCCATTACTTTGGAGGAATTGACCGAAACTATAAGACAAGCACCCAGTGGTAAAACTCCAGGGTTGGATGGGATACCCAGTGATATCTATAAAAGGTTTGCAGAGCAGCTTAGCCCAGAAGTATTGAAAACATTTAACACATAAATTGGCAAAGGTGAGCTCCCACCTTCTATGAGGGATGCAGTAAGCATGCTAATGAGCTACTGTCCAATTTCTTTGATAAATTGTGATGGAAAATTGTTTAC
The DNA here is from genome assembly GCA_023634145.1 of Thymallus thymallus. Taxonomy (NCBI): domain Eukaryota; kingdom Metazoa; phylum Chordata; class Actinopteri; order Salmoniformes; family Salmonidae; genus Thymallus; species Thymallus thymallus. Next base: position 29,348,724 of record CM042379.1, read on the forward strand.
AGAACCTCTGGCTATGAGGAATTATATAATTAATAAAATCATAAATCCAGACCAGGTGGCAAAATATCTCCCCCAGTGGCAGCCTCATCCCTAGACACAGAGAAAGCCTTTGATAAGGTGGGCAGGGACTACCTGCATTATACTCTTAAATACATTTGGATTTGGACAGGGCTTTCAGAATATTATTAAACTTATGTACAACGACCCACAAATCCATAGAAGTCACTAACAGACTACGATCATCTCCATTTTTAGTAGGACGAGGCACGAAACAAGGTGCCTGTCTGTCACTACTCCTATTTATTATAGCATTAGAACCGTTAGCCGAAGCCATTAGGCTGCATCAGTCAATCAAAGGGGTTAATATGGGAGGTAGGGAGAACAAATTACTGCTTTATGCAGATTACATATTACTATTAATGTCAGACCCTCAACTCTCCATACCACCTTTACTGGACCTAGTACATGCATTTTCAGAGATATTTGGCTATAAAGTAAGCTGGACCAAATCTGAAGTTAAAACATTGTCTGTGAAATGACCTCCTCAGCTGGAGGTTTCTTTGGGTCCCTAAAAACATGAGGTACCTGGGGATCGCTTTAAATCCTGGTCTAGAGTACATGATTTCTGAAAACCTTATTGAAGAATATTGAACAAAATTTAACTCCAGTTTAAGAGCTGGGATAAGCTACACATCTCATTATAGGGTAGGATACAGGTTATAAAGATGGTCATAGCTCCTAAACTGAATAACGTCATCAGCATGTTACCACTATCCATACCTGCCCATACTTTTAAATCCATAGACAAAGTGATTACTGAGTTTATTTGGGCAGGTAAAAGGGCCAGGATGGGAGGATTAAATCTCCCTAACATGCAACAATATCAAGAAGCCTTTTTAGCTTCTCAAATAGGATCTCTCTTTATTGAGAACTCCACTAGGCCAATGTGGGTGAACATGGAAGAGGAACTTAATGCCCCATTCGGAGCATCAGATTATTTGAGTCAACAAAAGGTGGGACTGCAGAATCCAATAATGTTTTATATATACAGTCGTATGCAAAAGTTTGGGCACCCCTGACAATTTCCATAATTTCCATTTATAAATAATTGAGTTGTTTGGATTAGCAATTTCATTTTGATCTATCAAATAACTGATGGACACAGTAATATTTCAGTAGTGAAATTAGGTTTATTGGATTAACAGAAAATGTGCAATATGCATCAAAACGAAATTAGACAGGTGCATAAATTTGGGCACCCCAACAGAAAAATCACATCAATATTTAGTAGAGCCTCCTTTTGCTAAAATAACAGCCTCTAGGCGCTTCCTATAGCCTCTAATGAGTGCCTGGATTCTGGATGAAGGTATTTTGGTTCATTCCTCCTTACAAAACATCTCCAGGTCAGTTAGGTTTGATGGTTGCCGAGCATGGACAGCGAGCTTCAAATCATCCCACAGTTTCTCAATGATATTCAGGTCTGGGGACTGGGATGGCCATTCCAGAACATTGTACTTGTTCCTCTGCATAAATGCCGGGTAGATTTTGAGCAGTGTTTTGGGTCGTTGTCTTGTTGAAATATCCAGCCCCGGCGTAACTTCAACTTTGTGACTGATTCTTCAACATTATTCCCAAGAATCTGCTGATATTGAGTAGAATCCATGCGACCCTCAACTTTAACAAGATTCCCAGTACCGGCACTGGCCACACAGCCCCAAAGCATGATGGAACCCCCACCAAATTTTACTGTGGGTAGCAAGTGTTTTTCTTGGAACGCTGTGTTCTTTTGCCGCCATGCATAACGCCCCTTGTTATGACCAAATAACTCAACCTTTGTTTCATCAGTCCACAGCACCTTATTCCAAAATGAAGCTGGCTTGTCCAAATGTGCGTTTGTGGCGTGTGTGCAGAAAAGGCTTCTTCCGCATCACTCTCCCGTACAGCTTCTCCTTGTGCAAAGTGCGCGGAATTGTTGAACGATGCACAGTGACACCATCTGCAGCAAGATGTTGTAGGTCTTTGGAGGTGGTCTGTGGGCTGTTTTTGACCGTTCTCACCATCCTTCGCCTTTGCCTCTCCGATATTTTACTTGGCCTGCCACTTCTGGCCTTAACAAGAACTGTGCCTGTGGTCTTCCATTTCCTCACTATGTTCCTCACATTGGACACTGACAGTTTACATCTCTGCGATAGCTTTTTGTAGCCTTCCCCTAAACCATAATGTTGAACAATCTTTGTTTTCAGGTACCTTGACAGTTGTTTTGAGGCCCCCATGTTGCCACTCTTCAGAGGAGAGTCAAAGAGAACAACAACTTGCAATTGGCCACCTTAAATACCTTTTCTCATGATTGGATGCACTTGTCTATGAAGTTCAAGGCTTAATGAGCTCACCAAACCAATTGTGTGTTCCAATTAATCAGTGCTAAGTAGTTACAGGTATTCAAATCAACAGAATGACAATACAACTTAATATTGCTACACTAAAAATCGTTGTCTGGACAATACCCCAGTACTCGGCTTTTATTAGAAAATGAATGGCATGCCACTGTGATAATTTTCTGTGACGACAGAGTAAATTATTATGCAGCCTCAGAGGGGTGCCCAAACTTATGCATACGACTGTATACAAAAAAATATATGGAGTCAGATTCATAAGAGCGAGAGATCTTCACCTTTCTTGATAAGCCCTGAATTGAAAATAGGGGGACGCGTGGTTTTCTGGAAAGATTGGTATAGAAAGGGAAAGGGATAAAGAAAGGGATAAAGAACATTGGTTGTCTGTATCAAGAAAACACTTTCACCTCTTTTGAAGAACTAAGGTCCAAGTATAATAATTTACAGAAGACCTTTGTCTTGATGACAGCTTTGCACACTCTTGGCATTCTCTCAACCAGCTTCACCTGCAATGCTTTTCCAACAGTCTTGAAGGAGTTCCCACATATGCTGAGCACTTGTTGGCTGCTTTTCCTTCACTCTGCGGTCCAACTCATCCCAAACCATCTCAATTTTTTTGAGGTCGGGTGATTGTGGCGGCCAGGTCATCTGATGCAGCACCCCATCACTCTCCTTCTTGGTCAAATAGCCCTTACACAGCCTGGAGGTGTGTTGGGTCATTGTCCTGTTGAAAAACAAATGATAGTCTCACTAAGCGCAAACCAGATGGGATAGCGTATGGCTGCAGAATGCTGTGTTAGCCATGCTGGTTAAGTGTGCCTTGAATTCTAAATAAATCACAGTGTCAGTGTCACCAGCCAAGCATCATCACACCTCCAACCCATGCTTCACGGTGGGAACCACACATGCGGAGATCATCCGTTCACCTACTCTATGTCTCACAAAGACACGGCGGTTGGAACCAAAAATCTCAAATCCCAAAGGACAGATTTCCACCGTTCTCATGTCCATTGCTCGTGTTTCTTGGCCCAAGCAAGACTCTTCTTCTTATTGGTGTCCTTTAGTAGTGGTTTCTTTGCAGCAATTCGACCATGAAGGCCTGATTCACACAGTCTCCTCTGAACAGTTGATGTTGAGATGTGTCTGTTACTTGGACTCTGTGAAGCATTAATATGGGCTGCAATTTCTGAGTTTAGGAACTCTAATTAACTCATCCTCTGCAGTCTTCCTTTCCTGATGAGCCAGTTTCATCATAGCGCTTGATGGTTTCTGAGACTGCACTTGATACTTTCAAAGTTCTTTAAATATTCTGGATTGACTGACCTTCATGTCTTAAAGGAATGATGGACTGTCGTTTCTCTTTGCTTATTTGAGCTGTTCTTGCCATAATTTGGACTTGGTCTTTTACCAAATAGGGCAATATTCTGTGTACCACCCCTACCTTGTCACAACAGAACTGATTGGCTCAAACGCATTAAGAAGGAAAGAAATTCCACAAATTAACGAGGAACACCTGCTAATTGAAGTGCATTCCAGATGACTACCTCATGAAGCTGGTTGAGAGAATGCCAAGCTGTCATCAAGGAAAAGGGTGGCTTTTTGAAAAATCTGAAATATAAAATATATTTTGATTTGTTTAACACTTTCATGGTTACTACATGATTACATATGTGTTATTTCATAGTTTGTATGTCTTCACTATTATTCTACAATGTAGAAAATAGTAAAAATAAAGAAAAACCCTTTTGACCGGTAGTGTATATATTCTTAATCTATTCCTTACTTAGATTTATGTGTATTTTTTGGGTATAGGTTGTGAAACTGTTAGATATTATTGCACTGTCAGAGCTAGAAACACAAGCATTTCACTACACCCACAATAACAATTGCTAAAGACGTGTATGTGACCAATAAAATTGTATTTTCTTTTATTTTATTGTTTAATGCCAAATATAATTCAATTGCATTGTTGTTATATTGTGAAAGGAAACAATAAAAACAATCATTACAAAAAAATTGAATCACCTATGATTAGTCTAATACAGTGACAACTAAAATATATAAAAAATGATTTAGTCCAATCAACATAAGCTAAGTATGATGTAGCTGTCCATGGTATTGATTTCTGCGCGTGTGTTTGTGTGCAAGTGGAAAACATGTTGACTCACCCTGCTTGTAGAGAAACGCCAATGCCATCCTCCTCTCTTTCCTGTTGACGAAACAGTCTATGACTCTGTCATACATTTCACACTTTTAGTCTTTGTTGTCCTAGGCTACCTGGCTAAAATGCTTGCTTGCTAGCCTAACTTCCTTTCATGGTCAACGATGCGCCAGGCCAGCTAGTTAATATTAGCATACTACATCTAGTTACATGTTGAACTTTCATCCTCTCAGGACAGGGGCACAATGTATGAATTTATGGTTGGATTAGAATCGCAGTTATAATCATAAGCCAGTACGGAGAATTAAGTAAAACCACCCGTCCAAATCCCTATCTCCATCTATGGCTAATTTAGGAAAGGGACGATTTTAGCTACCTAGCTAGCCACCAGAGGACAACACAACGAGATGCAACAATTCAAGTTTTTTTTCTTTCAATAACGTTTGGCTTCTGATGTGATGTGATTGGTCTGTAGCCAAATCCAAACACTTTTTGTTGGTGCGCCAGGACCATTCACAGCTGAGCTCAACAGTGATTGTGTAGCTTAATAATCTCACCATGGCATGGTAAATGTGACTGAGGGAAATGGAATGTATGTTTCTATAGTGACCAGCTCACCAAGTTATGGTAAATGTAACTGGGAAATGGAATGTATGTTTCTATGGTGACCAGCTCATCGTGTCTTCCACTCACATCCCTCTTCTTGTCCCTCTCTTCTGACTGACTGACACCGCAGACACTTTGATCACTCTGCATGTTTGTACTGCTCTGTAGAGACTGGTAATGACAGTGAGAGGGAGAAGGAGAAGAATACCACCCCTCCTTTTGTTGTCTTTGAGCATTGTGCTTCTATGGAGACCGAGGCTCTTTGAGGGGGATCTAAGGTCTTTACACTGATGTCTGCTGACCCTCGGGACCACCACAGTCTCTCTCTGACTTCTAAAAGTCCTCCAGTGGCCTGACACACATGTACACACACCGCAGTGCTCTTAACCTGACATACACACCAAGCTACCAATGGAAAGTTAGAGGGGGGGAGAGACAGAGGGGAGAAACCTAAGGATGCAAAGAGAGGGAACGATGGAGAGAGAGGGGGACAGATAGAGAAACCAAAGACTGAGGAGGATGGGGGAGAGAGAGAGGGGTAAAGAAAAAGAGAGATGATAGAGATGCACTTTAGAAGAACAAGGACAGACATGAGACAGCTGTCAAGGTGACAACAAGCACAGATGGCAGCTCTCTTCAGAGTGTGCGTGTGTTTGTCATTTGGCGTCTGGCTGGGTTGAGATTGCGGTTAAACGCGTTGCCAAGTAGAGGCAACAGCCACACTGTACGTGCCTCAGATTGTTCCGGACACATCAAGGACACACTACTGCTCAAATCAGCAAACGCTGCCTGTTTAGAAGACATCGGGCACATCTTAATAGTCTAAAGTGGCTTCCTCTCCTCATTGGGCACATCTTAATAGTCTAAAGTGGCTTCCTCTCCTCATTTCCTTTCCTTCCTCTCTACTGATATGAAAACAGAGGATAGGTGAAAGCAACATGGATGCTGTAATGTATCGATTTGACTCAGACTCACGGGAATCATTGACTTGTACTTTATTCCAGGTCTCAAAACCAATTCAGCTGCATACCCCAAGCCTAGCCCCATCCGTTCCACAAGTGCCTCATAGTCCCCGATGGTATTGCACCACTAGGTGTCACTAATACACTACATCCCTTCTCAAAGATGTTTCATAACCATTATGATAACATCTCCAAACTGCAGATCTATGCATTATAATGTAACAAAACATTATCAGGTACTCAAAATAAAGTATCTCTCGTATACAGTATTTAAATATTTTCCAACAACAACATACTGTAATGTCTTTTTTATTTTCTTTAAACTACCAACCATAAGTGGTAGAACAGGTGGTTCTCCAGGTGTGAGGCAGAGGTTGTGTCAGGTGGTAGAACAGGTAGAACAATTCAGTCCCATTCAAAATCCTATTTTCCCTAACCCCTAACCCTAACCCTAATCCATACTCTTACACTAACTTTAACCCTAACCCAAAAACTTAACCTTAACCCTAACCTTAAACCTAATCCTAGCTCCTAAACCTAATAATAACACTAATTCTAACCTTAACCGTAAACCCCCTGGAAATAGTATTGGACCTTGTGGGGACCAACAAAATGTCCCCAGTTGGTCAAATTGTTGTTTGTTTACTACTCTTGTGGGGACTTCTGGTCCCCACAAGAATAGTTAAACACATCCACACACACGCACACACACACACACACACACACACACACAATCACGTACAAACCTGCAATGCTTAATCATGAAACCCAGGTAATTATGTTTACGCATCCATACACACTAATACAGTACATACACACATCACCTGTCTGTTTTCCTCACACACACACACACACACACACACACACACACACACACACACACACACACACACACACACACACACACACACACACACACACACACACACACACACAGCGAGTGCTGAATGACTACACTGAGGAAACTCTGTATTAGTTGGGACTCTCTAGCCTCCCACTGAAACGCCCACAGGGTTTCTCTCTCTTTCTCTCATCAGCAAACACTTGTTTGTTCTCATATTCATAATGAATGAATGTGGATCAGACAGAATGTTTTATAAGGCTAGGAAGTGGGGGAGATGACAAAAAAAAATCATAAATATATTAATGTTCATTTCATGACGTACAGTTGATGTAATAATATAACCCATAGAGAACATATCTCCTATCGCTCCTGTGACTGAAGATACACACTGAGGTTGGAGAGGTTAGAGCACAGCGCCCCTGGAGCAGCTTAAGGGTTAAGTGCCTTGCTCAAGAGCACAACGGTAGGATGTGACATGTAGGATTCAATACCTCTGGTTGCTGACTCACATTATGCCAGACCCAGGATTCAAGCTGACTGACCCAGGATTCAAACTGACTTGCTGGCCCGCCTCCCCAACCCCTTGGCTACCTGCCTAGAGTATGACTGGATATGCATATAGGTCTGCATGTTGATTCAAGACAAGCATCCAACAACCAAGCGCAAAGTAGACTGATGTGCTTGTAGAACAGCTGACAGAATATACATTTAAATCATGCACTGGAAATAATACGAAGTCTAGAAATGCCGTCCCGTTATAGATGGATACATATGCTAGACTGGTCTCTGGAGATGGATACATCAGCTAGATTCTCTGTCATATACTAGACTGAGTATTTTGGAGTATAGGAAGGAATGTACAGGTAGCGTGTGTGTCCTCGTCATACTGACTGCACAACTGTGGCCTGTGTGGCCCAGGGATTAGTGCTGCGGACCCCGGCACACCGGCACACTACGGCCAAGGCTACCAGAGTCAGTAGAATCTGACCCACTAACCTTCTGACTCTCTTCTGACTAACCTTCTCAATCTCTTTCACCTTACCTTTCACCACTACACCTCTCCTTGCTGGGGTCTGCCACACTGGGCGCTGTTGGTGTGGGGGGTTAAGTGCCTTGCTCAAGGGCACAACGGCAGGCAATGGCATTTAGGATTTCATACCAGCAACCCTCCAGTTGCCTGCTCACTTTGGGACAGATTTTCCCATCAGACCAGGGATTCTCTAACCGCTAGGCTACATATTGGTGTCTTTATCTAAGTTAATAGCATGGTGGCTGTTGAGACTTGGTTGTGGCACTGGGCGCATAGCAGGGAGGTCTACCAATTAACCTGCACGTACACACACACACGCACACTCACTTACACATACAGTACATACATAGTCACTTGCAGGTGAGAGTCCTGCATGGGTAGAGAGATGAAGAGAGATGAAAGACAGAGAAAGTTGCTAAAGAGAGAGAGTGCTGCTGTCTCTCAGTGTGTCTGTTTAAAGAAGGGTTGGAGACGTGGAGATGAGAACCCTCCTGCAGGTTGGGAGAGAGAGGAACGTTTGCTCTTTAAAAACTAAAAACACAGCTCATTCTAAATTTAAGGGGCTTTATTGGCATAACATTTTCACCAGATGTTGGTAACAACCCAAGTACAACCCACATACAAAGAAACCAAAACAAATAAGTTCAGAAATTAAGTTATGTGTAATAATGTGAAATGACACAGGGAAAAAGTACAAAGTATATTTATTTAATACTTTGTACAAAAGCCTTTGTTGGTAATGACAGCTTCAAGACGCCTCCTGTATGGAGAAACTAGTCGCATGCATTGCTCTGGTGTGATTTTGGCCCATTCTTCCACACAAACAGTCTTCAAATCTTGAAGGTTCCGTGGGCCTCTTCTATGAATCTTGATCTTCAGTTCTTTCCATAGATTTTCAATGGGATTTAAGTCAGGTGATTGGCTGGGCCATTCTAGCAGCTTTATTTTCTTTCTTTGAAACCAATTGAGAATTTCCTTGGCTGTGTGTTTGGGATCATTGTCTTGCTGAAATGTCCACCCTCGTTTCATCTTCATCATCCTGGTAGACGGCAGCATATTTTTGTCAAGATGTCTCTGTAAATTTGCCCATTCATCCTTCCTTCAATTATGTGAAGTTTGCCAGTACCATTTGCTGAAAAGCAGCCCCACACCATGATGTTCCCACCTCCAAACCTCACTGTTGGTATGGTGTTTTTAGGGTGATGTGCAGTGCCATTTCTCCTCCAAACATGGTGTGTATTATGATATCCAAACAGTTCAATTTTGCTCTCATCTGACCACACTATATTCTCCCAGTATTTCACTGGCTTTTCCAAATGTTGTGCAGCAAACTTTAAACGAGCTTCAACATGCTTTTTTTTTCAGCAATGGAGTCTTGCGTGGTGAGCGTGCATACAGGCCATGGCGGTAGAGTGCATTACTTACTGTTTTCTTTGAGACAACAGTACCTGCTAATTGCAGGTCTTTTTGAAGCTCTCCACAAGTGGTCCTTGGCTCTTGGACAACTCTTCTGATTATTCTTTTCACTCCTCTGTCAGAAATCTTGCGAGGAGCACCTGGTCGAGGCAAATTTATGGTGAAATGATTGTCTTTCCACTTCCGTATTATGGCCCCAACAGTGCTCACTGGAACATTCAGAAGCTTAGAAATGCGCCCATCATTATGTTTTGCAACAATTAGGTTGCGAAGGTCTTGAGACAGCTCTTTGCTTTTACCCATCATGAGATGTGTCTTGTGTGACACCTTGGCAATGAGACCTTTTTGTAGGCCATCAGTTGGGACTGAACCAGCTGATATTATTTGCACTGACGGGGCTGGATTGCTTTTTAATTACTGATAGTTTTCAGCTGTTGTCTTGGCTTTCCATGCCTTTTTGCACCTCCCTTTCTTCATGTGTTCAATACTTTTTCCCTGTGTCATTTCACATTATTACACACAACTTAATTTCTGAACTTATTTGTTTTGGTTTCTTTGTATGTATGGATTACTTGGGTTGTTACCAACATCTGGTGAAAATGTCATGTCAATAGCACCTTTGGAAATATATTTACTGAGAAAAATGGTGACGTGTTCAATACTTATTTCACCCGCTGTATATATAGGTTGAATTTACAATGGTGTTCACTGTCTTCACTGGTTTCCCTTTTCTTGTGGCAACAGGTCACAAATCTTGCTACTGTGATGGCACACTGTGGTATTTCACCCTATAGATATGGAAGTTTATCAAAATTGTATTTGTTTTCGAATTCTTTGTGGGTCTGTGTAATCTGAGGAATGTATGTGTCTCTAACATGGTCATACATTTGGCAAGAGGTTATGAAGTGCAGCTCAGTTTCCACCTCATTTTGTGGGCAGTGTGCACATAGCCTGTCTTCTTTTGAGAGCCAGGTCTGCCTACGGCGGCCTTTCTCAATAGCAAGGCTATGCTCACTGAGTCTGTACATAGTCAAAGCTTTCCTTAAATTTGGGCCAGTCACAGTGATCAGGTATTCTGCCACTGTATACTCTCTGTTAAGGGCCAAATAGCATTCTAGTTTGCTCTTTTGTTTGTTAATTCTTTCCAATGTGTCAAGTAATTATCTTTTTGTTTTCTCATGATTTAGTTGGGTCTAATTGTGTTGCTGCCCTGGGGCTCTGTGGGGTCTGTTTGTGTTTGTGAACAAAGCCCCAGGACCAGCTTGCTTAGGGGACTCTTCTCCAGGTTCATCTCTCTGTAGGTGATTACTTTGTTATGGAAGGTTTGGGAATCGCTTCCTTTTAGGTGGTTGTAGAATTTAAGGGCTCTTTTCTGGGTTTTGATAATTAGCGGGTATCGGACTAATTCTGCTCTGCATGCATTATTTGGTGTTTTACGTTGTACATAGGGGATATTTTTGCAGAATTCTGCATGCAGAGTCTCAATTTGGTGTTTGTCCCATTTTGTGAATTCTTGGTTGGTGAGCAGAACCCAGACCTCACAACCATAAAGGGCAATGGGTTCTATAACTGATTCAAGTATTTTTAACCAGATCCTAATTGGTATGTCAAAGTTTATGGCATAGAAGGCCCTTCTTGCCTTGTCTCTCAGATCGTTCACAGCTTTGTGGAAGTTACCTGTGGCGCTGATGTTTAGGCCGAGGTATGTATAGTTTTTTGTGTGCTCTATGGCAACGGTGTCTAGATGGAATTTGTATTTGTGGTCCTGGAAACTGGACCTTTTTAGGAACACCATTATTTTTGTCTTACTGAGATTTACTGTAAGGGCCTAGGTCTGACAGAGTCTGTGCAGAAGATGACGGTGCTGCTGTAGGCCCTCCTTGGTTGTGGACAGAAGCAACAGATCATCAGCAAACAGTAGACATTTGACTTCAGATTCTAGTAGGTGCTGCAGACTGTTCTAGTGCCCTTGCCAATTTCTCTCTCTCTCTCTCTCTCTCTCTGTAAACACACATAAATAGAAAATCAGGCTTATACCTGCTGAAAAGATGCCATGAACCATCTCTCTCTCTGTAAACACACAGAAATAGAATATCAGGCTTATACCTGCTGAAAAGATGTCAGGAAACATCTGTGTGTGCTTACTATAAAGATGTGCCAGCAGGCAGCCTTCTTCATATGGAAATACACTCTTGTCAAGAGATGTGAAGAGAATGTTAAGAAATGTAAATATGGTGTTTGGGAGTTCATTTTGAAAATGTCCTTTTGACATTTGTAAAGAATTATTATTATTATTATTTTATTTTTTTCTCATTTCATTTTCTTGGCTTGTAAATACAGGCCGATCAGGAGAGACGTCTTGGCTTGTAAGTACAGGGCCATCAGGAGAGACGTCATGGCTTGTAAGTACAGGCCCATCAGGAGAGACATCTTGGCTTGTAAATACAGGCCCATCAGGAGAGACATCTTGGCTTGTAAGTACAGGCCCATCAGTAGAGACGTCTTGGCTTGTATATACAGGCCCATCAGGGGAGACGTCTTGGCTTGTAAGTACAGGCCCATCAGGAGAGACGTCTTGGCTTGTAAGTACAGGCCCATCAGGAGAGACGTCTTGGCTTGTAAATACAGGCCCATCAGGAGAGACGTATTGGGGGAAATCTTCCTCCTTTAAAAAGGAGCTGAAAGTAAAAGTGCCATGTTTGAAGGAACACATGGCATCTGCTCCAGTGACTAGTGTATATGGGGCACGGTATTGGCACCCAGAGTTACTCTAAGATTAATTAACACACACACACATATCACTGTCATCACAGTTGTTCGGCCCGATACTGGCGCCTACTTGCCAAGTCATATCCCATCAGTCCATGCCATCTTGTCACTTTTCCTCCCCCGTCTAGGAAACAAATGATTCAGCATCCCCACCTCCCAAACACTATCAAGATGGTGGATGATTAAAAGCTTTACTTGACCAGACTGTCTCGTTGAGACGGTAATCTGTTTTAGTAGCTATATCTCCTATGTGGTATATTTTGAACCTGTTGTTCAACAGGCCGTAAGTCACAGCTACAGACTGTGTCCTGACAAGAAACATATATAGGTTGTTAACTTGGTGGGTCACAAGACAACTCTAAATTATTTTGGTTGGTCACAGTGCAGAAAGTTTTGGAAATGACTCCTTTATACAACACATTGTTGAAAGGCGTGTAGTGTTTGGTGTTCTAGTGAGGCTTTAATAAGTTACGAACACAGAGTTCCAGAGGGTTAGACTCAGTCTTTTAAATATCTTTAGCCCTCATTATAGACTGTTCAGGGTAACACATGTCAGTAGTCTCACCAGCCTGAGCGCACGCCACCATTATAATTGCTGTCTGACCCCATATACTTCTGATCTAAGAGGGAAGCATTGTGTGTGTGTGTGTGTGTGTCTGCATCAGTAGCTGGTGTAATGTCGGAATTAACAAAGTAAACTAACAGACTTCATTAAACAGAGGATTAGGCCTAGCTCACTTTGTTTCAGATTTTTAGCGTGACCAAGGAGAAGGAAGGAAGGGAGGGAGGGAGGGAGGGAGGTAGGGAGGGAGGGAGGGAGGGATTTAAAATGTATGTGTTTTTGTTACTGGCCTACACACACTACCCCATAATGTCAAATTAGAATATAATTTTAAAAAATAAGTTCAGGAGCTTGCTTAGAAAGTCATATAATAACTGTATTGTTTTAGTGATTCACCATAGTAAAGGTGTAGACTCAGGTTTTCTGGGTCTCTATGTTTTTGGTTTTTCAGTTTCTTTCTTAGGTTTTTGCATTCTTCATCAAACCATTTGTCATTGTTGTTAATTTTCTTCGGTTTTCTGTTTGACATTTGTATATTTGATAGAGAAGCTGAAAGGTCAAACATACTGTTTAGGTTTTCTACTGACAAGTTTACACCTTCACTATTACAGTGGAACGTTTTGTCCAGGAAGTTTTCTTAAAGGGTTTGAATTTGTTGTTGCCTAATTGTTTTTTGGTAGATGTCCACACTACTTTCCTTCCATCTATAGCATTTCTTAATATTACTCAGTTCCTTTGGCTTTGATGCCTCATGATTGAGTATTGCTCTGTTCAAGTAGACTGTGATTTTGCTGTGATCTAATAGGGGTGTTAGTGGACTGACTGTGAACGCTCTGAGAGACTCTGGGTTGAGGTCAGTGATAAAGTAGTCTACAGTACTACTGTTCACTCTCTCAGTACCCAGTGGAGGTATCTGAAGTTCTCTCTCTCAGTACCCAGTGGAGGTAACTGAAGTTCTCTCTCTCAGTACCCAGTGGAGGTATCTGAAGTTCTCTCTCTCAGTTTCTCTCAGTAACCAGTGGCGGTATCTGAAGTTCTCTCTCTGTCTCTCTCAGTACCCAGTGGAGGTATCTGAAGTTCTCTCTCTCAGTACCCAGTGGAGGTATCTGAAGTTCTCTCTCTCAGTACCCAGTGGAGGTATCTGAAGTTCTCTCTCTCAGTACCCAGTGGAGGTATCTGAAGTTCTCTCTCTCAGTACCCAGTGGAGGTATCTGAAGTTCTCTCTCTCAGTTTCTCTCAGTAACCAGTGGCGGTATCTGAAGTTCTCTCTCTCAGTATCCAGTGGAGGTATCTGAAGTTCTCTCTCTCTGTACTCTGTAAGGCTACTCAGTTGTATGCCTGGTCGTGATATGAGTAGCGTTTTCCACCACTGCAGGTCTTCATCATGCTTGAACAAAGAAATGGTGTCTGTTTACTGACACACTAGCTTCTTTTATCCGTTTAAACGGCCCTTTCAGAGTACCACCTCCGCACCTTTCAAAACATCATTACTGTGCAGGGACAGACATTGCAACTTCACTCACTGCTCTTATGTTTTCCATTTAGATTCTCTACTGAGCCCTTTGATGTCCTGACTGCGCTCCGAGGAGAGAGACGGACAGACGGAGAGAATAGAAAGTGAAAGAGAGAGAAAGAGAGAGCAGAACCTGTCCTTTTCTTTTGATCGTCAGGTCTGTGAGTGTCTCGTTGTGTTAGATAATGAGAGAGTTGATGGTGTCTGTGTCAAACTCTTCTGAAGTCAGGTCAGAACCTAAACAAAGTTTCCATCTGTGTATGTGTGGTGTGTGTGTGTGTATGTGCATGCGGTGCGTGTGTGTGTTCCCTCAAGCGGGGGAATTCCTTCCGGCTTCATCTTTAATGAAGTGGCGGGTTAGCTGACTGACTGCAGAGTTGTTTGATCCAGCAACATCATCCTCTTTAAAAGGAGAAGACCAGGAGAAAGGTTGCCTGTTCAAACCCAAGTTGTATCATAACACTTCTGAAGTCTATTGGTTTGTGTTTGGGAGGACAGGACACTAATGGCGCATCTCAGTAGGTTATGGTGCTTTCCTCTCCTTGAGAGTCTTAAACCCTCACAAAACGTCCCTTTCTGTACTAATGGGAAATCATTCAACAGGTGACTGGAGCAAATACCTGGTTGGCATCTGTAGTGTATTAGTGACACTTATTGGTGATATACCAGCAGGGCCTATGAGGCACCTGGGGAACGGATGGGGCTAGGCTTGGGGTATGCAGCTGGAGGAATGGATGGGGCTAGGCTTGGGGTATGCAGCTGGAGGAACGGATGAGGCTTGGGGTATGCAGCTGGAGGAACGGATGGGGCTAGGCTTGGGGTATGCAGCTGGAGGAACGGATGGGGCTAGGCTTGGGGTATGCAGCTGGAGGAATGGATGGGGCTAGGCTTGGGGTATGCAGCTGGAGGAACGGATGAGGCTTGGGGTATGCAGCTGGAGGAACGGATGGGGCTAGGCTTGGGGTATGCAGCTGGAGGAACGGATGGGGCTAGGCTTGGGGTATGCAGCTGGATGGGTTTTGAGACCAGAAATAAAGTACAGGTCAATGATTCTGAGTCTGAGTCAAGTCAATACGTTACAACTGGCGATGAAGATATGGAAATAAAAATTAACCTTATCCACTCAAGAAGCTGGGTGAGTGCAAGAAAACTTAATTTGTAAAGGGACTTTTCACGAAAACCTAGCCTAACCATTCAGTTAACACAGCTAACCAGCAAACAGGTGCGCTAGCTAGCAAAATAAGCTAAGAACAATGGCACTTCTCTCCCTCCATTTGATGTACATTCCGACCCAGCCAGTGTTGGTTGGCAAAATGAATTAATAGTTTTAAACTGTTCATCACTGCTTAAGGAGTCAAAGATGCGGCAGGAAAACGAGCTCTTGTATTGCACTTTGGAGGTTAGGATGAGCAGGATATATTCACCACGTTACAGGACACGGGGGAAGACGAGGACTAGGAGGTCGTGATGACAAAGCTAAACGAGTACTTCAGTCCACATTCCCTACCAGAGACATTTGTTTAAACAAGCTGAACACTCGCAGGGGGAATCAGTGGACACGTTTGTGAGCAGACTGAAACAGTTGGCGGCTACATGTGGTTATTGAGATTTCAAAGACGATTTCATAAGGGACTAAGTGATTGACAAGTGTCCACTGCGTGAGAGGGACCTCACTCTTACCGCTCCAATGAATATGGCAAGAGCAATGGAGGCTGTTGACCAGCAGGCGACCAGAATGGAAAGCCCAACCCAGACGGGAATTTAACAAAATGGAAAACAAACTGGTCCCATCATTGCCCATATAAAATCTTTTTACAACTGATTAATCCCTGTCATACCTTATAGGGTCCAGAGATTTCCAAGTTACGTTAACATATAAGGAAAACTCCACCCCACCACTCTGGGACCTATGGTGCCACCAGTCTGCTTGGACCTATGGTGCTATTTTTGTATGTCTGAGTTTAACTTCATATAGAAACTTGTTGTCCAATCCTACGAGGGCGCAGCTGTAATGGAATGCCTGCTATTTGTATTTACAGCTAAGTCTCCTCCTGTTCCCTGATTAAGAGGTGATGACCGCTCCACTCCACTACCATTGTCAACTCTCTCCTGACATGAACTGAAGCCACGTCTCATGTGCCCGCTCATCCACTGGCACATTGAATGTTTCCCTTCCAAGCGCTGTGAGTTATCAGTTTTCTCTCATTACTGTATGTAGAGTCAATCACACACACAAACACAACCACATTATTACACCTCAATGATTTTACTCCTTGCTTGGACTAACTTATTCTTAGCTCTTTTGTCTAACTGTGTAGTGTGTTTTTGTCTTCCCAGTCAAATCCTGTCCTGCACTGAAGTCAAACCTCTGAACACCTCAACTCATGCCTCATACCTCATTCAATCACATCTCTTTCCAACACTGTTTTCCCATTCCCCTATACCATTGTACTACAAATGTCTTTATTAACTGCTTTAGGTTAAAACAATTAGTCTTTCACAATTTTTGTTTCTGTGCACTCCTCAATTTTTCAAGTCACCATCCTCCACTGGTATATGACCAATAAAATTTGATTTGATAATGGTTATGTTGCACCATATGGTTAAAGTCTCTTGGATGTTGGTTTCAATTGCACATTGCATTTGGTCTGAAATTACTGAATGTTGCTGTGCCCACAATATTACAGCTAGCCCCAGAGTCTATTAACATGTTATTTGGCTGGCCATTGACTAATAACTGTATTTCAGCGTTATCAGTACTGGTAGGTGTCAACACGTCCATCATTGTCTGTTTTGTCATTTTGTATAGCAAGTGTGTTCGTGACTTGATTTCCATTCAGTTCAGTCCTGCACATTTTGGAGAAGTGTCCATCTTTGCCCCATTTATTGCATTGTTAACCTTTTGTGATGGAACATACCCGAACAGTATGGTCCTCCTGACCACATCTGAACCATTTGACAGCGTGGTCATCATCAGATGGCTTGTCATTGTTGTATGAAGAACATCTTGTTTTCTGTTTTGTTAAATTCCCGTCTGGGCTGTTTTTGTTCCTTTCCATGTTGAATTGCATTGACATTCAGTCTTTCCCCTGTTGAATTGCATTGACATTCAGTTTTTCCCCTGTTGAATTGCATGGACATTCAGTGCTGTTGAAGTTACTGTAGAACATTGCAAAACAGTGTATTTTAATCAATTATTTGGTGACATTAATATATTTAGTATAGTTCAATATTTTTATTTTTATGAAACTTCACTGAGGAGGATGGTCCTCCCCTTTCTCCTCCGAGGAGCCTCCACTGTCACATACACATATTTAGCAGATTTTATTGCGGGTGTAGCGAAATGCTTGTGTTTCAGCTCCAACAGTGCAGTAATATCTAACAATTCACAACAATACATACATCTAAAAGTAAAAGAATGGAATTAAGAAATATATAAATATTAGGACGAGAAATGTCTGAGTGGCATTGACAAAAATACAGGAGAGTACAGTATATACATATGAAATGAGTAAAATAGGATGTAAACATTATTAATGTGACTAGTGTTCCATTTAAAGTGACCAGTGATTCCATGTCTATGTACATAGGGTTGAGTAACCGGGTGTTAGCCGGCTAGTGATTGCTATTGATGCACCTGTACTGACCTTACCTTCTGGATGATAGCGGGGTGAACAGGTAGTGGCTCAGGTGGTTGATATCCTTGATGATCTTTTTGGCCTTCCTGTGACATCGGGTGCGGTAGGTGTCCTGGAGGGCGGGTAGTTTGTCCCCGGTAATGCGTTGGGCAGATCGCACCACCCTCTGGAGAGTCTTGTCATTGCGGGAGGTGCAGTTGACGTACCAGGCGGTGATACAGCCTGACAGGATGCTCTCAATTGTGCATCTGTAAAAGTTTTTGAGGGTTTTAGGTGCCAAGACAAATTTCTTTAGCCTCCTGAGGTTGAAGAGGCTCTGTTGTGCCTTCTTCGCCACACTGTCTGTGTGGGTGGTCCATTTCAGTTTGTCAGTGATGTGTACGACAAGTAACTTGAAGCTTTCCACCTTCCCCACTGCGGTCCCGTCGATGTGGATAGGGGGGTGCACCCTCTGCTGTTTCCTGAAGTCCACAATCATCTCCTTTGTTTTGTTGATGTTGAGTGAGAGGTTGTTTTCCTGGCACCACACTCCCAGAGCCCTCACCACCTCCCTGGAGGTGTTGTTTCCTACTTTCACCACCTGGGGGCAGCCGGTCAGGAAGTCCAGGACCCATTTGCATGGGACGGGGTTCAGACCCAGGGTGTTGAATGCTGAGCTATAGTCAATAAACAGTATTCTTACATAGGTATTCCTCTTGTCCTGATGGGATAGGGCAGTGTGCAGAGTGATGGTGATTGCATCGTCTGTGGATCTATTGGGACTGAAAGCAAATTGAAGTGGATCTAGGGTGGCAGGTAAGGTAGAGGTGATATGATCCTTGACTAGTCTCTCAAAGCACTTCATGATGGCAGAGGTGAGTGCTAGGGGGCGATAGTCATTTAGTTCAGTTACCTTTGCCTTCTAGGGTACAGGAACAATGGTGGCCATCTTGAAGCATGTGGGGACAGCTGACTGGGATAAGGAGAGATTATTCCCGTAAACACACCAGCCAGCTGGTCTGAGCATTCTCCGAGGACGCGGCTAGCGATGCCGTCTGGGTCCGGCAGCCTTGAGAGGGTTAACATATTTAAATGTTTTACTCACGTCGGCCACGGAGAGCTCACAGTCCTTGGTAGCGGGCCGCGTCGGTGGCACTGTGTTATCCTCAAAACGGGCAAAGAAGGTGTTTAGCTTGTCTGGAAGCAAGATGTTGGTATCGGCGACGTAGCTGGTTTTCCTTTTGTAGTCCGGGATTGTCTGTAGACCCTGCCACATAGGTCTCGTGTCTGAGCCGTTGAATTGCGTCTCCACTTTGTCTCTGTACTGACGTTTTGCTTGTTTGATTGCCTTGCGGAGTGAATAACTACACTTTGTATTCTGCCATATTCCTAGTCACCTTGCCATTGTTAAATACGGTGGTTTGCGCTTTCAGTTTCGCGCAAATGCTGCCATCTATCCATGGTCTCTGGTTAGGGTAGGTTTTAATAGTCACAGTGGGTATTACATCTCCTATACACTTCCTTATAAACTCAGTCACCGTATCAGTGTATATGTCTAGATTATTTTCGCAAGCTGCCCAGAACACATCCCAGTCCGCGTGATCAAAACAATCCTGAAGCATGGATTCCGATTGGTCAGACCAGGGTTAAATAGTCCTTTGCAAGGATACTTCCCGTTTGAGTTTCTGCCTATCGGAAGGGAGGAGCAAGATGCAGTCGTGATCAGATTTGCCGAAAGGAGGGCGAAGGAGGGCCTTCCTTTTTGAAAAGCTATGGTCGAGAGTTTTAGCAGCGTGAGTAGTACAGTGGATATTTTGATAGAACTTCGGCAGTCTAGTCCTCAATATTTTCTGTTATAATCCCCAGCTACAATAAATGCAGCCTCAGGATATGTGGTTTCCAGTTTGCATAAAGTTCAGTGAAGTTCTTTGAGGGCCGTCGTGGTATTGGCTTGAGGGGGAATATTAACGGCCGTGGCAATAACGGAGGAGAATTCTCTTGGGATATAATATGGTCTGCATTTGATTGGGAGGTATTCTATGTCGGGTGAACAAAAGGACTTGAGTTCCTGTATGTTACTACAATTACACCATGAGACGATAATCATGAAGCACACACCTCCACCCTTCTGCTTCCCGGAGAGATATTTATTCCTGTCTGCACGATGGACTGAGAATCCCTCTGGCTGCACCGACAGAGTATCCCGAGTCTGAGTCTATCCTGAGTCAATTGTGACGGATAATGGCGCATACGTGGAGGAAAACTGGATCCAACACTGCCGTGTCACTCCATACTGGCCTCAGGCCAATGGCGAAGTTGAAAGTCAGAACAGGACTCTTGTCAAGGCAATCCACTGCCCAATCGGAACAGGGTGCTTGTCAAAGCAATCCACTGCCCAATCAGAACAGGATCCTTGTCAAAGCAATCTACTGCCCAATAAGAACAGGATACTCGTCAAAGCAATCCACTGCCCAATCAGAACAGGACGCTCGTCAAAGCAATCCACTGCCCAATCAGTACAGGACGGTCGTCAAAGCAATCCACTCCCCAATCAGAAGGGATGGATGGAAGCACAGAACTCTAGAAGTTTCTCATGGCCTACAGGAGTACGCCACACTCAGTCACATGTCGCAGTCCAGCTGAACTGTTGTTCAACCGCCAAAATAGAACCAAACTGCCAGAGCTGTCAGCCGACATGCAGCCAGGAGCTGAACCACGCTGGAAGATCTAGGAGAGCAACTGAAAGCACAATCCAGCAAGGTGACATGATTCTGCTACAGCAACCAAAGCAGAACAAGTTACAAGTTAGATAGACATGTTGCCACAATGGAGCAGAATAATCTCCGGTAAAGTCTCAATGGCAGGGCAGTCTACCCTTAGACAGAAAAGTTCTGGCAAGAATTCTTGTTAAATAAACATTGTCAACAAAAGAGTTCCAGCAATGTAACCAGTGTTATGGTTGGTAGTTTGAAGAGTTCCAGCAATGTAACCAGTGTTATGGTTGGTAGTTTAAAGAGTTCCAGCAATGTAACCACTGATAATGACACAACCTCTGCCCTAGGACACACACAGACACACACACACACACTAATACGATCTCATCACCTCAGAAGAAACACTTGTTCCTACTAGACACACACGTGTTAGCAGATCCAGTGTAGAGACACGTGTTGACACGTGTCAGATCCAGTGAGTAAAGTCTCCATGCAGTCTAACATTGACAATCAACAAGGTTGATTTTCAAACCATTTTAATCTTCAAATCATATGAAACCCACATATTCCCATGGATTATCATGGATTTCCTACACAATCCCATTCCTCTTTTCCCGTAGTTGAATCAATCGACTGTAAATCCCTGTGTCGTGCAGGGCAGGATTGGAATGGGATTTGGGATTTAGAAAGCAAACGACATGCCGACAGATGACCTCAGTGCCTCGAGAGGAGTGTCTGACAGCTTCTGGTTACAATGTAATTCCTCCATTCATACACACACACACACACACACACACACACACACACACACACACACACAAACACACACACTGGTCGTGACAGAGATGTGTGTAACACCATGAGCAGAGCTGTTCATCTGTAAGAGGAACACTGTCTCTAGTCTCCATCTTTAAGAGGAACACTGTCTCTAGTCTCCATCTGTTAAAGGAACACTGCCTCTAGTCTCCATCTGTAAGAGGAACACTGTCTCTAGTCTTCATCTGTAAGAGAAACACTGTCTCTAGTCTCCATCTGTTCAGACTCTGGCTCACCTAACAAGCTCAAAGACAGATCTTCTCTGTTTTCACTGTCTCTCTGTCATTATCTCTCTTGCTCTCTGTCTCTGTCTCTGTCTCTGTCTCTCTCTCTCTCGCTCTCTGTCTCTCTCTCTCGCTCTAATAAAAATTATTCACCTTTTAAAACCACTTTCGTCTAAACTATATCACCCTCGTAGTGTGTGTGTGTGTGTGTGTGTGTGCACGTGCGTGCCTGCAAGGAATATTTAGACACAGTGTGCAGACAAGCTGTAGCTGAAATATGTTGACATCAACTTGACAGTTGTCTTTTTAACTAACCTGTTTTTGAATAGAAGGGTCTCCAGAGCTGCATCTCTGTATGAGACATGATCATTACTAGTCATAGATATTCACAGATAGTCCTCTCAGCTCTGATCTAGTGGAACAGCTGCGTGTTGATCAAAATTGACTCTTGTTTGTAAGAGACATTGTCGTTACAACACTTTGGTACATGGTTATAAACAGCCCCCGTCCCGCCACAACACAGGAATGCAGAGGTACATAAAAACAAGAGTCCATTTGGATCAACAGGCAGCTGTCCCACTAGATCAGAGGACTATCTGTGATGTGAATATCTATGACTAGATCAGACAATCTGTGACGTACACAGTGTTATCTATGATGTAGCCAGCGTAGGCAGATCAGGGAACTTGCTCTCTTATATGGGCATGATGACATAACTAGCAACCAATGAACCCCCCCCCCCCCCCCCCCCCCCCCCTTGTCTCCAGAATAATACACTAATGGGCTATGAGCTACATTACTGCCCACTCTAACAGGGGCTAATCACTGGGTTTTAGACTGGCCCGGGAAGGGCACAAGAGACCACAGGGCACGGAGAAAGAGAGATGAGGGAAGAGTAGGAGAGAGAGAACCCTGTAACGGCAGGAGGGAGAGAGAGAGAGGGGGAGAGAGGGAGAGAGGGAGAGAGAGGGAGGAACGCGTGGGAG
>CM042379.1:29376336-29378836 GCA_023634145.1 Thymallus thymallus
GTTGAGGGGGAACACAGACTTTAGAATATTTTGGGTAGTTTTGGTCTTCCGTCATGTTGTTTGTAATCAGTGAATGCTGTTAGGATGTAATAACGTCCCAATGTGTCTGGTTAGTGTTGAGGTCAGACGATGTACTCTGTCAAGAAGCAAACAACATCTACAAATTTCAGGCATTCAGAATGCGATAGCAAATACAATCCAGTCCTGGTACGTCCAAATCACATTGATCTCCTCCTCTTCCCACCGTTCACCTGACATGATAATGAGAACAGTATTGGTAAAATTTGATCAAGTAGTCCGAGCAGGGCTTGAACCAGTGACCCTGAGGTTTCATGACAAAGACACTATATTATGTACCATTGAGATCCAGATCTCTAGACAGAGGTTCTTTAACTTTCAGAGGATTCACTATTTCTGTTGTTAGAGGAAGTCTTGTTCTTTCTGTTTGTACAGAGCACCACCCCTGACTGGAAGGCACAGAGCATCACCCCTGACTGGAAGGCACAGAGCACTACCCCTGACTGGAAGGCACAGAGCACTACTCCTGACTGGAAGGCACAGAGCACTACCCCTGACTGGAAGGCACAGAGCATCACCCCTGACTGGAAGGCACAGAGCACTACCCCTGACTGGAAGGCACAGAGCACTACCCCTGACTGGAAGGCACAGAGCACTACTCCTGACTGGAAGGCACAGAGCACTACTCCTGACTGGAAGGCACAGAGCATCACCCCTGACTGGAATGGAATTGTATTTCCCAGTTGGAAGAGAGAGACTGCTCCTTACGCCACGATCAGACCGAAAGTGTCATCACATTTTGGTTCACCAGAAGTACATTCATTTCCAATGGAACGCTGCGTTTGGCTTGCAGCATTGCGTTGCAGAGGCAGTTGCAGTGTGTTCTGTGTGGTGCGTATGTTGGATTTATCCAACTTATGCATCAAATGGTATGCGTAAACTTGACAGAAATAGTGGCAAAAGGTGAATGATGAATTTTCGTTGCACACATATCCACTAAACATTTTGGATTACATAATGAAAAAAGTTTGACTGCAGAATGTATTACGCAGCATTGATGCAACACACACACACACACACACACACACACACACACACACACACACACACACACACACACACACACACACACACACACACACACACACACACACACACACACACACACACACACACACACACACACACACACACACACACACACACACACACACACACACACACGCACACACAAACACACACAGAGAGAGTGACCCTCTGCATATTATATCTGACAGCACTACAGAGACTTCCTATTCAAATCATCTAACTTCATCACTATGTGTGTGTATGTGTGTTATGTGTGTGTGTACGTGTGTACGTGTGTTATGTGTGTGTGTTGGGGTGTCAGTGTAAGTATGTGTGAGTGTGTGGGTAGAGTCCAATGTGTGTACTCCCTGGTACCTCCTGTATATAGCCATTTTATTACCTGGTATTCCCTGTATATAGCCATTTTATTACCTGGTATTCCCTGTATATAGCCATGTTATTACCTGGTATTCCCTGTATATAGCCATTTTATTACCTGGTATTCCCTTTATATAGCCATGTTATTACCTGGAACCTCCTGTATATAGCCATGTTATTACCTGGTACTCCCTGTATATAGCCATGTTATTACCTGGAACCTCCTGTATATAGCCATTTTATTACCTGGAACCTCCTGTATATAGCCATGTTATTACCTGGTACCTCCTGTATATAGCCATGTTATTACCTGGAACCTCCTGTATATAGCCATGTTATTACCTGGTACTCCCTGTATATAGCCATTTTATTACATGGTACTCCCTGTATATAACCATGTTATTACCTGGTATTCCCTGTATATAGCCATGTTATT
Source organism: Thymallus thymallus (assembly GCA_023634145.1). Taxonomy (NCBI): domain Eukaryota; kingdom Metazoa; phylum Chordata; class Actinopteri; order Salmoniformes; family Salmonidae; genus Thymallus; species Thymallus thymallus. The sequence continues at coordinate 29,378,237 of CM042379.1, forward strand.
ACCTGGTATTCCCTGTATATAGCCATTTTATTACATGGTATTCCCTGTATATAGCCATGTTATTACCTGGAACCTCCTGTATATAGCCATGTTATTAAATGGTACTCCCTGTATATAGCCATGTTATTACCTGGTACCTCCTGTATATAGCCATGTTATTACCTGGAACCTCCTGAATATAGCCATGTTATTACCTGGAACCTCCTGTATATAGCCATGTTATTACCTGGTACTCCCTGTATATAGCCATGTTATTACCTGTAACCTCCTGTATATAGCCATGTTATTACCTGGAACGTCCTGTATATAGCCATGTTATTACCTGTAACCTCCTGTATATAGCCATGTTATTACCTGGAACGTCCTGTATATAGCCAGGTTATTACCTGGAACCTCCTGTATATAGCCAGGTTATTTTTACTCCTTGTTGTTTTTCGTTATTCACTGTGTATTTATTCCTCAAGTCACTATTTATATTTTATTAAATAAAATTTAAAAAATCTTTATCTTTAGAGCGTTGGGCCTGTAACTGAAAGGTTGCAGGATCGAATCCCCGAGCTGACAAGGTAAAACATCTGTTGTTCTGCCCCTGAACAAGGC
>CM042379.1:29383836-29401336 GCA_023634145.1 Thymallus thymallus
CTCTCTCTCTCTCTCTCTCTCTCTCTCTCTCTCTCTCTCTCTCTCTCTCTCTCTCTCTCTCTCTCTCTCTCTCTCTCTCTCTCTCTCTCTCTCTCTCTCTCTCTCTCTCTCTCTCTCTCTCTCTCTCTCTCTCTCTCTCTTTCTCTCTCTCTCTCTCTCTCTCTCTCTCTCTCGAATTCTCTTTATCTTTTGATTAAAATAAGGAAACTGTTAGGTCAAAGTCAAACAGGGGTTGCTTATATTGTTACTGTTTCAGTGTGTAACCTGTATCAGTGTGTAACCTGTCCAGTGTGTAACCTGTATCAGTGTGTAACCTGTCCAGTGTGTAACTTGTACAGTGTGTAACCTCTACAGTGTGTAACCTCTACAGTGTGTAACCTGTACAGTGTGTAACCTGTATCAGTGTGTAACCTATACATTCTGTAACCTCTACAGTGTGTAACCTTTATCAGTGTGTAATCTGTATCAGTGTGTAACCTGTCCAGTGTGTAACTTGTACAGTGTGTAACCTCTACAGTGTGTAACCTGTGCAGTGTGTAACCTGTCCTGTGTGTAACCTGTACAGTGTGTAACCTGTCCAGTGTGTAACCTGTCCAGTGCGTAACCTGTACAGTGCGTGGTGAAATGGAAATGTTTTTTTGCACAGCCCACTCTTCCTGAGACACCCTCGGAGAGTGGGGTCACGGCATGGGATATTCCTATGAATCAGTGTTTTTTTACTGACCGCCGATATTGAGTGGTTTAGGCAATGATAGGCTTAACTCTCATTTGAGGTTTGTGGTTTGATCTTGAGAGACAGATTAAGAGGAGGGGGGAGAGAGTTAGAGAGAGTGACAGAGAGAGTAAGAGAGAGTGACAGAGAGAGTGACAGAGATAGTAAGAGAGAGTGACGGAAAGAGAGTGACATAGAGAGTGACAGAGTGACAGAGAGAGTAAGAGAGAGTGACAGAAAGTGACAGAGAGTGACAGAGAGAGTGACAGAGAGAGTGACAGAGAGAGTAAGAGATAGTGACAGAGAGAGTAAGAGATAGTGACAGAGAGAGTGACAGAGAGAGTAAGAGAGAGTGACAGAGAGAGTGACAGAGAGAGTAAGAGAGAGTGACAGAGAGAGTGACAGAGAGAGTAAGAGATAGTGACAGAGAGAGTGACAGAGAGAGTGACAGAGAGAGTGACAGAGAGAGTGACAGAGAGAGTGACAGAGAGAGTGACAGAGAGAGTAAGAGATAGTGACAGAGAGAGTAAGAGATAGTGACAGAGAGAGTAAGAGAGAGTGACAGAGAGAGTGACAGAGAGAGTGACAGAGAGAGTAAGAGAGAGTGACAGAGAGAGTGACAGAGAGAGTAAGAGATAGTGACAGAGAGAGTGACAGAGAGAGTAAGAGATAGTGACAGAGAGAGTGACAGAGAGAGTAAAAGAGAGGAGAGGATGATAGACTGTAGAACTGCAATGTCTCTGTGTTTATAGTTGCTGTGATTGTTCTTTATTCAAGTGAAAGTCTGTCTGAACTTTCCTGTGTGTGCTTCAGCAGAAATTAACTGCAGTCTTGTGTGCATGTGTGAGATATAGACAGAGAGAAGGGCAGTTATCTCCATCAACATGATAGAGAGATGATGAAGTAATACACTCCTTCTTGTCTAATTGCATAAGTGCTGCTGCTGAGCCTCTGTCACCATCCCTGTCCCCTGTCATCCCCAGGGACCACAGCCAAAACCACTGGAGGAACGACCCTGGACACCACATCCCTAACACAGGCTTTTAATCAGAGGAGTAGTGGCCCACAGTGTTCTCCAATGTCCAAGGATGTCATATCAGGCTGACAGAGAGGAGGGGAGAGAGATAAAGAGAGAGAGAGAGAGAGGGGGGGGGGGAAGGGTGGATGGTAAGGAGATGAGAATAGTGGAAGATGGTCATGATAAAAGGCATTGTTTGTCTTAATAATGAAGTATTTAAGGAGACGTCATTGTTTGTCTTTATAATGAAGTGTTTAAGGGTACGTCATTGTGTTAACGGAGAGAGCTTCAAGAGAGGAGAAGGAAGGAAGGAAGGAAGGAAGGAAGGAAGGAAGGAAGGAAGGAAGGAAGGAAGGAAGGAAGGAAGGAAGGAAGGAAGGAAGGAAGGAAGGGATGACAGGATGAAATTAATGTTAGGAGGTCAAAAAACATTTAAAAGGGACACAGAGGATAATGAAAAAGACGAGGAGAGGAGAGGAGAGGAGAGGGTGAGGGTCAGTCTGCCATATCTGTGCCTCTGAATCAGAGGAAGGTGGGAAGGTGGAGAGTGATAGGGAGCAGAGAGGTGGAGTGATGTAGGGAGCAGAGAGGTGGAGTGATGTAGGGAGCAGAGAGGTGGAATGCATTGACAATAAGTGCATTGACGACCTAGTCCCCACAGTGGCCGTACGTACATATCCTAACCAGAAGCCATGGATTACAGGCAACATCTGCACTGAGCTAAAGGCTAGAGCTGCTGCTTTCAAGGAGTGGGACACTAATCCGGACTCTTATAAGAAATCCTGCTACAACCTCCGACGAGCTATCAAACAATATCCCATACAATAAGGATCTGCAGTACCTTTGTTATGCAGGAAAAAGTCAGTTATGAATTATTTGTCAACCAGTAGGCTTTAATTACATTTTCAATATCCCTGCCCACGTGGAAATTTGTTAAGAGTTATGCTGATGCCAATTAGATGATGGTCCGATCTCATTGTGTCTCCTGTTAAAACTTTTGGTGCCAGCAAGAAGGACACAAGTAAGTAGTCAAGACGACTAGCTTAAATTAAGCCTCCTCCATGTCTATCTCACTAGGTCAGGGATTTTAAGCCTCCGTATATGTACACTAGTTCTAATGCGGCCATGATATTTGTGATCTCGTTTTAGTGCATCACGCTGTAGTGATTTCCTTAACAGTCCATTGAATTAAAAAAAAACTGTGTTATAATCTCCCACCATAATAATAGGAGTGTTTGTTGCTTGTGAGTTCGATAGATTATTATGTAAATTTAAATTTTCGAAGAGTGTGGACCATCATTATTTTGACCTGGAGATTAATGAGCCAAATGTGTTGGGACAGTTTGCACATTTGGATCGAAATGAACTGTTTCTATTATTTATAAGAGGGCTAGAGTACAAGTAGGCGTGTCTAAATATGTGCACACCCCTCCTTGTACTTCCAGTGTACAAGGACTCCCGCATCAGTGTAGTCTGGCTCAGAACCTGTTCTCGAAATCAGGTTGAAGTCTCCACAAAGAAGCACTTTACCCTCTGTCTGAGATTGAATAATCTCTGGATGGAGATTGTCAAAAAACGGTTAATCATAATATAATGAATCTGAAGGAGGAGTGTAAACTGCACATATGCATACATCATTATCACAACAGATTGCACCTTTGTTAAGTTTTAGCCAAATGTGGTTAGTACCTATTCTCATTTCAGTCAGTGCTACAGGAAGTCCTGTTTATTATGTGGTTAGTACCTGTTCTCATTTCAGTCAGTGCTACAGGAAGTCCTGTTTATTATGTGGTTAGTACCTATTCTCATTTCAGTCAGTGCTACAGGAAGTCCTGTTTATTATGTGGTTAGTACCTGTTCTCATTTCAGTCAGTGCTACAGGAAGTCCTGTTTATTATGTGGTTAGTACCTGTTGTCATTTCAGTCAGTGCTACAGGAAGTCCTGTTTATTATGTGGTTAGTACCTGTTGTCATTTCAGTCAGTGCTACAGGAAGTCCTGTTTATTATGTGGTTAGTACCTGTTGTCATTTCAGTCAGTGCTACAGGAAGTCCTGATTATTATGTGGTTAGTACCTGTTGTCATTTCAGTCAGTGCTACAGGAAGTCCTGTTTATTATGTGGTTAGTACCTGTTGTCATTTCAGTCAGTGCTACAGGAAGTCCTGTTTGTTATGTGGTTAGTACCTGTTGTCATTTCAGTCAGTGCTACAGGAAGTCCTGATTATTATGTGGTTAGTACCTGTTGTCATTTCAGTCAGTTAAGTGTTACAGTATGTGTGAATTAAAGGGTCTGTCTAGCCCAGTAGTCTGCATATTAGATGCAGTAGTTGGCACACCTCTCTAATCTCTGATAGTTCTAGGTGACTTTTGCCAGAGGTTACCTCAGCATATGTAGGCTGATGATTTGAATGATACATGGTGTGGACTGCATCATGTGGTTCACTACCCTGTTGGACAGTGTTTTGCCCGACCCTAGGGTAGTGGTCGATGCTGTTTAGAGCTGGGCTGGGGTGTTGAGGTGGGTCTGGTCTGGTAGAGCTGTGTTGTGATGGTCCTGGTCTGGTTGTGGTGTTCTAAGGCGAGCCTGGTCTGGTAAAGCTGTCCTGAGGCGAGCCGGGTCTGATAAAGCTGTCCTGAGGCGAGCCGGGTCTGGTAAAGCTGTGCTATGGTGGGCCCGTAGCACAGCTTTCAACTCTACAGCACAGGAGAGACGTTCTACTGACCGGGAGACAAGCTGTATGGCCTGCTGTTTCTCAACTCTACAGCACAGGAGAGACGTTCTACTGACCGGGAGACAAGCTTTATGGCCTGCTGTTTCTCAACTCTACAGCACAAGAGAGACGTTCTACTGTCACATCTAGGGTTGCAAAATTCCAGGAACTTTCAATCAATTCCCTGGTTTTTCCTAAATCCTGGTTGAAGGATTCCTGGAATCAGGATGGAATAAGCAGGAATCCTCTAACCAGGACCTGGAAAAACAGGGAACTATCTCACTCAACAGTACAAACACCCACAATCCATGGTTTAAATTACACAGCCTGATTGCTTGTTGTGAAAGTGGGTGGAAATCTAAGACCATGTAATGTGACATGGGAGAGCGGGACTGGTAAAATAGTTTGCCAGTCTTTTTTTTGTGTTGTACAAGCAGCACACTCTGAAATGGTTATTTTCAGTTCTTGTGAAATCCAATCAATCATATTGTTGGTAACTCTCAGCAACCGCTGAGGGATTCACAACAGGTTTCTGAATTGATATGTGAAAGCGCCCTTAGTTATGAGAGCAGTGGGGCGCAGGGATGAAAGGTGGCAGAAATAGTACCCAAGGCGTCTGTGACTGGTTAATACTCTGTGTGGCAGTCTAGTCCTACAGAAGTCTTTACTAGAGTGTCTTCACAGATCCTTGTTTGCTATGGGCAAACACCGTCTCAGATGGGAAGGCAAAACAGATGGAGAGAGGAGGAAAACAAGAAACGATTGAAGCTTCTGCACAGAGCAATGTGTGGAAATCGTTGCCCCCTTGATACACACATAAGGGGGCACACACACACACACACACACACACACACACACACACACACACACACACACACACACACACACACACACACACACACACACACACACACACACACACACACACACAAAATGAAATGGAGTTTGAAGTCGACTTTATAACCAAAAAACATCTTAGTTATTTTCAAACTACAATTAAAGTAATCCGTGAGGCTAAGGCAGGGAGGGAGGGAGGGAGGGAGGGAGGGAGAGTGTAATGGAGTGTTTTCTATTTGTCTGGATGTCTGGGGGCTTAGCAGGACCACAGTCTGTTACAAGGCCTGTCTGTTACAATGTCTGTCTGTTACAATGTCTGTCTGTTACAATGTCTGTCTGTTACAATGTCTGTCTGCCACAAGGCCTGTCTGTTAGAAGGCCTGTCTGTTACAAGGCTTGTCTGTAACAAGGCCTGTCTGTTACAAGGCCTTTCTGTTACAATGTCTGTCTGTCACAAGGCCTGTCTGTTACAATGTCTGTCTGTCACAAGGCCTGTCTGTTAGAAGGCCTGTCTGTTACAAGGCCTGTCTGTTACAATGTCTGTCTGTTACAATGTCTGTCTGCCACAAGGCCTGTCTGTTAGAAGGCCTGTCTGTTAGAAGGCCTGTCTGTTACAAGGCCTGTCTGTAACAAGGCCTGTCTGTTTGTCACAAGGCCTGTCTGTTACAATGTCTGTCTGTGACAAGGCCTGTCTGTGACAAGGCCTGTCTGTTACAAGGCCTGTCTGTTACAATGTCTGTCTGTTACAAGGCCTGTCTGTTACAATGTCTGTTTGTCACAAGGCCTGTCTGTTACAATGTCTGTCTGTCGCAAGGCCTGTCTGTTACAAGGTCTGGCTGTCACAAGGCCTGTCTGTTAGAAGGCCTGTCTGTTACAAGGCCTGTCTGTTACAAGGCCTGTCTGTTACAAGGCCTGTATGTTACAATGTCTGTCTGTCACAAGGCCTGTCTGTCACAAGGCCTGTCTGTTACAATGTCTGTCTGTCACAAGGCCTGTCTGTTACAATGTCTGTCTGTCACAAGTCCTGTCTGTTACAATGTCTGTCTGTCACAAGGCCTGTCTGTAACAAGGCCTGTCTGTTACAAGGCCTGTCTGTTACAATGTCTGTCTGTTACAATGTCTGTCTGTCACAAGGCCTGTCTGTTACAAGACCTGTCTGTTACAAGGCCTGTCTGTTACAAGGCCTGTCTGTTACAATGTCTGTCTGTGGCAAGGCCTGTCTGTTACAAGGCATGTCTGTTACAATGTCTGTCTGTTACAAGGCCTGTCTGTTACAAGGTCTGTCTGTTACAAGGCCTGTCTGTTACAAGGTCTGTCTGTTACAAGGTCTGTCTGTTACAAGGCCTGTCTGTTACAAGGCCTGTCTGTTACAAGGCCTGTCTGTTACAAGGCATACTGCAGGGGAGAAACAGAAAGAAGGAAAATATAAGTTTGATCCTAGAGTGGATATTTACCCATCAATCATGTCGGTGTGACTGAATGTTATGGCATTGTGCCTGTCTCTGGTTGTTAATGGACCTACATTACTACCTCACGTCCCCAGTATGATGTCCCCACTTCTATCATTCTCTCTCTCTCTCTCTCTCTCTCTCTTTCTCACCATCAATCAGTGTCAGTGTGACTGAATGTCATGGCATTGTGCCTGTCTCTGGTTGTTAATGGACCTACATTACTACCTCAGTCCCCACTTCTATCTATCTTTCTCTCTCTCTCTCTCTCTCTCTCTCTCTCTCTCTCTCTCTCTCTCTCTCTCTCTCTCTCTCTCTCTCTCTCTCTCTCTCTCTCTCTCTCTCTCTCTCTCTCTCTCTCTCTCTCTCTCTCTCTCTCTCTCTCTCTCTCTCTCTCTCTCTCTCTCTCTCTCTTTCAGCCTCTCTCTCTCTCTCTCTCCCCATCTCTGTTGCTGACGTCCCCACAATGACGTCTGTCTGACTGTCACCACCGAGCCACAAGACCCCCTAAGGAGGGTGCATTATGCGGACCCTAAGAGCTGTCACCAGAGACGATCACCAGTGGAGAGAGAGATACAGGAGAAGAGCTTCTGCCTGCTAATGGCATATGCAGATTAAAGTAGAAACACACAGACACACACAGATACACACACACACAAAGCTCATACACACATTCTGAGAAATGCAAGCACAAGCACATATACTGGAAGAGTTACACTAACATTACATTCAGGAAAACACATTTTAGACATTACGTTTCAGTTATACAGTTCCAATGAAAGGGTAAAAAAAAGATATCTGTGGTTAAAGCTCCACCCACAACAAATTATTTAACTTTCCATGAACTCAGTTAAGCCCTACAGTTTTGTAAAGGCAACAGTGACTAGACCACTTCTCTTTCATTCTAGAATGTGAAGACTCCCAGGTATCCAATCAGCCAATGCTATTCAGTCAGTGTGGGATGGAAGGGTGAGTCAGTGTAATTGATTTCCGGCGCCAAGTTAGCAGTTGGCATCCCTCTCCTCTTCTTCTCCGTCTCAGTCAGAGATGAGAGAATAGCAGTCTCAAACATGGCCAAGGCTTCAGCCTTCAACTGACACTCAATGTTTGTTTGTTTGTTAATGTGTGTGTGTGTGTGTGTGTGTGTGTAGACAGAGTAGTATCCTAGGGACCTAATATTACTTTTATTCCAATCACTTGCATGGCTAGCCACATCAACGTGTGTGTGTGGGTGTGTGTGTGTATAATCCTTCATTACCGCTGATCGAATCAACAATGGTTTATTTGTAGCACTCAGAGTGACATCTCATCTGCAGCTTCACTGTCTTATATTCATTACTCACTGAGTAGAAAACGGTCACAACAGAACAAAGACAACAGCATTATCATGAGAGAGAGGTAGAGAGAGAGAGCGAGAGGGACAGAGAGAGAGAGAGAGAGGCAGAGACAGAGACGGAGACGGAGACAGAGACAGAGAGGCTTGCACTGTTCTTGTTCCTCTCATCTGCGAGAGTGAAAAGTTCATTGAAGCTGTTCCTCTGAAGATAACAAAAAACAAACAAAAAAATATACAAAATCAAGGGTTCCCTTCTTAAGAATGTGACCCTCTTATGTCCTGCCATTTCCATCTTCATGTACACACCATGATACCGCCACCCGTTTAGTCAAGAGAGGGCACTAGAACTACACGCCTGCTGTCTTTCCTTCCTCTGTTCATGAACACCCTGCTTTTATAAGATATAGATTTGGGGGACAGTTTCATTGATTTGGAATAGCGTGGCTGGCTCTACCTGGGCCCACGGCTCAGCATGGGGTAGGAACTAATCTTACCAGTGCCGGTGGGGAGAGGGGGATCACTTTACACAGTTCCTCTATGGGTGACTTCCACTGGATTTGGAAAAGGAAATCTAGACAGTGACTTAGTAGTCTGAGGTTGATTTACTTGACCTTCATTACCACTAATCTGTAATAACAGCAACATGTCAACCCTCAGGGATCATAAGGGAGGGAGATGAGGACAGGAAGAGTTGAGAGTATCCAAACTAAGTGTTCACGTGCATCACCATAGCATCTCAGTAGCTTTCTCTCCTCGTCTCCTTCATCTGCTCTGATGTGAAAGAAGTGGACAGGTTAAAAACAGAGTGCCAGTTGGCATCCATTATGCCGCTTTCACCTGTCCGGTCCCTTTAGATCAGAGCAGATGAAGGAAAATGAGACAGGGATGGGATGGGAGGGGACTGAGACCACTGAGATGCCCCTCTGTATTTACCCTGGTTGAACATACGAAATACACAAAAGACAGATACACGATACAAGATACATAGTGCGGCAGTATGAAAAAGTATAAAAATACAAGAAGTCTGGAGTGCAAAAAGCTATAAAAAGGCATTGCATAGTATGAGTGAATGATTTACTATACAGTACATTGTTATAGAGTGTTAGGTGAAATAAAATGATACAATTATTGCAAGTTGATATAAATAACACATATTTACATGATTAACTGTACAGGTAAATGACAGGAAGAGATACTTAAATAGCTAAATGTGCGTATTATATAAAGTAGGGTAATAATAATAATTCCCTTAAAATACAGTTCCTAGTACAGGATTTAATTACAGATAAATGCACGTATTGTACATTCGATATACTATATGCAATGTAAAAAAAAAACTACTGGCAGGATACTAATGTACAGTCCTGAGTGAATGACTATGTAAGTTCAGTCCAAGAATTACTTACAATATTGCACGTGATATGATATAACAACTGTATATGAATATGTATATACAGTCCTGAATGAATGAGTGCTGAATGTATAAGTCCTGAGTGAATGAGTGATTACAGACCAGAAACTTACTCACGGATGGATGGATGCCTAATTGTTTAACTAGGTCCTAACACCCCAACAGTTCCAGGTCTATGCCTCCAGGTGAGGCATTAAATTGATTGATACATTGATAGGTGTAAACGTTATGGTGTTGGCCCCACATAAACTTGATACTTTGATAGTAATCATTATGGTGTTGGCCCCACATAAACTTAATACTTTGATAGTAATCATTATGGTGTTGGCCCCACATAAACTTAATACTTTGATAGTAATCATTATGGTGTTGGCCCCACATAAACTTGATACTTTGATAGTAATCATTATGGTGTTGGCCCCACATAAACTTAATACTTTGATAGTAATCATTATGGTGTTGGCCCCACATAAACTTGATACTTTGATAGTAATCATTATGGTGTTGGCCCCACATAAACTTGATACTTTGATAGTAATCATTATGGTGTTGGCCCCACATAAACTTAATACTTTGATAGTAATCATTATGGTGTTGGCCCCACATAAACTTGATACTTTGATAGTAAACATTATGGTGTTGGCCCCACATAAACTTGATACTTTGATAGTAATCATTATGGTGTTGGCCCCACATAAACTTGATACTTTGATAGTAAACATTATGGTGTTGGCCCCACATAAACTTGATACTTTGATAGTAATCATTATGGTGTTGGCCCCACATAAACTTGATACTTTGATAGTAATCATTATGGTGTTGGCCCCACATAGACGTGATACTTTGATAGTAAACATTATGGTGTTGGCCCCACATAGACGTGATACTTTGATAGTAAACATTATGGTGTTGGCCCCACATAGACGTGATACTTTGATAGTAAACATTATGGTGTTGGCCCCACATAGATGTGATACTTTGATAGTAAACATTATGGTGTTGGCCCCACATAGACGTGATACTTTGATAGTAAACATTATGGTGTTGGCCCCACATAAACTTCATACTTTGATACTGTAGGTGTAAACATTATGGTGTTGGCTCCACATAGACATGATACTTTGATAGCTGTAAACATTACAGCTGTGGCAATGTAAACATATAATTCCCATGCATATGAATTGAATTGAAACAATAGGGTCGTCATGTGTTTTGCTCATGTCCAAGAACTTGTAACAGCATGTCTGTGTGTTGTGTTGTGTTGTGTTGTGTTGTGTGTTGTGTTGTGGGTGTGTCTTAAGTTACATTCATGTGTACAGTATATATCAATGCTCTTTCTGTCTTTCTCCAAGTCCCCCTCGTTCTCCCTCTGCTCCCTTCTCTCTTGCTCTCCCTCTCTCCTTGTCTCCCCTGTTACTCTCATTAACTTTCTCTCCCTCTCTCCATCCCCCTCTCTCACTTCCCTCTTGCCTCACCTTCTCTCCCCTTTTCTCCCCACTCTCTAACTACGTACCCCTCTCCCTCCATCCCCTCCCTCCCCCCTCTCTCTTTCCCTCTCTCCTTCTCTCTCTGTTCTTATATGGGACAGTGATGAATGTGTTGTTCTAGCAGACGGTGGCGAGGTTGGGAACTGTGGCCTCTGGGGCTACAGGCCTGAGCACAGGGATGTGTGTGTGTGTGTGTGTGTGCATGCATGTGTGTGTGTGACTATCATCTTCTAAGTATTGTTTCACCAGCACAATCTAAGAGCATGAAACAGTTTGTGCAGATGTTTTCTTTGATATCTTCCTCTGTGTGCAGGCCCTGTGCCACTCTCAAATGTGCATTATTTCCTGTCCTACAAGGACGTAGGTTGCCATGGTTGTCAGAAACAATAACCATAATAACAGGGTTTGACTCTGTCCTCCATCCACCCGCCACACTGGAGTTCAGTCTATAACAAAGACAGAGGCAGCTGCCCAGAACAAGGATCCCCATACTGTATAAACACACACTTACCCAGAACAAGGATCCCCCCATACCGTAGAAACACACAGTTAAGCAGAACAAGGATCCCCGCATACTGTTGAAACACACAGTTACCCAGAACAAGGATCCCCATACTGTAGAAACACACAGTTACCCAGAACAAGGATCCCCCATACTGTAGAAACACACAGTTACCCAGAAGACTTTGTTGGCTTGGCAGGCTCCCATGCCTCAGTTGGCACGACAGGTTCCCGTGCCTCAGCAGAAGTGACCGGCTCGCTCCTGGTCCCCGGGACCGTCCCTCTGGTCGAAGTCCTGCGGCTGGAGCCACGCGTCAGGGAGGGATTACTGTCACGTATACTCCCTCTCCGGCACTCGAGGTCGCCAGGCTGCTCATTATTATGCGCACCTGTCACCATGGTTACCTTCCCTATATCTGTCACTCCCTTTGGCTCCTTCCCCCGGCGTTATTGACTCTGTGTTAGTGTTTCATGTCGGTATGCTACTCGTGTTTCTTGTTTTGTTCTATGTATTATTTATGATAAAATTCACCCCCTGTACTTGCTTCCCATCTCCTTAGCGTACACGTTACATTAACTCCATATTATTAAGGTTAGGAATTAACTCCAAATGGTTAAGGTAAGGAAGGGTTATGGTTTGGGATAGGCTTTAAACAAAAATAAAAACAACAACTTTCTATCTCTGGATTTGAACTTGCCAACTTTAGAACCAGAGGCAGATTCTTACGGTCACCCGTGATACAAGTCAGTATTTGACGTCCATCCATGTTCAAGGATGTCGGGAGATGACGTGGAAACCGGCCACTAGGGGCAACAGGGAGCGCTGTAACCTTCATGTAGGTTTCAGTGCAAGTGTTGGTTTTGGTTCACACACACACACACACACACACACACACACACACACACACACACACACACACACACACACACACACACACGAACACACACACACACACACACACACACACACACACACACACACACACACACACACACACACACACACACACACACACACACACACACACACACACACACACACACACACACATAAACACACACACACACACACACACATAAACACACCATTCAGGCATGTGTGGATTGGCTGTCTAACCAGGACCATATCACTGAGTCCCTTTCCCAGCATCCTTAGTTCAGACGTGTCGCTAATGCTTCTCTTCCTGACATTTTATTAGCCTCTGTTCACCTCCGCACGCACACACATACGCAGACACCCATAGACACACACACAAGCACACACATACACAATTATACACATACACATACACAATTATATTAAACTCTGTTTACTTCATGTCCGACACCCCGTCATGTTCAAACAAATAGATGCCTGTTTGGGGATGAGAGAGAGAGAGAGAGAGTGAGAGAGAGAGAGAGAGAGAGAGAGAGAGAGAGAGAGAGAGAGAGAGAATTAGAGAGAGAGAGAGAGAGAGAGAGAGAGAGAGAACATTTTACATGGTTTTTAGACTCTCCTAAAAGAAGCTAGCTAACAAAAAATAGCTAGTTAACAGCACAATAGAAAGACAAAAGAAGGAGAACTGCATTGCTATTGAAACATCCCCAGCGTTGCTATTGAAATTCTTTAGCCACCAGACATCCAGAGGAGAAAGCTAAGAAAAGTTTCAAAGGTTTGATGATGGGACAGGACCATGAATGCCTGTTTGCAGATCTTACCAGTTGCAAAACAAGATCAAATGTAATATGAAACGAGGGCACATATGGAAAAGGGATCAGGACAGGCAGGAAGGTCGGAACTGGGAAGGCTAGAAAACTCCTAAACTAGAGCACAGAAAACACATGACCAAGCTGGTAGGACTTGACTGGACAAGAACAACTGGCAACAGACAAACAGAAAACACAATCTGCAATCCTTATCGATTCAAATTGGAAGTTCTTGGTCCAGGAACAACACAGCTCTAATAGACCCGGCCCATCACAACACAACACTACTAGACCCGGCCCATCACAACACAACACTACTAGACCCGGCCCATCACAACACAACACTACTAGACCCGGCCCATCACAACACAACACTACTAGACCCAGCCCATCACAACACAACACTACTAGACCCGGCCCATCACAACACAACACTACTAGACCCAGCCCATCACAACACAACACTACTAGACCCAGCCCATCACAACACAGCTATACTAGACCCGGCCCATCACAACACAGCTCTACAAGACCCAGCCCATCACAACACAACACTACTAGACCCAGCCGATCACAACACAGCTATACTAGGCCCAGCCCATCACAACACAACGCAACACTACTAAACCCAGCCCATCACAACACAGCTATACTAGACCCGGCCCATCACAACACAACACTACTAGACCCAGCTCATCACAACACAGCTATACTAGACCCGGCCCATCACAACACAGCTCTACTAGACCAGGCCAACCACAACACAGCTCTACTAGACCAGGCCAACCACAACACAACTATACTAGACCCAGCCCAGCCCAGCCCAACACAACACTACTAAACTCAGCCCATCACAACACAGCTATACTAGACCCGGCCAACCACAACACAGCTCTACTAGACCAGGCCAACCACAACACAGCTCTACTATACCCATCACATTACATCACAGCACAGCAATGACCCCTGACCACTACTCTAGGGTCAGGCAGAACACTGTCCTTCAGAGAAGTGCACCACATGATGCAGTCCACACCATGTATGCTTCAGATCATCAGCCTACATATGCTGAGGTAACCTCTGGCAAAAGTCACCTAGAACTCTCAGAGATGTGCCAACTACTGCATCTAATATGCAGACTACTGGGCTAGACAGACCTTTTAATTCACTCATACTCTCTCTCTCTCTCACACACACACACACACACACACACACACACACACACACACACACACACACACACACACACACACACACACACACACACACACACACACACACACACACACACACACACACACACACACACACACACACACACACACACACGTACAAGGGGTTGCAGATTGCATTGCATTGTACTTCATTTTGTGCAATCTTATTCTATTCTTATTGATTTGTTTACAACTATTCTTTATTTTATTGCCACTGGTATTATAATAATAACATGTGTAATAATAGGTATACAGTTGAAGTCAGAAGTTTACATACACCTTAGCCAAATACATTTAAATTCAGTTTTTCACAATTCCTGACATTTAATCCTAGTAAAAATTCCCTGTTTTAGGTCAGTTAGGATCACCACTTTATTTTAAGAATGTGAAATGTCAGAATAATAGTAGAGAGAATTATTTATTTCAGCTTTTATTTCTTTCATCACAGTTTAGATACACTCAATTAGTATTTGGTAGCATTGCCTTTAAATTGTTTAACTTGGGTCAAACGTCCTTGCTCACACACGCTTTTTCAGTTCTGCCCACAAATTATCTATAAGATTGAGGTCAAGGCTTTGTGATGGCCACTCCAATACCTTGACTTTGTTGTCCTTAAGCCATTTTGCCACAGCCTTGGAAGTATGCTTGGGGTCATTGTCGATTTGGAAGAGCCATTTGCGACCAAGCTTTAACTTCCTGACTGATGTCTTGAGATGTTGCTTCAATATATCCACATAATTTTCCTTCCTCATGATGCCATCTATTTTGTGAAGTGCACCAGTCCCTCCTGCAGCAAAGCATAATGCTGCCACCCCCTGTGCTTCACGGTTAGGATGGTGTTCTTCGGCTTGCAAGCCTCCCCCTTTTTCCTCCAAACATAACGATGGTCATTATGGCCAAACAGTTCTATTTTTGATTCATCAGACCAGAGGACATTTCTCCAAAAAGTACGATCTTTGTCCCCGTGTGCAGTTGTGCGGCCTTTCAGGTTATGTCGATATAGGACTCGTTTTACTGTGGATATAGATACTTTTGTACCTGTTACCTTCAGCATCTTCACAAGGTCCTTTGCTGTTGTTCTGGGATTGATTTGCATTTTTCACACCAAAGTACGTTCATCTCTAGGAGACTGAACGCGTCTCCTTCCTGAGCGGTATGACGGCTCAGGAAGGATTTTCTGGAATTTTCCAAGCTGTTAAAACGCACAGTAAACTTAGTGTATGTAAACTTCTGACCCACTGAAATTGTGATATAGTGAATTATAAGTGAAATAATCTGTCTGTAAACAATTGTTGAAAGAACTAGTTTGTTAACATGAAATCTGTGGAGTGGTTGAAAAATGAGTTTTAATGACTTCAACCTAAGTGTATGTAAACTTCTGACTTCAACTGTATGTGTATGTATATATGTATGTATATATGTATGCATATGTGTATATATGTATATGTGTATGTGTATATATACAGTACCAGTCAAAAGTTTAGACACACCTACTCATTTAAAGTTTATTTTTAGTTTTACTATTTTCTACATTGTAAAAACTATGAAATAACACTTATGGATTCATGTAGTAACCAAAATTCATGTAGTAACACCCCTCCTTGTACAGTAGCCTATTATAAATAATAGAAACAGACCTGACCAAATACTGAACAAAAACGGGAAGGAGTTAGTCCGTCTCTGTCAAGCCTTAGGCCTGTACATGCTTAATGGTAGAATCAGAGGGGACTCTTTAGGTCGGTTTACTTACTGCTCAGCTCTTACTGCTCAGTGTAGTCGATTATGCGATCACTGACATCGACCCGTCCTCCATTAGTGCATTCACTGTCAGACCACAGACCACATTGTCAGATCACAGTCAGATCAACGTGTTTCTGAGGAAATTAACCAGCAATACTCATTCAAAAAACAGCCCAATAAACTCTACAACATGAACCAATCGCACATATGGGCTCCAAACAACGCAGAATAATTCATTGAAACGTTGAACTCAAATGAAAGGATTAACTCTATACAGGTCTTCAATAACTCACAATACCAAAACAATAAAGAAGGTGTCAATTTGGCTACAAGAAACATCAATTGCACATTCCAAAAAGCAGCATCAAATTTGAGAAAACCAAAGAAATGCAAAAAGTTTCTGAAACTGTTTTGATAACGAATGTAAAACAATTAGAAAACACCTAAAACAAATGTCAAATGAAAAACATAAGCAGCAAAACAACCCAGAACTGAAACAGTATAAACATACACTGAAACGCAAATAATTGAATTATACCAATAAGACACTTGATGAAATTGAAAAAGCAATTGACCAAAATCAGTTCTGGGACATGTGGAAAAATTTATGCACGACCAAGCCACAAGAATTAGCCATACAAGATTAAGGAATTTGGAAAACTTATTTTGATAATCTATACAAAAACATCCCACAAAAAAACTTACAACATACCCAATTAGAAATTCAAAATGTTTTGAACATCCTTGAATCAGTCATTTTAAAACAACCAAAATCCATTAGATTACCCAATAACTCAACAAGAACTAAATGAAAAGCTACAATCTATAAAACCAAAGAAGGCTTGAGATCTTGATAAAATCTGAAATTAAATGCTGAAAAAAAGCACACCTGAGTTGCAAAATGCTATGCTTAGATTGCTCAACATTGTACTAGCTGCTTTCCTGATGTCTGGAACCAGGGGCTCATCTCCCCTATCCACAAAAGTGGAGACAAATCAGACCCCATTAATTACATGGGAATTTGCGTAAACAGCAATTTGGGAAAGGTTTTCTTTGGCAATTCAAAATGTAATAAGTAAATGTCAAATTGGCTTTATCACCAACCATCAAACTACTGACCATATATACATCTTACACACACTGATTAATAAACACATCCATCAAAAAAAAGAGGGCAAAGTCTTTGCTTGCTTTATTGACTTTAAAAAGGCATTCGATTCTATTTGGCACGAAGGGCTATTCTTTAGAATTCTCCAAAGTGGGCTTGGTGGTAAGGTGTCTGACTTAACAAAATATATGTACTCAGAAAACAAGTGTGCAATAAAAATAAAGAACATAATTATTTTTGCAACGTTGAGTTGTGAGACAAGGCTGCAGTTTGAGTCCAAACCTTTTCAAC
>CM042379.1:29406336-29476336 GCA_023634145.1 Thymallus thymallus
TCATACATTTGGCAGGAGGTTAGGAAGTGCAGCTCAGTTTCCACCTCATTTTGTGGGCAGTGTGCACAGTCTCAAGTCTTCTCTTGAGAGACAGATCTGCCTACGGCGACCTTTCTCAATAGCAAGGCTATGCTCACTGAGTCTGTACATAGTAAAAGCTTTCCTTAAGTTTGGATCAGTCACAGTGGTCAGTTTAGGGCCAAATAGCATTCTAGTTTGCTCAGTTCTTTTGTTAATTCTTTCCAATGCGTCAAGTAATTATCTTTTTGTTTTCTCATGATTTGGTTGCGTCTGTGTTGTTGTCCTGGGGCTCTGTGGGGTCTGTTTGTGTTTGTGAACAGAGCCCAGCTTGCTTAAGGGACTCTTCTCCAGGTTCATCTCTCTGTAGGTGATGGCTTTGTTATGGAAGGTTCCAGGTTCGCTTCCTTTTAGGTGGTTGTAGAATTTAACGGCTATTTTCTGGATTTTGATAATTAGCGGGTATCGGCCTAATTCTGCTCTGCATGCATTATTTGGTGTTTTTTAGTTGTACGTGGAGGATATCTTTGCAGAATTCTGCATGCAGAGTCTCAATTTGGTGTTTGTACCCATTTTGTGTATTCTTGGTTGGTGAGCAGAACCCAGACCTCACAACCATGAAGGGCAATGGGTTCTATAACTGATTCAAGTATTTTTAGCCAGATCCTAATTGGCATGTCAAATGTTATGTTCCTTTTGGCATTGAAGGCCCTTCTTGCCTTGTTGCTCAGAACATTCACAGCTTTGTGGAAGTTACATGTGGTGCTGATGTTTAGGCCATGGTATGTATAGTTTTTGGTGTGCTCTAGAGTAACGGTGGCTAGATGGAATTTATTTTTGTGGTCCTGGCAACTGGACCTCTCTCACTGAGATTTACTGTAAGGGCCCAGGTCTGACAGAATCTGTACAGAAGACCTAGGTGCTGCTGTAGGCCCGCCTTGGTTGGGGACAGAAGCACCAGATCATCAGCAAACAGTAGACATTTGACTTCAGATTCTAGTAGGGTGAGGCCGGGTGCTGCAGAATGTTCTAGTGCCCTCGCCAATTGATATATATATTTTGAAGATGGTCTTGCTTAAGCTGCATCCCTGTCTCACCCCACGGCCCTGTGGAAAGAAATGTGTGTGTTTTGTTGCCAATTTTAACTACACACTTGTTGTTTATGTACATGTATGATTTTCCCCCAACACACTAGGGGGGTTCCCGAGTTGCACAGCGGTCTAAGGCACTATCTCAGTGCTAGAGGCATCACTACAGACCTTGATTCAAATCCAGGCTGTATCACAATGCGGCTGTGATTGGGAGTCCCATAGGGCGGCGCACCATTGGCCCAGCGTCATTAGGGGAGGGTTTGGCTGGGGTAGGCCGTCATTGTAAATAAGAATTTGTTCTTAACTGACTTGCCTAGTTAAATAAAGGTTAAAGAAAAAAAACACCACTTTCCATGAATTGTGTAGCAGACCCTCATGCCAAATTGAGTCAAAGCTTTTTTATAATCAACACGAGAAGACTTTGCAACAGTAAACTGAGGAAATGTATGAGTCTGCTGTTAATGATAATGCAGAGGATTTTATCCCACAGTAGTTATTGGGGTCAAACTTGTCTCCACTTTTGTGGATTGGGGTGATCAGTCCTTGGTTCCAAATATTGGGGGAGATGCCAGAGCCAAGGATGATGTTAAAGATTTGTTCTGTATATTTTATAATTTCATTTAGGATACCATCAACACCAGAGTCCTTTTTAGGTTGCAGGGTATGTATTTTGTCCTGTAGTTCATTCAGTATAATTGGAGAATCCAGTGGGTTCTGCTAGTCTTTAATAGTTGATTATAAGATTTGTATTTGATTGTGTAAATATTTTTTCTATTTGTTCTTTGTTATAAAGCCAAAAAGATTGGAGAAGTGGTTTACCCAGACATCTCTGTTTTGGATAGATAACTCTTCATGTTGTTGTTTGTTTAATGTTTTCCAATTTTCCCAGAAGTGGTTAGAGTCTATGGATACTTCAATTACATTGAGCTGGTTTCTGACGTGCTGTTCCTTCTTTTTCCTTCTTTAGTGATTCACCATAGTGAAGTCGTAGACTCAGGTTTTCTGGGTCTCTATGTTTTTGGTTGGATAGGTTTCTCAGTTTCTTTCTTAGGTTTTTGCATTCTTCATCAAACCATTTGTCATTATTGTAGATTTTCTTATGTTTTCTGGTTGACATTTGTATATTTGATAGAGAAGCTGAGAGGTCAAATATACTGTTTAGATTTTCTACTGACAAGTTTACACCTTCACTATTACAGTGGAACGTTTTGTCCAGGAAGTTTTCTTAAAGGGATTGAATTTGTTGTTGCCTAATTGTTTTTTGGTAGATTTCCACAATACTTTCCTTCCATCTATAGCATTTCTTAATATTACTCAGTTCCTTTGGCTTTGATGCCTCATGATTGAGTATTGCTCTGTTCAAGTAGACTGTGATTTTGCTGTGATCTAATAGGGGTGTTAGTGGACTGACTGTGAACGCTCTGAGAGTCTCTGGGTTGAGGTCAGTGATAAAGCAGTCTACAGTACTGCTGGCAAGGGATGTGACCTGTAATATGCTGTGTGTATGTTTGTGTGCGTGTGTGTGGACTGCGTGGGCAATGGAATTATTGTTCCCTCTATCCTGTGTGTGTGTGAGTGTGAGTGTGTGTGTGTGTGAGTGTGAGTGTGTGTGTGTGTGTGAGTGTGAGTGTGTGTGAGTGTGAGTGTGTGTGTGTGTGTGTGTGAGTGTGAGTGTGAGTGTGTGTGAGTGTGAGTGTGTGTGTGTGTGAGTGTGAGTGTGTGTGAGTGTGAGTGTGAGTGTGAGTGAGTGTGAGTGTGAGTGTGTGTGAGTGTGAGTGTGAGTGTGAGTGTGTGTGTGTGTGAGTGTGAGTGTGTGTGTGTGTGAGTGTGAGTGTGTGTGAGTGTGAGTGTGTGTGAGTGTGAGTGTGTGTGAGTGTGAGTGTGTGTGTGTGTGTGTGTGAGTGTGAGTGTGTGTGAGTGTGAGTGAGTGTGAGTGTGAGTGTGTGTGAGTGTGAGTGTGAGTGTGAGTGTGAGTGTGAGTGTGAGTGTGAGTGTGAGTGTGAGTGTGTGTCTCTGTGAGTATAAATGTAAGTGTGTGTGTGCTTGAGTGTGAATATGTGCATGTCCTGTAGGACGTAAAAGGCCTTGTGACAGTTGTCTCCTCCTGTAGATGGCCATTGTCAGTAATAAGGGGCTTTAGGGGTCCAGAACCTTTAGGGGTATGTGGGAGGGTTATGTGTGTGTGAGAGAGAGAGAGTGTATGTGGGCTGAGTCACCTATTGGGCTGAGTGGGTGGGATATCGTGTCACCCTACCCCCCAGGGTGGTGGGTTAAGGACTAGGGGTTGTGTAACACACATAGGGGTAAGGGGTGGAGGGGAAAAAAGGCTGTAAGAGGCTGTAAGAGTTGCATGCAGGAATGACTCAGGAGAGGGAGGATGTGAAACAGTGACACTGGAAGAAAGGTTTAAGACATGGGGTAAAGGAAGAGGGTGTGTGTGATGGAGAGAGCGTGGAGAGGTGGTGTGGAGGAGAAGAGCTGCCAGATGGGAGCGTGTGGTAGAGAGGTAAGGGAGAGAGAGAGAACCTAGCGGTAGCTAGGGAGTTATTTAACCAGTACATTGTTAGCTAACTACATAATAGCAGGTAGAGCTGCTTCAGGTTAAGCTAATGTAACCAGATCTGTCTTACCATCCCCTGATGCCAACACCTCTCACCCCCACCTCACATGGCCTTCTGTCTATCCTTAGCACTTGAGGCTGACACTGGTTCTTTGTCTGGAACAAACCCAAATGGGATTCAGTACAAGAGGAGGAGTAGAGTACTGTTATGTTGTGGCTAGAGAAGAGAGGGAGAGAGAACCATCAAACCATTAGGGAGACAGAGGAGAGGAGACACACTGTAAACAAATATTTACAAAAGTTTGTTACCAGTCTGCCTTAAAATTTCATGTCAAATCCAATCTGGATTTCATGTGGAGTTAACTTAATCTAAAGAAAATTACACATTCCAGTCCTGACTAAGTCTTCAAAATTATATTTCAGAAGGGAACATTATGCTCCCATCTGTCTCTTTCTCATGTGTCAGCTTTTTCACCAGTTTCTAAACCGGCAGGGTGTGCAGTAACGTCAACCACTTTAACCTCAAAGCCATTCTCAGTAATGGTTACTTTTTACTTGTTACTTTTTACATTTGGTTGTTTATCTACCTTTGTTGAATGCATGACCTGAAGTTGCTCTGGATAAAAGTGTCTGCTAAATTACCAAAATGTAAATGCTGGGTAGTATTGTAAAGAGTTCTTCCCCCCCCCCCCCCCCCCCAAAAAAAATAAAAAAATAATAATAATAAGTTGAAGTCATCTTCAAGTTGAAGTCAATTACATTTTCAGTTATTACTACTGTTATGTTGTTCCAGTTTATTTGACTTCGTGAATTTCTAAGTTATGCTAAATTTGATTTAGTTTTGACATTTGGAGTGAGTTATTGTCAAATCAACCAATTTAGCAAATCTAGTTAACTTGGCTAGATAAAACTACTCATTTTGATTGAATATATATATATATATTGCAGTGCACAGGTTCTCTGTCCAGTACAGCAGAGTATTCCTGACTACCTTCTCAGGATGATCTAAGATAAAACCTAATTGTGCTCTCCTCTCACTTAGAAGGAAAAAGAAAGAAAGCATCCTAAAAAAGAAAAGAGCCAGAGAATGAGAGAAAACGTCAGGCTGGAGTTTAATCAAACAATGGACACTCCTCTGATTGCCTTTTCAAAAACAAGAGGGAGAAAATTGGTTTGGTTTGTTTCTGTCACGAAGGAGAGAGACAATTGATACTAAAAACGGTTCAAACGTGCCCAACGAGAAATGAAAGGAGTTTAAAGCGAAATAACAAAATGACTCCGTTCACAGATCGCAACGAGGGGACGGCGAGAGGCTAATCTTTACCGTCAATCCTACTCTACTCTCCCTCCTTCCTCCGTGAGGGGTAACCACAGTGGGTTTGTTTGCAGCAAATACATAGCATACGGAACAATAACAGTAAAGTGGATAGAAACATTGCAGCTGTGCTCTATAAAATAGAATATAAATGGATTTAGCTGTCATTTTGCTATCTGGTGCATTTCACATACATGTACATATTTATGCACAGTTTACATGATTGCAAAGTGCTGTTGGGTGCTGAACAACAAGCAGAGGGGTGATTGATCCCAAGGAGTTCTGAAAGAGGCCTATGTGGTGTAAAGTACCATTCAAGTATCAAGAATCATTGAGGGAATAAAAAGCAATGTTCTCTGTCTGATCCGACAGATAGAGGGTCTGTTACAAAGGAGTCACTTTGCCAAATGCTACATCACTGTAAGATTAAGGATAAGGTTTAAGGTTCATTAAGGTTAATCAGGATTGACGGTTGTAATGCCTTCATTTCCTTCTTCTGTATATTTTACATTTGAGTAATTTAGCAGACAGCCTTTTCCAGAGCGACTTACAGGAACTATTAGGGTTAAGTGCCTTGCTCAAGGACACATCGACAGATTTTCCACCTAGTCAACTCTGGGATTTTAACCAGCAACCTTTGGGTTACTGGCCCAACTCTCTTAACCGCTAGGCTACCTGCTGCCATTCCCGCCTCCTTTCTTCCCTTGTTTCCTTCCCTCCTTCCCTCCTTCTCACCTTCCCTTTTCCTTATATTCCTCTGCACCGTGACCTGAGAACACTCACCAGTCTATAGACATATGGTTGAAGCCTCCCTCTGTCCAACAGGCCTTCTAAATAGGACTTACTCATCCTTATATCCTGTCTTTTGTCTTCTCTGATTAGAGAAGACTTGACAGCTGAGGAGAACAAGAGATGAGGAAATTACTTAATTTAGATACAGCCCATTCTTATCAGGGAGCCTGAAGAAGGGTGTGAGGAGACTGGAGAAGGGTGTGAGAAGTCTGGAGAAGGGTGTGAGAAGACTGGAGAAGGGTGTGAGAAGACTGGAGAAGGGCGTGAGAAGACTGGAGAAGGGCGTTAGAAGACTGGAGAAGGGTGTGAGAAGACTAGAGAAGGGTGTGAGAAGGGAGATGAGTAGACTGGAGAAGAGTGTGAGAAGGGAGATGAGTAGACTGGATAAGGGTGTGAGAAGATTGAAGAAGGGTGTGAGAAGGTGTGAGAAAGGAGTGAGAAGGGTGTGAGAAAGGAGTGAGAAGGGAGTGAGTAGACTGGAAAAGTGTTTGAGAAGGGAGATGAGTAGACTGGATAAGGGTGTGAGAAGATTGAAGAAGGGTGTGAGACGGATGTGAGAAGGTGTGAGAAAGGAGTAAGAAGGGTGTGAGAAAGGAGTGAGAAAGGAGTGAGTAGACTGGAGAAGGGAGTGAGAGATATTAACAGTAATGCAAGGAACCATGTGAACACCGTCAGCTCACCGGAGCATGACAACCGAACAAACAACATCAGCATTAGCGACAAAAACAACAACGTCTAGAAGAACGCTAAGTGCTAAGACTAGCTAATTCAAACATTAGTAAAGCACAGCATAATGAGTTGTAATTTGGGACTAGGGTTTGTAGAGCTGTTGATGTATCATGTCTAATTGGATGCCATTGCTGAGATAATGTGAAAAGTTTGATTACTTTATGCTAAACAAGTTAGCGTTGTAGCAGGTGTTGTTTCTAGGAGGTGTCATGAGTAATCCTCCTCCTCACATCTCAATCCCACCACTCACACACACACACACACACACACACACACACACACACACACACACACACACACACACACACACACACACACACACACACACACACACACACACACACACACACACAACCTAAGGAAAGAGGAACATCAGGCAGCTCTCTGACGCTAATGACTTTACAAGCTGTGATAAGAGGACTTTGTAAACACTCTATATGTGGTGTAGTATGGTAAGTATAATTAAAACTTGTATCTCATTACGGTAAGTATAATTAAAACGTGTATCTCATTATGGTAAGTGGTGAAATAAGTATAGCTACTTATAATTGTAATTGCTTAGCAGATAATAACAAAAAACGATCAGTCTTTACCTTGCTAAAAGAGAAGGTATATAATATCTACTGTTTACATGAAATTCATTCTACACCTTTGGACAAAGTTTTATGGATAAAGCACTGGGGGTGGGGGTAAATATATGTCTCCCTTGGGCAAAGAAACCCAAAAGAAGTGATATTTATTAACAATAGTTTTTTTCAAACTGTTCAAACAGTTCCCCATTAATCTATATGGTCCAAATATTGATTCACACTTCTTTGAAAATATGTTTATATAATAATTTATCGAGTTTACAATTATTATGGTGGGAGATTATAATACGGTTTTAAATACCTCAATGGACTGTAAAGGAAATCACACTACAAACTATCACCCTCATGCACTTAAAGATATTACAAATATTCTGGATATATTCAAACTAGTGGCAAACTAGTGGCTTAAATATTAAAGCCTTCAAAACTCTGGGGCTGGATGGCATACCAGTTGAGGTATATAAAATATTTTTCAATGTACTCAAAGGTCTGTTATTAACATGTTTTAACCACTCCTATAAAATGGTAGACTATCAGATGCTCAGCAGATACTTCACAATTACTGAAACAGGACCCAGGTGTTAAATATATACCTATGGCCCTGCCTACACCTAACAACTTGTTTTTTAAATGATATGAGCAAAAAATAAACAACATGCCAGAAAACATTTATGGGCTTATTTAAATACTAATATGAATTCGGAGGGCAAAACTGATTAAATATTAAAACATTGGACATCTAACTAAAGGCTTCAATCATACAACAATTATACTTAAATCCGAACTGGTTCTCTAGTACTAGTAAGAATGGCTCACCCTGTGTTCAAGAATGGCCTTTTCCCCTTCATTAAGATTACTACCTCTCAGATTACTACCTCTCAGATTACTACCTCTCAGATTACTACCTCTCACTTTTGGTTACTTGAAAATGAAATCATCTCCAATATCGCTATTTTAAAAACAAGCAATAGAAAGCTGGTTGCAATTTCAGTTTGATCCACCAGAAAAGACAGAACAAATATTAGAACAAATATTATGGTTTAACTCAAATGTGTCTTGTTTCTGCAAAGGTCACAGGTCACTACTTCACAGGAGAGCCATTTGAACTTAAACTATTTTTTTAATTAAAATGCGTTGTTTGGCAGAAATGCCTTCTGGAACATGAGAACTTTCATGTGCCTTAATAACAAACTTGTATGCCATCTGTAAATACAAATAAATTACGAGCATAGTTAGTTTAGCCACAGAAAAAGACAACAACCTTCCCGCTAGCCATGATGGGCTGAGATGAGTGAGCTGGACATGCCGAGAGATGAGTTCGGATTGGTCTGCCATGTAGCAGACTTCTGTCTATTTGAGCCGGTCAGTATTTGTAGGTAATCCTGTCTAATGCATAAGTAGAACTGCATAAGTTGCTCTCCACTTTCTGGAGGACCGAGTTTTGAAATCAGTAGAATTAGAGTATGATAGCTAAGGAGACGGAGAAAACACCTGTCTCCGGTTCTTCAAACTAAGGGCAGCCATGGCATCCATGAGGGAGCCGCGTCCATCCATGATGTATACTGGTAAGATAGAAGTCTAGTTAGCTACATTTTCAAATTTTGACAGAAATTTGTTTCCATTTCAAGTTAAAGTGTACTGTTAGCTAGCTAGATAACGTTACATGTATGATGTTATTATTCTCAGAGCCATTTGCTTTGCTAGTTATAGCCTAATGTTAGCTAGCTAACATTGATCCTGATTGGTTAGCTACCCGCAGATTCATGCAGGGTAATAATGTCATGAGTTGGGATTATTGTTCATTGTTTAGCTAGCTAGCTAAACAATGCGACAACTGTTGATAGACGTAGCTGGTAAATTCACTCTGACTGAACGCCACCTCCGTCAAAGGAACCCACATGAAGTTCATGGACCCATCAGAACCCCTCCCAAAACCCCACCTGTTTTGTTTTGGTTGTTGGTCAGTGACTCTTTGTTAGTTCCCCCTTCTTTTGAGTGACATTTTTGGTTTTCTTGCTCTGGAACATAACAATATGAGAATAGAAAGGTTCAGAGCTTTTGTGAAATATCACAGCACAGTAGAAAGATATACTGTATGGCAGCTAGAAATCAAAAATGGATGGTCTTCAGAGATAGATGGGAGGGGTATGAGGGCTAGAAACAAACAAAAGATAACTAATGTAAAATATACTATCTGTAAAATATATGAAGTATGTATAAGCTGGAAGTGGAACACTAAGTATTGTTGTCCATTGGTTTACTCAAATTAGGGGAGGGGTGGTTGGGTTAGGGGAAAATAATAAAGATGGAAAATATATATAAAAAATATATATATTTAAATTAATTAAAAAAATACAATCTGTGTGTGTTTGGGTATACAGTATAGTGTATATGCCTGTGGGTGAGTGTACACACTTGTGTGTCTGTCGGCCTCTTAGCATTTGTTATAGGGTGTCTGCCACGTCTTCACAGCCTATTACACAGAGAACATTTCATGGTATTGAACAGCTCTTCATCCTTAAGCAGAGGACAAAGAACACCCCTCAAGAACAGATGAGGGGAAGGATGGAGAAAGAGAGAGATTGAAAGAGACCAGATGAGGGGAAGGATGGAGAAAGAGAGAGATTGAAAGAGACCAGATGAGGGGAAGGATGGAGAAAGAGAGATTGAAAGAGACCAGATGAGGTGTGTGTGTGTGTGTGTGTGTGTGTGTGTGTGTGTGTGTGTGTGTGTGTGTGTGTGTGTGTGTGTGTGTGTGTGTGTGTGAGAGGTGGCTAGGTCCCTTGAAGAGGGGGCACGTCGATGTGGCTAGCCATGCAAGTGATTGGAATTAAAGCCTGATTAGGTCCCCAGCATACCTTTATCTAAACCACACACACACACACACACACACACACACACACACACACACACACACACACACACACACACACACACACACACACACACACACACACACACACACACACACACTCACATTGTAAGTCACTTTCACTCAGATATCATATCAACATGGCATAAGTCACTTTCACTCAGATATCATGTCAACATGGCATAAGTAATAACACATTTTGTTTTTTCTGTAAAGCAAACGTATTTGTTTAACTTTTGTTTAATCTGTATGTATTAATTATCATTTTTTATCCTGGAGCTGTGAGTTAATGTATAGCGGCCAATGTATAGCTAATAGGCTATGTGTTTATAGATGGTCTAAGGTAAATGAAACTACAGTAACCAAGGTGATAAAGGCTGGTGTCATTCCTGCTTGTTTTTGCATAGTAAGGCCACTCCCCCACCTGCTAGAGCCCCGTTTCTCTCTCTCCTCTCGCGCTGTATCAGTTCCAGTTAATAAAGTACCTTAAAAATCTGGTCTGGATCCGACAAGGTTTTTGGACCTGTGAAGACCACTAGTGAGCATTTCTCCTTTGTCAAGATAATCCATCCACATGACAGGTGTGGCATATCATTAAGCTGATTAAACAGCATGATGATTACACAGGTGCACCTTGTGCTGGGGACAATAAAAAGCCACTGTAAAATGTTGTTTTTTTTCACACAACACAATGCCACCTCCACATCCGGCTTCTTCACCTGCGGGTGTGTTGGCGGAAGAAAGAGTTACAATAAAATCTATTTTTGAAATCAAACTTCCAAGGCCACAGCTGTGGGATTTCAGATCAGACATAGTTTCTAATACAAACATGCTATGTTCAACAGGTAACCCCGTTGTGGCATGGAGATACTGTAGGTGTGGCTGAAGGACTCCCAGTGCAGCACCATAAACTGATTACTAATCAGTACACCTGCAATGCATTCCCTAATCAACTGACTGGCACAAGAGTGCAGGCTGGACCTCACTCAGGTGGAGCAGTTAGGAAGACACAGCGTGCCTACACTCCCACTGACACTGTGTGTCGCTCTACATGCACAGACTCCTCAGGAGAGTTACAGACTCTGCCAGTAAGGCCACACCGTTGCAAGAGACTACAGCTGGCCACCATCTTTAACCACCCTCTTGCCTGAAAGGGACTAGCACGCCAAAAAGACACCAAAAGCTGGAGTAAAGAATCTGAATCTTTACTTTGTTGTGTGTTTACTCATTGCTCACTGAACCCTTAGGCCTATGCCTTGAATTATACTCAGTTGGTAACCCCTTAATTGAAAATACCATAAGGCTAGCTTGAATTGGTATACATACAAGATTGGCTAGAACTGTACCATTGGGCCGATGCCTCGAGCGAGAACGCGGGTTAAAACAAGTCAGTGATGGTCACTTGTTGCTGTCCTGCTGTATGATGATAATGCTGATAAATGATGGTTGGGATTACCTGAGCGGAACTTGGGGTGTTGATCAGTCAATGTCTCAGCGCAGCCTTGAAATGCGAGGACAGGGTCCAGGCACCATGATGACTTGGATGGACCCTATCCGCTCTGTAGAACATCTTCTGTTTCCAAAAGGTGTCAAAGTATACCACAAAAGTAACTCCAACAGAGATACAGTAGACTCGTAGCCAGTCGTGTAGTGCAAGCGACCTACTGAATTTGTCGCTTCCACGACTGTGATGGCACTGGGCCTGAAATAATTGGACGTTTATTGGAGTCTTTCAGATTTCCAATCAATTCTATAAAACCCAGTTTCAGATGTTCGGAGCTAGCCACCCTAATGTCATTAGATCCCACATGTATTTTCGACAGCGACAGACCCCGTGTTCTGGCGTAAAACGGTAGGAAGCAGCCTAGTAATGTCCTGTACCTGAGTTCCTGGAACCAAGATGTTTCTCACCATAGAGCTGCCGATTTTATAATTGACCCTGCAAGACAACCAGCTAAATTTAAGAGAATTATGTCTATGGTAATGCAGTTCTACATGCACAGGCATGAAACTGTTGAAGAGCTAGATTTACTCATTCTTATGACTTCTCTTGTAAGACAAAGCTGCCTGAACTCAAATAAACCACACAACCAAGTTTACATCCTCAGCCCCTCAGCCGCCGCCAAATCGTTAAGACGCTGACAGACGATTTTGTGAGAAGCCCGATTTTTCGGGGATGTCTCATGGTTTGACAAACACCGCTCTAGCACCGTCACAGGAATACACCGCAGATAAGGAAGTGGGACATAGGCGGATACAGTGGATTGAGGAGCATCCAATGCAAAATTTGATATCTCTACCTTAAACTGACAGATTTTTATGGGATTTCTGAAATGCTAATTAGATGTCCGTGGGGGTGCAGACATTGACCATAGGTGGTTAAGTTTAGGCATTGAACGTTTAAGGTAAGGGTTAAGGTTTGGGATAGAATCAAATATTTTTTTCTAAAAAAAACCTTCTATTCCTGGATTTCAACATGCAACCTTTGGCACCAGAGGCAGATGCTTGCTTACACTCATCTCTCATCCCCCATCCACAACATCCTAGCAAAACTGAAACCAAAACCTCTCATAAAGTGGCATTTTACACACATGCTGAGCAGTCCGTGCTTGACGCATGCACAGACCACACACACACACACACACACAGACACACAATGACTCTCTCCTTTATTTACTCAGCCTGTATCTCTAACTCTGCTACTGAGCTTATTTTTGTATTCCTGTCTTGACGTACCTCTTTTTAAACAACTGAGAGATAGGAGAGAGTTCAGTCAGAGAGATATCGAAAGAGAGAGGGAGAGCGAGAGAAAGACAGAGAGAGACAGAGAGAGATGTGGAAGGTTTTCATGTCTTTATTAACATGTTGTTCAGGTTTTTTCCTACAACAGGAATGAGAGATCTCCCTGGGGAGAGTTGGTGTTCTGTATGTGTGTGTGTGTGTGTATGTGCGTATATTTGTTTTTATGTGTGTGTATATGTGTGTGTGTGTGTGTGTGTGTGTGTGTATGTGCGTGTATTTGTTTTTATGTGTGTGTGTATGTGTGTGTGTATGTGTGTAGACGTGGTGTTCCGATGTCTGTGAGTATTTGTTGTTGTTGACCTACTTTAGCCTAATGATGCCGGCACACCTCCTTAAACACTCTACGGCATCTGGTCCCGGAAGGGAAATAGCTCTCTCTCTCTCTCTCTCTCTCTCTCTCTTCCTGTTTTGCTTTTCTCTAGCTCTCGCTCTCTCCCACACTGTTCTTCTTCTCTGTCTCCCTCGCTCGCTCTCCCGCTATCTGTTCTCCTTCTCTCTCTCCCTTTACTTCTCTGTTCCTCTCTCTCTCTCATCCCTCTTTTTCACTCTCTCTCTTTCTCGAGAGATGATCTTTTGTTTGGCCTCTAGTATCAGCCTCAAACGTACCCTTCCCCATACACAAACAGATAAAACCCAACACACAGCGGCCTATTTAGATGCTGTCACCACTATTATCCTACAAGGTTGCCATGTTGCCTCTCTAAACCTTCAGATGCTGTCACCACTATTATCCTACAATGTTGCTATGTTGCCTCTCTAAACCTTCAGATGCTGTCACCACTATTATCCTACAATGTTGCTATGTTGACTCTCTAAATCTGCTATAATTCTAATATCAGGTGTTCACATTGAATGTGTCTAATCCCAGGTTTTCCATCTGGATTGATTTTACTCCTGATAATCCCAGCTCTTTTTGGCCCTTCGCACCAAAGCATAAGCCTCAGAAACGCATTCTGCTCACCTTTGATAAGAAACCCTTAGTGCTGTTTTAGAGACCGGATCAATAGAGATAAAATGAGATTAGATCACCTGCAAAACAAACTCACGTATCCTCTCACGGTTCATTTTAGAGGTGATGCACATTGAGAGTCATTTATAACATCAACTTTATAGTGACAGTCATGACATTACCCACTTGAGTGACTGGACCTGAATTTTTCTACCACTGAATGTAAATATGATTCTTCCTATTCTCCTTCATCTTAAACTGTCAATACACAGTTTTTTTGTGGTTAATACTGTCATTATTATTAGTGGTAAATTGTGTCATGATTATGCTGAGTGTCATTATTGTAACTTTTATAACGTTTGCGTCTGTCAGATTTCAATCATTCACGAATAATGCTGGAGTCCAAAGGCAGCAAACGGAGAAGCCGGCTGATAAATATGCCTGATCGCTGACCCTACTATCCAGCTGCTGAACAGGATAGGTACATTTGCCCTACAGTGCATTCGGAAAGTATTCAGGCCCCTTGGCTTTTTTCACATTTTGCTATGTTACAACCTTATTCTAAAATCAATAAAACACATTTTTTGATCAATCTACACACAATACACCACAGTTTTTTTTATACATTTTTGCAATTATATTTACATAAGTATCCAGACCTTTTGCAATGAGACTCGAAATTGAGCTCAGGTGCCTCCTGTTTCCATTGGTCATAACTTGAGATATTTCGACAACTTGATTGGAGTCCACCTGTGGTATAGTCAATTGATTGGACATGATTTGGAAATGCACACACCTGTATATATAAGGTCCCACAGTTGACAGTGTATGTCAGAGCAAAAATCAAGCCATGAGGTCGCAGGAATGTACGTTGGGCAATTGGGGGAGAATGGCCTTGGTCAGAGTTGTGACCAAGAACCCAACGGTCACTTTGACAGAGCTCCAGAATTCCTCTGTGGAGATGGGAGAACCTTGTAGAAGGAAAACCATCTCTGCAGCACTCCAGGCCCGACGGAAGCCCCTCCTCAGTAAAAGGCACATGACAGCCTACTTGGAGTTGCCAAAAGGCACCTAAAGGACTCTCAGACCATGAGGAACAAGATTCTCTGGTCTGATGAAACCAAAATTGCTCTTTGGCCTGAATGCCAAGCGTTACGTCTGGAGGAAACCTGGCACCATCCCTACGGTGAAGCATGGTGGTGGCAGTATCATGCTGTGGGGATGTTTTTCAGCGTCAGGGACTGGGAGACTAGTCAGGATCAAGGGAAAGATGAACGGAGCAAAGTACAGAGAGATCCTCCAGATCGCTCAGGACCTCAGACTTGGGCGAATGTTCACCTTCCAACAGGACAACGACCCTAAGAATATAGCCAAGACAACACAGGAGTGGCTTCGGGACAAGTCTCTGAATGTCCTTGAGTGGCCCAGCCAGAGCCCGGACATGAACCCAATCGAACATCTCTGGAGAGAACTGAAAATAACTGTGCAGCGACGCTCCCCATCCAACCTGACAGAGCTTGAGAGGATCTGCAGAGAAGAATGAGATAAACTCCCAAAATACAGGTGTGCTTTGTAAGTAGGCTAGGTGTGACTCTATCTTGTGATTAAGCAAATAATTATTGGTTATTTTACTGATTAAAGATCATGGACTGTTACCCTGTGTATATTAGCATTACATTTTAAAGACACTCTTATCCAGAGCAACATACAGTTAGTTAGTGCATATACTGTATTTTTTTGGTTCTGGTCCCACTTGGGAATCGAACCCACAACCCTGGCATTGAAAGCACCATGCACTAGCATCTGAGCTACACGGGACTATGAGTAATGTTTTCCATATCTCAGTATCTTTAGACTGTCTTTAGACTGTCCTGTGAGGCACATCAAAGTGCCCAATGGTCAGAAGGAGAGCATCTTTTTGAAGGATCAAATGTAGAGGCCTTTAAGACGGAAAGGAAGAGGAGGCTGGTTCCCCTGCAGCCGGACAGCATGCTGGGCTAGGGAGGTCTGCCCTGTGCTTAAAATTAAAGGTATTTGATAGCTTGTGTGTTAAGGAGAGGAAGGTAGATTGAGCTTTATTATGTCACACAACAAAAGTATTTTAGTAACTAGTGTGTGTTTTTTTTTTTTATGTCATAGGTAAGTGTAAGGGAGGAGAACCTCGGAGGCAAAGACCACCAGCTTCAGTGACACTGGAGGCTTTTAATGTTAAATGCCCTTTTGCACTTTTATTATAAAATGATAAAGTATAACATATTATAGGATTCTTCTTGTAACATAACAATATAATTACTGTCCCTGTACTGATTTTAAAATGTGGGAGATAAAGCGGTTTCGAGACCTACCATCTCTCTCTGGCTGCAAACCAGGAGAAATTATGTATATAATATAACTTTCGTAAATCGACATCTGTTCAAATCACACATCATGGGCACTGCAACAGGAAACACTTAATTTTTCATAACAGATTAATTCAATACTTATTTTTGCCACAGGAGATGAAACATCTTCGTTTTGAGGAGTGGGAGAGCAGGTGGAGGAAGGTAAGGGATTTCACCAAGTTGATATTGTCTGTATATTATGTAAGGGATAAACCCAGATGTTCTGTACATTACCTTGGACGTAATGGAGTTAATTTTTCCAAGGTAATGCACAGAACGGAGGCGTTTATCCCTCTTGTACCACAGTTGCCAAAGAAAACAACACTAAAGCACACATTTACAGGAGAAATCCTTCTGCGGCTTGCTGCTACTGTTACTATGCGCTGGCTTCTTGCTCCCACCACCATCCCAGCCTCCACCTGTTCTGTGTTCCTGCCTGGGGGTTGGTATAGTTTACCGCACTCACTGCCTATTGGCTATTTGGCTATGATGCCCATTTGGTCTTTTTAGATGTGGTCACCCTAATTTCAGGCAGGGGTATCAAACTCATTCCAGGTTTTAGTTTTTTATTTTCAAGGTGAGAGGAGTTCCTTAATTAGTGATCTTAATTGATCAATCAAGTACAAGGGAGGAGTGAAAACCTGCAGATACTCCGCCCTCCGTGGAATGTGTGACGTGCCTTAGGGGATATTTGTATGTGTGTGTGTATGTTTGCTCAGTTTGTATGCAGAGTTTATCTCTCTGTGTGTTCATACAGGAGAGGTAGGCATTCTCATAATAGCTCTAGCTACTAACAGAAATACACACACAGAGAGAGAGAGAGCGAGACAGCGAGAGAGTCACATGTACAGGGTTGCAGATGTAATTTCAAGGTACAGAGAATTCTTAAGCTTCGAGCTCCAACAATACAAGGCAAAGTTAAATAAAACAATACAATATAATAAAAATAGATAATAATAACGATATAATTAATATTAAAAACTGGGTGGTTCCAGCCCTGAATGCTGATTGGCTGACAGCCGTGGTATATGAGACTGTATACCATGGGTGTGACAAAACATTTGTTTTTACTGCTCTAATTACTTTAGTAACCAGTTTATAATAGCAATAAGGCACCTCGGGGGTTTGTGGTATATGGCCAATATACTACGGCTAATGGCTGTATCCTAATGGCTGTATCCTAAGAACAGCCCTTGGCCGTGGTATATTCACCATATATACCACCCCCTCGTGCCTTATTGCTTAAATATACACACATAATAACTGTGGCAATGGTGGGAGGGGTAAGGCAGCTGACTAGTGGTGGCTATTCACCATGATAATACAAACGGAGGAAGAGATATTAGAAATACAGACATTGTCATCCTACATGAAACATGGTATAGAGGAGACAGACCAACTGGAAGCCCTCTAGGTTACAGAAAGCTGGTAGTCCCATTCCCCAAACTACCAGGTGTGAAACAGGAAGAGATTAAGGGGGTATGCTAATTTGGTATAGAGCAGACCTATACCTGTATAGAACTCACTCTATTAAATTAAACAAAACAGGAACATTTTACATTTGGCTGGAAATTCAAAAGGAATTATCTCAACAGAGAAATATGTCCTCCTGTGCGCTACCTACCTACAGTATACTCTCCCCCCACTAGGATCTACACTACTAATGCCAAGAGTGTGCAAAACTGTCATCAAGGCAAAGGGTGGCTATTTGAATCTGAAATATAAGATATATTTAGATTTGTTTAACACTTTTTTGGTTACTACATGATTCCATATGTGATATTTAATAGTTTTGATGTCTTCACTATTATTCTACAATTTAGAAAATAGTAAAAAATAAAGAAAAACCCTTGAATGAGTAGTTGTGTCCAAACTTTTGACTGGTACTGTATATGTACATATCTCTTTCACTTACGTCGTACCCCTCCCTGCACATCGACTCGGTACTGATACCCTGTGTATATTACTATAACGATACAAGGCGAGACCCAGATGTAGAAACAGGAGGCAGATGGTTTGAGTCTCTGATATTTATTGAACAACAAGGGGCAGGCAAGAGGCAGGTTGAGGACAGGCAAGAGTTCATAAACCAGGTCAGTGTCCAAATGGTACAGGGCGGCAGGCAGGCTTGAGGTCAGGGCCAGGCACAATGGTCAGGCAGGCGGGCTCAGTGTCAGGGTAGGCAAAAGGTCAGAAAAGAGAGACTAGGAAAAACAGGAGCTTGGAAAAAACACTGGTTGACTTGGCAAGACGAACTGGAAACAGACAAATAGAGAACACAGGTATAAATACACTGAGGGTAATAGGGAAGATGGGTGACACCTGGAGGGGGGTGGACAGATCAGGATGTGACAGTAACCCCCCCTCTAGGGGCGCCACCTGGCGTCCTAACTGGGCGCATACCTGGTTGAACGGGGCACCGGCGGTGAAAGTCAGTGAGGAGAGCCGGGTCCAGGATGTCTTCTGCGGGGACCCAGTACCTCTCCTACGGGTTTGCGGGACTCCACCCGGAGGGGCAGGTCCCGTGTTGATAGCCATACCCTCTGCCCAAGACGATAGCGGGGAGCCGGAGTCCGGTGGTAGTCCGCTTGTCGACTATAGAGCTGGAGCTGGTCTTGAGAAGAGCCGCCCAAGCTCTTTTCCAGGTACTCCGACAGCGGTGGACGAACATCTGGGCCAAGGGTATGTTGACTTCCTGTTCTTGCTCCGGGAAGAGAGGGGGCGATGAGGAATGGGCAGTGGCTGAGGGAGGCCCGACGGAGCTTGCCACGGAGTCTTATTCTGGGCACATACCGTGCATACGGTGACGAAGGCGGAGGCATCAGGAACCATAGTGGGCCACCAGAAGCGTTGTCGGAGGAAGGCCAGAGTTTGATGGGAGCCAGGATGGCAGGTAAACTTGGAGGAATGAGCCCATTCCAGGACAAGGGGGGAATCAGGGACGACGAACATCCGGTTAGCCTGGTCCCCTGACTTGTGGACCAGGGTCTCAATACCCCAGACAACTGAAGCCGCAAGGCATGAGATCGGGAGGATGGTCTCAGAGTCAGAGCTTGTGGCAGTTGAACTGTACACCTCTCTACCTCTCCCCTTTCTACCTCTCCCCCTCTCTACCTCTCCCCCTCTATACCTCTCCCCCTCTCTACCTCTCCACCTCTCTACCTCTCCCCCTCTATACCTCTCCCCCTCTATACCTCTCCCCCTCTCTACCTCTCCCCCTCTCTACCTCTCCCCCTCTATACCTCTCCCCCTCTCTACCTCTCCCCCTCTATACCTCTCCACCTCTCTACCTCTCGCCCCCTATACCTCTCACCCTCTCTACCTCTCCCCCTCTCTACCTCTCCCCCTCTATACCTCTCCACCTCTCTACCTCTCGCCCTCTATACCTCTCACCCTGTCTCCCTTTCCCCCTCTCCCCCTCTTTCCCTCTCTCTAACTCTCCCCCTCTCTACCTCTCCCCCTCTCTACCTCTCCACCTCTATACCTCTCCACCTCTCTACCTCTCGCCCTCTATACCTCTCCCCCTCTCTACCTCTCCCCCTCTCTACCTCTCCCCCTCTATACCTCTCCCCCTCTCTACCTCTCCCCCTCTATACCTCTCCCCCTCTATACCTCTCCACCTCTCTACCTCTCGCCCCCTATACCTCTCACCCTCTCTACCTCTCCCCCTCTCTACCTCTCCCCCTCTATACCTCTCCACCTCTCTACCTCTCGCCCTCTATACCTCTCACCCTGTCTCCCTTTCCCCCTCTCCCCCTCTTTCCCTCTCTCTACCTCTCCCCTCTCTACCTCTCCCCCTCTCTACATCTCCCCCTCTCTACCTCTCCCCCTCTCTACCTCTCCCCCTCTCTCCCTTTCCCCCTCTCCCCCTCTTGCTACCTCTCCCCCTCTCTACATCTCCCCCTCTCCCCCTCTGTACATCTCCCCCTCTCCCACACTCCCACACTCCCCCTCTCCACCTCTCTACCTCTCTACCTCTCTCCCTCTCTCCCTCTTTACCTCTCCCCCTCTGTACCCCTCCCCCTCTCCCCTCTCGACATCTCTACCTCTCCCCCTCTCTACCTCTCCCCCTCACCCTCTCTACCTCTCCCCCTCTCTACCCCTCTCTCCTTCTCCCCTTTCCCCTCCACAAGGGCCTGTGCGAGGGGTGACCTCTGCCTCTCCCACACACACACACACACACACACACACACACACACACAGACACACACACACAGACACACACACACACACACACACACACACACACACATCCTCTGTGTTGGCCCTTTACAACCCAGGAACAGATTAGCAATGGCACTGTTTTGACTTCTCACCTCTGACATTTGTAAGAGTGTGTGGAGTTCCCACCCCTGGCCTGGTCCTGAAATCCAATTACACAGCCATGTGGGGAGGCAGGGAGAGGTAGGGAGAAGTAGATAGAGGCTGGGCCAAGCAGGGAGAGACAGGGAGAGACAGGGAGAGACAGGGAGAGGCAGGGAGAGGCATGGAGAGGCAGGTTGAGGCAGGGAGAGGGAGCGAGAGGCAAGGAGAGGCAGGGAGAGACAGGGAGAGACAGGGAGAGGCAGGGAGAGGGAGCGAGAGACAAGGAGAGGCAGGTTGAGGCAGGGAGAGGGAGCGAGAGGCAAGGAGAGACAGAGAGAGACAGGGAGAGGGAGCGAGAGGCAGGGAGAGACAGGGAGAGGAAGGGAGAGGCAGGGAGAGGGAGGGAGTGGGAGGGAGAGGCAGGGAGAGGGAGCTAGAGGAAGGGAGAGGCAGGGAGAGCGAGCTAGAGGAAGGGAGAGGCAGGGAGAGGGAGCTAGAGGCAGGGAGAGGCAGGGAGAGGGAGGGAGGGGGAGGGAGAGATTTTTTATGTGTTATACTGTTACTATAATGTCATAAGTGACTCTCCAAAGAGCATCACCTCTAAAATGAACCGTGAGAGAGGAAAAGAGTTTTCTTTCCTGGTGATCTAATCTCATTTTATCTGTATTGATCCCTTCTCCAAAACAGCACTAAGGGTTTCTTATTAAGGTGAGCAGAAAGTGTTTCTGAGATTTAAGCTTTGGTGCCAAGAGCTGTTTTATTTATTTTTTTATTTTTTTTATTTTCTCTGTCCCAATAAAGGTGTGTTAACTGGGATTATCAGGAGTAAAATCAATCCAGATGGAACACCAGGGATTAGACAACACATGGAATCCTGTTATATTTTCTCTGATATTAGACTTACAGCAGGTACTTGATACTTGGTGCCAATAGAAAGAAAAAGCATCTCTCTAGAGAAAAATAGAAAGTGAGAGAGAGAGAGAGAGAGAGAGAGAGAGAGAGAGAGAGAGAGAGAGAGAGAGAGAGGGGAGAGATACAGAGAAAGAATAACAGGGAGGGAGAGAGAGAGAGAAAGAGAGAGAGAGAGAATAACAGAGAGTAAGAGAATAAAAACAGATAGAGAGAGGGATAGAAAGATATTTCCCTTCCAGGAATTTAGATGCCGTAGAGTGTTTAAGGAGGTGTGCCAGCATCATTAGGCTAAAGTAGGTCAACAACAACAGATACTCAGAGACTTCAGAATCCCCGTCTACACACACACACATATGTTCACACACATGCTTACAAAAAAAAGGAAAACAAATAAAAAACAAAATACACACAAGAACAGAGAAGAGACCAACTCTCCCCAGGGAGATCTCTCATTCCTAATGTAAAAGAAAACAGAACAACATGGTAATAAAGACATGAAAACCTCCTTCCACATCTCTCTCTCTCTCTCTCTCTCTCTCTCTCTCTCTCTCTCTCTCTCTCTCTCTCTCTCTCTCTCTCTCACACTCTCTCTCTCACTCTCTCTCTCTCTCTCTCTCTCTCTCTCTCACTGTGCATTCTGAACTCTCTCCAAGAATCATTTCTAGTCATCTCTCCTCCTTCCTTTCAGGCTTATTTTTCTTCTTTGGACTTTATATGGTGATTGGCAACTAACTTTAATAAGGTGGGAGAGGCGGGACTTGCACGGCGTTCAGCGTTACAAATAGAACCAACTTCTATTTTAGCGTCTGGCAACGCAGACACTCGTTGGCGTCCCCGAGCAGTGTGGGTGCAGTGTGGGTGCAGTGACTGAATAACATGTATGTTTACATTTATTTTGCAACGGTTGCGCAAGCGAGGTTTGGGTAGCATGTAAGAGCAACAGCGAGCGCTGTTACCTTCAAGTAGGTTTCAGTTTTGTTAGGGTATTGTGGACAGGGACTGGTGTAAGCATCTTCCTCTGGTGC
The DNA here is from genome assembly GCA_023634145.1 of Thymallus thymallus. NCBI lineage: Eukaryota > Metazoa > Chordata > Actinopteri > Salmoniformes > Salmonidae > Thymallus > Thymallus thymallus. The sequence goes on from CM042379.1 coordinate 29,428,678, forward strand.
CAAAGGTTGCAAGTTCAAATCCAGTGAGAGAAAGTTATTTCTGAGATTTTTGTTTTAAGCCTATCCCAAACCTCAAAGGTACATTTAAGCACTAGTATTTACAGCTAACTGTAACTGTAAATCACCATATTGGCATCACTGGCAGGATGCAACAATGGCTGAATTTACTGAGAAAAAAAAAATGGCAGAATTGGCAGAATTTACTGAGTAGCTCCTAGTCTGGGAATTAGTTTATTACAGAGGATGAAATAATGTTAGTTAGGGAGCCAATAAACCTGCTGAAGCCGTTCATGTTTGAGCCGATCGTTGCCCCAGATCAAATAGTTTGTTCTCGTAGCAGTAACAACACAGACGTGCCGCCTGAAACACCTCAGCTAAAGGGTCGGCGTAGACAAACACAAACTGGGGTGAGTGGGGATGCTGCCAGATAATGGCCTGAGCATGAGTGTGTGTGTGTGTGTGTGTGTGTGTGTTATAGAGAGATGTTGGCGATAGCGCTGTGTGGCGTGATGGTAACACATTTAACTTTTCATTAGATGACCGGAGTTCGAATCGCAGACAGCATCATGATTCATTAGTTTCGGTATCAGACTAACTTTTCTTATGATTTTGTTTGCAGAGCATACAGGCTGGCAGTTTATCGCCAGTTCCAAATTGGACGAGGTGTACGACGGCTCATCCCTGCCTGTGTCGTTTCCTACATAAAGCGCGCGCACCCAGAAGCAAAAGCATTTCCATAGGGTTTGAGTGTGAATAAAACCAGTCAATTTAGTATTTATTTATTTTAGTTAACCTTTATTTAACTAGGCAAGTCAGTTAAGAACAAATTCTTATTTACAATGATGGCCTACCCCGGCCAAACCCGGACAACGCTGGGCCAATTGTGCGCCGCCCTATGGGACTCCCAATCACAGCCGGTTGTGATACAGCCTGGAATCTAACCAGGGTCTGTAGTGACGCCTCTAGCACTGAGATGCAGTGCCTTAGACCACTCCTTACTCCTGCTGTAATGTTTTTTCTAGTCATATACCTAATGCCTGCACCTTATTTATTTTTTATTTAACTAGGCAAGTCAGTTAAGAACAAATTCTTATTTACAATGACAGTCTACCTAAAAGGTCAGCCCCTGGAGCAAATTAGGGTTGCTCAAGGACACATCAACAGGTTTTTCACCTTGTCAGCTCGGGTATTCGAACCAGCAACCTTTCGGTTACTGGCCTAACCGCTAGGCTACCTGCCGCTCCTTATGTGAAAATAGTATTAGTTAAATTGTCTACTATAACAACAGGTTCAAGCATAATCAGATAAACTTGTTTGAATATCTTTCCACGCGCACTAATCCCGTGTCCCTATTGCTAGAGTAGTGACTTCAACTAGCTTTGGCTGCCATCTATTGGAAAGGAATGGTAACTACACTGCACAGCTAGTTAGCATAGTCAAAGTAGACTTTAATAATATAGGCCATTTAGCAGACACCTTTATCCAAAGTGAACTGGGTACATGGTAGTGGAAACAGATAATAGAAACAGGATTACAATTTTGATATCATGGATGGTCAGTCCTTGCATCTATAGCTGGTCCCATTTCTCCAGCCCCATCCCTCAGCTTTTCACTGAAAGAGGAGCAGGGAAACACTGTGTTATTGTTTATACTGCTGATTGACACTTTAAGAAGTTAAGATGCAGATTTAAGGCACCACAGGCTAATAGGACTGGGCAATACGGACTTTCAGCTCCCTCCAAAGATTTTCTATTGGGTTCAGGTCTGGAGACTGGCTAGGCCACTCCAGGACCTTGAGATGCTTCTTACGGAGCCACTCCTTAGTTGCCCTGGCTGTGTGTTTCGGGTCGTTGTCATGCTGGAAGACCCAGCCACGACCCATCTTCAATGCTCTTACTGAGGGAAGGAGGTTGTTGGCCAAGATTTCGCGATACATGGCCCCATCCATCCTCCCCTCAATACGGTGCAGTCGTCCTGTCCCCTTTGCAGAAAAGCATCCCGAAAGAATGATGTTTCCACCTTCATGCTTCACGGTTGGGATGGTGTTCTTGGGGTTGTACTCATCCTTCTTCTTCCTCCAAACATGGCGAGTGGAGTTTAGACCAAAAAGCTCTATTTTTGTCTCATCAGACCACATGATCTTCTCCCATTCCTCCTCTGGATCATCCAGATGGTCATTGGCAAACTTCAGATGGGCCTGGACATGCGCTGGCTTGAGCAGGGGGACTTTGCGTGCGCTGCAGGATTTTAATCCATGACGGCATAGTGTGTTACTAATGGTTTTCTTTGAGACTGTGGTCCCAGCTCTCTTCAGGTCATTGACCAGGTCCTGCCGTGTAGTTCTGGGCTGATCCCTCACCTTCCTCATGATCATTGATGCCCCACGAGGTGAGATCTTGCATGGTGCCCCAGAAAGAGGGAGATTGACCGTCATCTTGAACTTCTTCCATTTTCTAATAATTGCGCCAACAGTTGTTGCCTTCTCACCAAGCTGCTTGCCTATTGTCCTGTAGCCCATCCCAGCCTTGTGCAGGTCTACGATTTTATCTCTGATGTCCTTACACAGCTCTCTGGTCTTGGCCATTGTGGAGAGGTTGGAGTCTGTTTGATTGAGTGTGTGGACAGGTGTCTTTTATACAGGTAACGAGTTCAAACAGGTGCAGTTAATACAGGTAATGAGTGGAGAACAGGAGGGCTTCTTAAAGAAAAACTAACAGAGTCTGTGAGAGCCGGAATTCTTACTGTTTGGTAGGTGATCAAATACTTATGTCATGCAATAAAATGCAAATTAATTATAAAAAAATCATACAATGGGATTTTCTAAGTGTACCTATGATAAAAATTACAGATCTCTACATGCTTTGTAAGTAGGAAAACCTGTAAAATCGGCAGTGTATCAAATACTTGTTCTCCCCACTGTAAATACAAAATATTACTGCATTACAAGTTTTTTATATGATAATTAGGCAAATACACCTTAAATATGCGCTAATTTTCATATTACGAGAATCCGTTTTTCAACACATTGTTTCAAGGCAGAATGTTTTTTTGTTTGTTTAATTGTGATATGACACTCAATGGTCAGACTTTTACAGATCAGTTCATCAAAATATTGTAATTTCATAGAATTGTTTAAAAAACACAATTCACATGTATGATCAAATTACACGTATAGTCAAAACGACACAAGGTATCAAAAAAAGCCTCCGTAAAAGTCTGACTATAAGACCTAAGAACCTGTGTGTGGAACAATGTGAATGTACATCCTTTAAAGACTGAGAAAAATTAATTGGCGCACGGGGGAACATGTCATTTTGAAAAAATGACCGATGAAGACAGGCTAATGCAATTTAAATGTACTTTCCATAAATATGACCATTTATGTCACATTAATTGAACTCGTATTCATATATCACTTCTAAACTGACAAATAAACATAAAATGTACCTTTTAGACATTAATTTGCATTCTGTGTTCCTCCGATATCATTTGACATCCTAGGATATACAGGTACCATTTTCTCTGCAAACTCTCTATCAAAAAATGTATGGCCTCCATGGTTTTTTGTGACTGGGTGGATCTTCACCATCTGCTAGAGCTTGCTGGTACCAGCAGTAATGAACACACCTAGCTGGAAGTGAATCCTCCCTTGTGCCAAGTACCATCAAAGGATACATGAATGTATATGATGGCCTCCTCATCCTCCTTCAGCAACTCTACTATGTCTGGGTCTATATCTGTGTATCCCCTTCTGATTAGCTTTGCAGCACTCTCCATTGACTGTAGCCCTCTCTGATTCTCTGCAACTAAAGTGGGGGGGGGGAAGTACTTAACATGTCTGTCGACATTACGGTCATAACTGCAGGACTAAATATCAGCATGCTACTCTATGTAAATATTAGCATATCAGCATGTATTTACTTTATGTAAAACTAATGTCTCAGTAATCACAGCAGGCTACAGCCCTGTGACACTGTAGGCCTATGTGACAGTCTCATTGTAGAGTTATGTCTTCCTATCATTGCATTTTATTCACTTTGAATACATTTGCTGGAGCAAGGAAAGAAATATGAACTATACCCAGGAAGTCACCTGACAGTAATGGACTACACTCCCTTTTTATTTACTTGGCATGTCTCTGATATGAGCTGAGACTCAAGGAAGGAGTCCCTAGGGCTTATTTTCTTTAGAGATGCATAACCAAGTCCAAGTTTGTGGGCTAGAAGAACCATCCTCACATTTCTATCAAATGCCACATCTCCCCTGGAGCACTCCTGCAGCCTGGAGGAAGAGTAAACCCTCCTCACGATCACCTTCAGTGTGCCCGTTCTACCATGACAGAATCCCTGGTTGGTGGGGTCTACGGTCATTTCCAGTTGGTTTATTTGTGACGTGGAATAAAAGCCACTGTTGGCTGGCTGGCTGGCTGGCTTGCTGGCTGCTGTCTGGCTGTCTGGCTGGCTGTCTGGCTGGCTGGCTTCTGGCTGGCTGGCTGGCTGGCTGTCTGGCTGTCTGCTGTCTGGCTGTCTGCTGTCTGGTTGCTCGATGTTAGCTGTCATCTTCATCTAAAATAATTTGCATCGATGCGCTGCTGCCTCCTCTCCTCTAGTTACCTGTACTGCGACTGCCTCGATCGGCTGATCAAGCACATTTTTTCATCCATTCACTGCTTTTCTCGCATTGGCTAAGTGAGATCACCTATTTTTATTCGCACACTGTAGGTATATATTTTTCTCATTTTGTGTCTCTTTGGAAGAATGCACTGTGCATGCAGAGGGTTGCAATTCCATTGAATTGAGGAATAGTTTAACCAAAATATGCCACAAGACCTCAGTCATGGTGCCTACTGAGAAACGGCCCTCTTATTTGGGGGGATTTGGTCACTTCTACTGACCAGCACTGGGGCCTAACTCCTTTTAATACTTCAAATAGTTAGCATAATATTTTCTCCTATGTTAACGGATGGTCTCTGTGTTTATTTAAAACATTGGATTGTGGAGTATTTAAAACAGTTGTATTTAAACACATTTCTTCCATTTTCCAATCCATTATCCCCGCTGCATCCAGAACATTGGACCTGTAATTTATAGCTGGTGTATGCGGTATGAAGGTAAGCATAATATTTTCAAAAAACAACAAATCTTTAAAAAATATTACCAAAACTTGGTAACAAAAAAACTAACTATATTGCGTACACTTGGCAATCCTCGACACTTTTTAGTCAACTAGACACTGGTCCTGGGAAAATGGTGTCTTTGAATATGGTAAAAGGTGGTTCTATGATTGCTATGGCAATGCAAGTGCCATTAGCACTCAGGTTATGACAGTGCACTGGGTTAAATACCATGGCTTTGTTTACCGCCCACGCTTGCTTATCTGTGGTAAAATTGAATCTGAAATGCTTCTGTTTTATCAAATTGATTCTGTTTTGATAATAAATGTCAGTGTTGCTGCTCACTGTGCCTTTAATTACTGTAGCTTTTCAAGAACATTTCCAAGCGTACAAAGTAACCAAGTCAAATATGGTTTTGGTTTTCTTTCATGTAAACAACCTGCGTTATTATATAATTATCATAGACCGTTTGATATACAGATGTCGTATGGAATGAATGACATCTATTTGTTGTTCCATAGTGATTTCTCTGGTGAGCATGTCACTTGATCTGTAAATGGTTACATTGATTAAAGGCAAGGTGATGGGCGGGTTGATGTGCATTAACAATGAAATTGATGACATTTACAATAACTGTTGGACTTTTATCATGTGTAATTGTGTTTATTCACATTCACATACATTGACACCAAGTTAAGTAATTGGGTAACACCACCGTGCAGTGGAGCTTTCTGGATAACACTAGAGAAAAAAACAAGTGTAAATTTGTAACACAACTTTGAGTATACTTGACTCTGAAAAGAGTGATTAAATAACACTGCAGAGTGTAACTAAACCAGTGTTAAATATTATTACACATTTATGTGTGAATTTTAACACCATTTTGAGTCAAATAAATTCTGAAAATATGACACTACCTGTAGAGTAACTTTAACACTGTGTATTCTGGGACCAAATGTTATCTGAAACAGTGTTGAATTCAACTCTATAGGAGTTAATTATTAACACTTCTATTTTTACTGTGTAGCTGGGCCATGAGCTCTTTAGTGATGGTCCCGGTGGACCTCTTCTCCACCGTAGCACAGGAACACTCTGGCACTCTCAGTTTGGCATGCTGTACTAACCGTTCTTTCCTGTTGGTATTTAACAATTAAGGCATCTATTAGGCTATAGTCATATTCAAGAATCACTTCATATACTGTACATTGTCCATTTTATATGGGATGACAGACTGTCTTGAAATAAACAATAGCCTTAGAAATAACATGTACCTACTCTGCCTCCTGCAGTCTCCTCCAGGATGAAAACCTTTTCAGGGATGGAGATGTCATCCTGAAAACAAAAACGTTTTGTTAAGACAACTGAACCCAAATATATCAGTTGGCATTAACAAGCTACCTGTCTTGTATGCTTTGTCAACACACACACACACACACACACACACACACACACACACACACACACACACACACACACACACACACACACACACACACACACACACACACACACACACACACACACACACACACACACACACACACACACACACAGCAAATACAGGGACATTTCTTTTTCAGCAAACATTACCTATGTCAACTTCAGTCTAGCTAAATGAGATGGAGCTAACAAGACATTACAAAAACAAATCTGTCAACAAAATGTATTATAGTACTTGACTATCTGAGGTGGAAGCTAGCTACAGTAACTACCTAATAACACAGAGAAACTGTTGCAATTTTATTTGCAGTTGAGGTGCTTGCTAGCGTCAACAAAGTTTTCCAGTGTCTAACGCTAGCCTAGTCAACAACAGTCATGACCGGTTAACGTTACCTCAGGCTCCATTGACTCGCGTCACCTCCTCCATTCAGTCTGGCTTTTGCTTGACTCCAAAGTCAGCTATGTCGGTAACCCCTACACCATAACCCTCGAAATGTAAAATGGAGGCCTATGACTCCTTTCCATTCAGAAACTCCCGGTTGCCGCATCGCGAAGACTGCCTCTGTGAAGTGCTGTCTGCAGATCCTGCTAGCTCGAGCTGGCACATCCTTCCTCTTCAAGACATGGAGCCACTTCTTCAAAAGTTGTGGGTCATTCCTTCCAGTGACGTACTGGCGTCAGTCGTTACTATGGCAATTTAAAATGGCGCTGACCATAGCTCAAATAAACCTAGTTGATGATCAAAATTCAAAATATAGAGATGTTTTTATGTTAAATGCACATGTTTAGTAATATTGAATACATCTATTTGCTTAGATTTACTTCCTAAAGTGTTTCCATTCCCCTTAAACCCTTACCTTAACCATTCGGAGTGAATGCCTAACCTTAAGATTTGAGTTAACCTTAAACACTTTGACATTTTTAGTTTGAGAAACATGGATGAACGTCTAATTCTGAAGTGAAACTGTGAGAGCTAGTTGTGAAAAATATTATTTCTGGAGAGGGGAAAGGGAGACAGAGCATCTTCAAATGATGAATGGATTTTGGGAAGAGAGGATGAGAAGATGATGAGGGGGCTGAGGGTGTGAACTTGGTTGTGTGGTTTGTTTGAGCTCAAGTAGTTTTGTCTTCTGAGAAGTCATAAGAATTAAAGGGGTGTAAAGATAGCATGCCTGTGCATGTATACAGTGGGGCAAAAAAGTATTTAGTCAGCCACCAATTGTGCAAGTTCTCCCACTTAAAAAGATGAGAGAGGCCTGTAATTTTCATCATAGGTACACTTCAACTATGAGAGACAAAATGAGAAAAAAAAATCCAGAAAATTACATTGTAGGATTTTTAATGAATTTATTTGCAAATTATGGTGGAAAATAAGTATTTGGTCAATAACAAAAGTTTATCTCAATACTTTGTTATATACCCTTTGTTGGCAATGACAGAGGTCAAACATTTTCTGTAAGTCTTCACAAGGTTTTCACACACTGTTGCTGGTATTTTGGCCCATTCCTCCATGCAGATCTCCTCTAGAGCAGTGATGTTTTGGGGCTGTCGCTGGGCAACACGGACTTTCAACTCCCTCCAAAGATTTTCTATGGGATTGAGATCTGGAGACTGGCTAGGCTACTCCAGGACCTTAAAATGCTTCTTACGAAGCCACTCCTTCGTTGCCCGGGCAGTGTGTTTGGGATCATTGTCATGCTGAAAGACCCAGCCACGTTTCATCTTCAATGCCCTTGCTGATGGAAGGAGGTTTTCACTCAAAATCTCACGATACATGGCCCCATTCATTCTTTCCTTTACACAGAAAAACAGCCCCAAAGCATGATGTTTCCACCCCCATGCTTCACAGTAGGTATGGTGTTCTTTGGATGCAACTCAGCATTCTTTCTCCTCCAAACACAACGAGTTGAGTTTTTACCAAAAAGTGATATTTTGGTTTCATCTGACCATATGACATTCTCCCAATCCTCTTCTGGATCATCCAAATGCTCTCTAGCAAACTTCAGACGGGCCTGGACATGTACTGGCTTAAGCAGGGGGACACGTCTGGCACTGCAGGATTTGAGTCCCTGGCAGCGTAGTGTGTTACTGATGGTAGCCTTTGTTACTTTGGTCCCAGCTCTCTGCAGGTCATTCACTAGGTCACTAGGTGTGGTTCTGGGATTTTTGTGATCATTTTGACCCCACGGGGTGAGATCTTGCGTGGAGCCCCAGATCGAGGGAGATTATCAGTGGTCTTGTATGTCTTCCATTTCCTAATAATTGCTCCCACAGTTGATTTCTTCACACCAAGCTGCTTACCTATTCAAGATTCAGTCTTCCCAGCCTAGTGCAGGTCTACAATTTTGTTTCTGGTGTCCTTTGACAGCTCTTTGGTCTTGGCCATAGTGGAGTTTGAAGTGTGACTGTTTGAGGTTGTGGGCAGGTGTCTTTTATACTGATAACAAGTTCAAACAGGTGCCATTAATACAGGTAACGAGTGGAGGACAGAGGAGCCTCTTTAAGAAGAAGTTACAGGTCTGTGAGAGCCAGAAACCTTGCTTGTTTGTAGGTGACCAAATACTTATTTTCCACCATAATTTGCAAATAAATTCATTAAAAATCCTACAATGTGATTTTCTGGATTTTCTTTTCTCATTTCAAGTGTACCTATGATGAAAATTACAGGCCTCTCTCATCTTTTTAAGTGGGAGAACATGCACAATTGGTGGCTGACTAAATACTTTTTTGCCCCACTGTATCTGCGTTCCCAAAGACAAGACTAGGATTCTCTTGAATGTAGCTGGTTGTCTTGCAATTCTTGAATTGAATTTGAATTGACCACATCCCACAGGAAGCTAAATTTGAATAGAATTTGAATTAATTTAATGAAATTATAAATGGATAGTGTCCGTGTATCTATACAAATGTAAATGTTGACATCATGTATGATAACCAACATGTATAACAAAAGGTTGAATTAAATAAAAAATATTCTCCTCAAATTAGAAATGTATTATATAATAATTATTATAATTATATAATTTTGTAGGTTGTATAATAATTCATATTTCGGTCACACTGTATTTGGAAGTCGCATGTACACTCACTGGACCGTTTATTATTACCCTGTTCATGGCAAAACGGATTGCTCCCACAGACAGTGAGTCACGTGGTCCTGGCTTTCTATATAAAGCAGACAGACGGGCATTGAGGCATTTAGTTACTGTTCGATTGAACGTTCGAATGGGCAAAACGAGTGACCTAAGCGACTTTGAGCGAGGTATGATTGTCGGTGCCAGGCACGCTGGATCCAGTATCTCAGAAACAGCCGCCCCCCTGGGCTTTTCACACACGACAGTGTCTAGGGTTTACTAAGAATGGTGTGACAAACAAACAACATCCAGTCAGCTGCAGTCCTGTGGTCAAATGAGAATGGCAAGAATCATACAAGTTAATAGTCGGGCCACAAACCGACAAATAACGGTGCAGTACAACAGTGGTGTGCAAAACGACATCTCTGAATGCACAACTCATTGATCCTTGTCACAGATGGGCTGTTGCAGCAGACGACCACACTGAGTTCCACTCCTATCAGCTAAAAACAAGAGAAAGCGTCTCCCGTGGGCACACAATCACCAACAGTGGACAATCGAGGAGTGGAAAAACATTCCCTGGTCTGACGAATCCCGGTTCCTGTGGCGTCATGCTGATGGCAGAGTCAGGATTTGGCATCCAATCTGCAGCAGCTGCGTGATGCCATCGGGTCAACATGGATGAACATCCCTGTGGAGCATTTCTGAATGTAGAATCCATTCCCTGAAGAATTTAGGCTGTTCTGGAGGCAAAGGAGGGTCTGATCCGGTACTAGGTGTACCTAATAAACTGGCTGGTGAATGTAGATGCTCTACAGATGGTCATACTATCAACAAACTATCTGTTGATAAGCAACTGCTTGCTAAGGTTAGGGTTAGGGCTAGGGCTAAGGTTAGGATTAGGGCTAGTAGATAGTTCATTGAAATGTCATTGACAGTTATTGAACATCTACTGAACATCTACAAACCATCTACTTGGGACTATCTAAATAAAGTGAAACCCATATTTCACTTACATGTTAGAAAAAATACATTTTCCAGAAGTCAGTGTTTGATTTAGCTGAAGCTGAAGTTGAAGCTCATTTACTGCATTTCTATACAATTAAAAAATCTAAAATGCTATTTGGGTATTTGGTTTCATTGACCTTAGACCATCTATAAACACATACAGTGCTTTCGGAAGGTGTTCAGACCCCTTGACTTTCTCCACATTTTGTTAGGTTACAGCTCTATTCTAAAATGGATTAAATTGTTTTTTTCCCTCATCAATCTACACACAATACCCCATAATGACAAAGCAAAAACGGGTTTTTAGAAAACTGCTAATTAAAAAATGGAAATATCACATTATAGCCTCGGTTCTTCTTGGGTATGACGCTACAAGCTTGGCACACCTGTATTCATCTCCAGCGTCAATGTTGATATCTGAGTGAAAGTGACTAACCAAATCAATGGGAGCCCCTTGGAAGTCAGGGCCCCTGGGCCCGGCGTGCCCGGTGTGTAATTACGCCATGATTACCACAAGTTCAGATATCTGGCTAGACTCAATTACATATCTAAAACATTTGAACTTTAGCTAACATGGGCTAATTGATTGACATATAACAAGAGTATTTTAAAATTCACCTTGTGTATATTATATATTATTTACTATTATATAACAGTAAGTTGAGACCCCGACTGAGTTTTATTTTAATACATTTTTATACCTCAGTGTCCTCTTATGTAGCAACATCCATTGTTTCAGTCTGCACCTTGACAACTCAGGTGTGCTTTACCATCAAATATGCTGCCAGTACTTGAAATAAATTCAACAAACTACGTGCTGTGTTTGACTCAATCTGTGTCTCCGGTGTCATACGACTGAGGAGAGAGAAAGACACTAAAGAAAAAAAATGAGCTACATTTTCCAAAACGTTTAGAGAGGAGAGGAGAGAGGGGAGAGGGTAGGGGAGGGGAGGAGAGGAGAGGAGAGGGGAGGGGAGGAGAGGAGAGGAGAGGAGAGGAGAGGAGAGGAGAGGAGAGGAGAGGAGAGGAGAGGAGAGGAGAGGAGAGGAGAGGAGAAGTTGGACCAGCAAACCCAACAACATAACTTTATATGAACTTATACTTGAACTCTAACTGTTGTGAGTGAAAGTTTTGTTAGGTTTGTTGTGTCTCTCCTCAGGCTAAGTACAAGTACAAGTCATGAACCAGTGTTGAGAAGAGCAGAGATTACCATCTCAGCCTCAGGTAAACTCATGTTTAATGGAAGACACTAGTGAGAAACACAGCCTGGAGTCAAAGCCAAGGATTACATCTCCAATCAAATCAAATCACACAGGTGTAGACCTTATATTGAAATGCTGACCTACAAGCCCTTAACCAACAATGTTTAAGAAGTTAGAAAAAAAAAAGTAAAATATAAAGTAAAAGTAACATAGTAAAACAGCAGCAGTAAAATAACAATAGTGAGGCTTTATACAGGAAGTACCAGTACAGAGTCAATGTGAGGAGGCCATATACAGGAAGTACCAGTATAGAGTCAATGTGAGGAGGCCATATGCAGGAAGTACCAGTATAGAGTCAATGTGAGGAGGCCATATACAAGAAGTACCAGTATAGAGTCAATGTGAGGAGGCTATATACAGGAAATACCAGTACAGAGTCAATGTGAGGAGGCCATATACAGGAAGTACCAGTATAGAGTCAATGTGAGGAGGCTATATACAGGAAGTACCAGTACAGAGTCAATGTGAGGAGGCTATATACAGGAAGTACCAGTACAGAGTCAATGTGAGGAGGCTATATACAGGAAGTACCAGTATAGAGTCAATGTGAGGAGGCCATATACAAGAAGTACCAGTATAGAGTCAATGTGAGGAGGCTATATACAGGAAGTACCAGTACAGAGTCAATGTGAGGAGGCCATATACAGGAAGTACCAGTATAGAGTCAATGTGAGGAGGCTATATACAGGAAGTACCAGTACAGAGTCAATGTGAGGAGGCTATATACAGGAAGTACCAGTACAGAGTCAATGTGAGGAGGCTATATACAGGAAGTACCAGTATAGAGTCAATGTGAGGAGGCCATATACAGGAAGTACCAGTACAGAGTCAATGTGAGGAGGCCATATACAGGAAGTACCAGTACAGAGTCAATGTGAGGAGGCTATATACAGGAAGTACCCGTACAGAGTCAATGTGAGGAGGCTATATACAGGGGTACCAGTACAGAGTCAATGTGAAGAGGCTATATACAGGGGTACCAGTACAGAGTCAATGTGAAGAGGCTATATACAGGGGTACTGGTACAGAATCAATATGCGGGGTCACCAGTTAGTCGAGGTAATTGAGGTAATATGTAGATGTAGGTTTAGTTAAAGTGACTATGCATAGATAATAAACAGTGAGTAGCAGCAGTGTAAAAAAGGGGTCTGGTGGCCCTTTTATTAGCTATTCAGGAGTCTTATGGCTTGGGGGTAAAAGCTGTTGAGCAGCCTTTTGGACCTAGACTTGGTGCTCCGGTACCGCTTGCCATTCGATAGCAGAGAGAACAGTCTATGACTTGGTGACAGTCTATGACTTGGTGACAGTCTATGACTTGGTGACAGTCTATGACATTTACATTTGAAAAATTATTTGTACATGATGGATTTAGAGACTACTGTTTCAGATTAACTACTGTTGCATTAATTTGAAATATAGTTGGTGCTCCAATACTGAAGAGAGTGTTTGGTTCAGGATCTCTATCATGTTGTATAATGGAGACCTGTCAGAAACAGCCAATGATCATGCTGTATGATGGGGACCTATCAGAAACAGCCAATGAGAAAGGAGATGTGCATGTGGGAAATGAACAGAGTGAAGCTGGACCTGATTAAAATGATAAATTATAGATTATGGTGATTGATGTTTATTAACGTAGTATACAACACGCATGATGAGAGCTGATGACTGTAGTATAGAGGAGGAGATATGAAGGAGTTGATGAGAGCTGATGACTGTAGTATAGAGGAGGAGATATGAAGGAGTTGATGAGAGCTGATGACTGTAGTATAGAGGAGGAGATATGAAGGAGTTGATGAGAGCTGATGACTGTAGTATAGAGGAGGAGATATGAAGGAGTTGATGAGAGCTGATGACTGTAGTATAGAGGAGGAGATATGAAGGAGTTGATGAGAGCTGATGACTGTAGTATAGAGGAGGAGATATGAAGGAGTTGATGAGAGCTGATGACTGTAGTATAGAGGAGGAGATATGAAGATATCTCTCTCTCTCTCTCTCTCTCTCTCTCTCTCTCTCTCTCTCTCTCTCTCTCTCTCTATCGCTCTCTCTCTCTCTCTCTCCTCTCTCTCTCTCTCTCTCTCTCTCTCTCTCTCTCAGGTCCTTAGATTCCCTCTCTCCACTTCACTCGTTTCATCTCACCAGAATATTTCTCTCTCTTTTCTCTGTCTTCTCTTATCCTTCACTGTCTGCTCTGTTTATATCACTGGTTGATGAGTAACACACACACACACACACACACACACACACACACACACACACACACACACACACACACACACACACACACACACACACACACACACACACACAGACACACAGACACACACACACACACACACACACACACACACACACACACACACACACACACACACACACACACACACACACACACACACACACACACACACACACGGAGACACACACACACACACACACACACACACACACACACACACACACACACACACACACACACACACACACACACTGGAGCGCATGCATGACTGGACCTTCGCCTCCCGAGCCCATTGGGGGCAGCGATGAGACAAGATCGAAATAGGTGAGATAAAGTGTCACGAGAATTTCTATCTCAATGTTCTAAATGAACTATCACTCTAGCTTTGATTAATTCCCAGAGGCTGTAAGATTCTGGTTAACAAAGAATTAAGCAAAGTCTCAGTCTGCAACAGATCCGTAGTTTATTCAGAGAGCTCTCCCAAAACACTTTTATAGCATCCATTCACAGTCAAGCCCCCCCCCCCCCCCCCCCCCCCCCCCCCTATGTGTTGTATCTCAGGTCACTCCCTTCAAGACATTCCAGTACTTTTCCACTGACCACGTTCATTCCTACAAAGGAATCATTAACTGCAGTTTCTTGTCTAAAACCCCCCTCCCCTCACATGATTCTCATACATTTCACATATCGCTCACAGCTTCAGGGTGAAATAATCTAGTCATTATTTTAACATACAAATTATTCTATCATAAAGGGGATAAATTACAAAAATATATTTATTTTATTTTATTTTGCCTGTTTTGCATGTCATTTTGGCAGTAATACGTGTCCCCCATCAGTTTGCAAAGAATGTAAAAAAAATAATAATTGAATTAATAAAGCCGGTCTCTTTATTGCTTTCTTGAGTAAGGCAGCTCCAAAATGCAGTTGTTTCAGCCTAGCTCAGTGCTTTCTGTGGTGGGGAAGCCAGTGGAAAATACAGAGCGTAGGTGTTGGTAGTATTCTCTATTTGCGCCATGATTGGCACAGTGTTCTGTCATTCATGGGGACACTGCGTCACTACAAAATCTGCAGGGAGAGATAGGAATTTCAAGCCCATCCAAGAAGGCTCAAGGTCATTGGCCACAGATACAATTACGTCAAACGACGCTGATTGGCCTTTCAAAATCTTAGCTAGCAAGCTAGAAAAGCAGTCATCATCATGAATCAAGTCGACAATCTACTGGAAAATTCTTTTCAATCCTTGTCATATGAAGAGAAATTATAGATAAAACACAAATATTGGTGCTCATTGGCCATTGGACATAAACATTACACAGTTGATATCCTCTCTCTCCCATACTGCATGATCCTGGAAGACCTGTCGTAAAGTCATAAAACTACTCCTACTGGAGTTCACATCTCTGCCTAGCCGATTCACTGAAAGGGCTAGCGTCATGACAGTAAGAACGGCCCATGTTCTGAATTGTCACTGTACATTTCAAATAGATATATTGACTACGTTTGTCTTGATTCAGACCTGTTCAGAGACCCATATTGATTCATACCTGTTCAGAGACCCATATTGATTCAGACCTGTTCAGAGACTCATATTATGGGTCTTATTTGCACTACATTTTGCATTCTGTATATAGATTTATATTGTGTTTTTGACTATGTTTGTTTACTGTGTAACTCTGTGTTGTTGTTTTTGTCGCACTGCTTTGCTTTGTCTTGGCCAGGTCACAGTTGCAAATGAGAACTTGTTCTCAACTGACC
Organism: Thymallus thymallus; assembly: GCA_023634145.1. Classification (NCBI taxonomy): domain Eukaryota; kingdom Metazoa; phylum Chordata; class Actinopteri; order Salmoniformes; family Salmonidae; genus Thymallus; species Thymallus thymallus. Next base: position 29,444,572 of record CM042379.1, read on the forward strand.
TATCTGGTTAAATAAAGGTGAAATAAAAAAATAAATACAATTATTGAATTAGACCTGTTTAGAGACCCATAATGATTCAGACCTGTATAGAGACCTATATTGATTCAGACCTGTTCAGAGACCTAAATTGATTCAGACCTGTATAGAGACCTATATTGATTCAGACCTGTTCAGAGACCTAAATTGATTCAGACCTGTTCAGAGACCCATATTGATTCAGGCCTGTATAGAGACCCATATTGAATCAGACCTGTTCAGAGACCCATATTGATTCAGACCTGTATAGAGGCTCATATTGATTCAGACCTGTTAAGAGACCCATATTGATTTAGACCTGTATAGAGACTCATATTGATTCAGACCTGTATAGAGACCCATATTGATTCAGACCTGTATAGAGACTCATATTGATTCAGACCTGTTTAGAGACCCATATTGAATCAGACCTGTTCAGAGACTCATATTGAATCAGACTTGTTTAGAGACCCATATTGAATCAGACCTGTGCTGAGATCCCTATTGATTCCCAGGTATAGTATGAGAGGCCAGAGGGAAGAGCATCGAATCCATCACACTAGTTTTGATGATATAATCCTTTCTTCCAGTCGGCTTAGGGACTCAACTAAATGGCTCATTAATGTCTTAATCGAAATTACGGATTGCCTCTTATCCGCTCATGGCTCCCTTATGCCATAGTTTGTACAGCTCAATTGTCAGTATAAACCACATTTGTTTAACCAAGTTAGCCATATCAGCTATGTTTTTTAAGCAGGCAGTACATTTCGCTGCCAGACAAGGCTCCACTGATAGCCAGGTGTAGCGGTGGTAAGGTGTTGGGACTGCTGTTGGGACAGCTTTATGTAGGCCCTAACAGTTTGTGGATACCGTTTGTCACCTTTATAGTGCAATTCATGTATTGTTGAGTGTTGTGTTGTGTATTGGCTTTGCAGACATGAATCATTTTCTTTTTTTGTTTTGTTTTCCCCACCAGGATTTACAGGCTAAAATCGCCACTAATGTGTGTGTTTGTCCAGAACGCTCTCGGTCACAAACTCTGTCACAAAATAATTATTTATCCTTATTTAATTCTGTTGTGTTTTAATATTTCTATCAGAAACATGTAATTATTCTCTGGTTAGGGGTCTTTCCCATTTATTTGTATTTGTTTGAAATAAACACTAAACTGTTTGATGCCTATTGGAGTGTGTACCATAGATGGTTACTCTTAACTTGAACCCACTTCGTAGAGCTTCGTCACAATGTTATATCAATAACTTAACACTAATGTCATAAACAGCTCTGACAGCTGCTGTCGACTAAGGACAACTGACTTTACACACTCATGACACAAATTGATGCCTAGGTCAGCTAACTGACTAAATACCGTCTTACATAAATAATACCTTGACTGTGAAGTTAATCATTAGTGGTACACAAAACAGTGATTCCTATAGACAGTATGGTTAACTCAACTCCTCTCTGTGAAAAGTCAAGCCGGTAGAAGTTCATGCAAGGTATTTGAAAAGTTATTATTTGGTCACAACGTCTTGGGACTGGATGCAGGAATTGGATGGTTCCTGAGATAGAGGGAAAGGAAGGGGGATATTAGTCAGAATGCATTGAACTGAAATGTGTCTTCCGCATTTAACCCAACCCTCTGAATCAGTGTAAAACAATAAAGTAAGAGGGGACATATTGATGCTGGAGGAAAGAAGTAAGGCCTCTATTCAATGTTTATAAATTACTCTTGAGATTTAGAAAATATCTGGTGCAAAATCTAAAGGAGAGCTCAGATTTGAAAAATCACTACTTTTCCTGTTCATATGTACAGTTACATTTCTACAGTTACATTTCTACAGTAACATATCTATAGTTAAATTTCTACAGTTACATATCTACAGTTACATTTGTACAGTTACATATCTACAGTTACATATCTACAGTTACATTTGTACAGTTACATATCTACTGTTACATATCTACAGTTACATATCTACAGTTACATATCTACTGTTACATATCTACAGTTACATTTGTACAGTTACATTTGTACAGTTACATATCTACAGTTACATATCTACTGTTACATATCTACAGTTACATTTGTACAGTTACATTTGTACAGTTACATATCTAAAGTTACATATCTACAGTTACATATCTACTGTTACATATCTACAGTTACATATCTACAGTTACATTTCTACAGTTACATATCTACAGTTACATATCTACAGTCACGTTTCTACAGTTACATATCTACAGTCACATTTCTACAATTACATATCTACAGTTACATATCTACAGTTACATTTCTACAGTTACATATCTACAGTCACGTTTCTACAGTTACATATCTACAGTCACATTTCTACAGTTACATATCTACAGTTACATATCTACAGTTACATTTCTACAGTTACATTTCTACAGTTACATTTCTACAGTTACATATCTACAGTTACATATCTACAGTCACATTTCTACAGTTACATTTCTACAGTTACATATCTACAGTTAGATATCTACAGTTAGATATCTACAGTTACATATCTACAGTTACATATCTACAGTTACATATCTACAGTTACATATCTACAGTTACATATCTACAGTCACATTTCTACAGTTACATATCTACAGTTAAATATCTACAGTTACATATGTACAGTTACATATCTACAGTTACATATCTACAGTCACATTTCTACAGTTACATATCTACAGTTACATATGTACAGTTAAATATCTACAGTTACATATCTACAGTTACATATCTACAGTTACATATATACAGTTACATATGTACAGTTACATATCTACAGTTACATATCTACAGTTACATATGTACAGTTACATATCTACAGTTACATTTCTACAGTTACATATCTACAGTTACATATCTACAGTTACATATCTACAGTTGCATATCTACAGTTACATATCTATAGTTGCATATCTACAGTTACATATCTACAGTTACATATCTACAGTTACATATCTACAGTTAAATATCTACAGTTGCATATCTACAGTTACATATCTATAGTTGCATATCTACAGTTACATATCTACAGTTACATATCTACAGTTGCATATCTACAGTTACATATCTACAGTTGCATATCTACAGTTACATATCTACAGTTACATATCTACAGTTAAATATCTACAGTTGCATATCTACAGTTACATATCTATAGTTGCATATCTACAGTTACATATCTACAGTTACATATCTACAGTTGCATATCTACAGTTACATATCTACAGTTGCATATCTACAGTTACATATCTACAGTTGCATATCTACAGTTACATATCTACAGCTAAGTTATACCTCTGTCCAGCTTATATTGGTTTTCTCAGTTAACATTATCGAGGTATTTATTAACATTAAAACTTGAAGGAACTGTTTGTTTACCCTTTTATAACACAGATAGTGGGGTAGGCAGACACACTGTTGACACACAGACACACTGTTGACACACCCACACACTGTTGACACACAGACACACTGTTGACACACAGACACACTGTTGACACACAGACACACTGTTGACACACAGACACACTGTTGACACACAGACACACTGTTGACACACCCACACACTGTTGACACACAGACACACTGTTGACACACAGACACACTGTTGACACACAGACACACTGTTGACACACAGACACACTGTTGACACACAGACACACTGTTGACACACACACACACACACACACACTGTTGACACACACCCACACACTGTTGACACACCCACACACTGTTGACACACCCACACACTGTTGACACACAAACACACTGTTGACACACAGACACACTGTTGACACACAGACACACTGTTGACACACAGACACACTGTTGACACACAGACACACTGTTGACACACAGACACACTGTTGACACACACACACACACACACACACTGTTGACACACCCACACACTGTTGACACACAAACACACTGTTGACACACAGACACACTGTTGACACACAAACACACTGTTGACACACAGACACACTGTTGACACACAGACACACTGTTGACACACAGACACACTGTTGACACACACACACACACACACACACACACACTGTTGACACACCCACACACTGTTGACACACCCACACACTGTTGACACACCCACACACTGTTGACACACAAACACACTGTTGACACACAGAAACACTGTTGACACACAGACACACTGTTGACACACAGACACACTGTTGACACACAGACACACTGTTGACACACACACACACACACACACTGTTGACACACAGACACACTGTTGACACACAGACACACTGTTGACACACACACACACACACACACACACACTGTTGACACACCCACACACTGTTGACACACCCACACACTGTTGACACACCCACACACTGTTGACACACAAACACACTGTTGACACACAGACACACTGTTGACACACAGACACACTGTTGACACACAGACACACTGTTGACACACACACACACACACACACACACTGTTGACACACAGACACACTGTTGACACACCCACACACTGTTGACACACAGACACACTGTTGACACACCCACACACTGTTGACACACACACACACACACACACACACACACTGTTGACACACCCACACACTGTTGACACTCCCACACACTGTTGACACACACACACACACACACACTGTTGACACACCCACACACTGTTGACACACCCACACACTTTTGACACACCCAGACACTTTTGACACACCATTTTTTGAGGATTAGAACTGGTGAAATGTGAATGAATGCGAGTCATTAAGGAGTCTTCCTCTGGCCGGCCTCTCCCCCCCGGACCCTGGATGTTGTTCATTATGTTGCTCAATCTTTAGACCCCTGGTATAAATATACCCCTCCGTCTCTAATGGGGAAAGAGTGGGACCAGTGGGCCATGGATTACTCTCATTGACCACTCACATCAACATTCATAATCTGCACACACACACACACACACACACACACACACACACACACACACACGGGTTGCGAGCGCACATACACGCACACACAGAAATGAGTACTGATAACCCTTGAATCTGCATAGATTGTAGCCTGGACAAACACAGACATGCACAGACACTGTGCATTCACACACACACACACACACACACACACACACACACACACACACACACACACACACACACACACACACACACACACACACACACACACACACACACACACACACACACACACACACACACACACACACACACACACACACACAGACACACACACACACACACATATTGTACATACACACACAAACCCACACATACTATACATACACACATACACACACATACTTTACATACACACATACTGTACATACACACATACTGTACATACACACATACTGTACATACACACATACACACACACACACACACACACACACACACACACACACACACACACACACATACCCACACACATACTGTACATACACACATACTGTACATACACACAAATACTGTACATACACACATACACACACACACACATACTGTATATACACACATACACGCACATACTGTACATACACACATACACACACACACACACATACGCATACACACACACATACTGTACATACACACATACACACACACATACATTTACTGTATGTAGCTAATTAGCTCCTTGAAAGTAAGTTGAAGAGTCCCTAAGCTCTCTATCTCTCTGTCCTCCTGCGAACTCAGATCTTGTTTGACAAACTACTCCTTCCCTCTCCGAGGTGCTGAAACGCTTTTCACACGTTAACTTTGCTGTCCCTCGCTCTCTCTCCCTCTCTCTCTCTCTCTCTCCCCATCCCTCACTCCGATTTTAAGAGGGCAGCAGTCTTACTGTGCAGAGAAAGAGCATCTGTTTCTAAGTGGTTCTCCTCACTGCTCCCATCCTGCTAAAAGCGAACCCAGGAGAGTTGGGTCTGTTTTGGCACACTGTCAGAAGCTGCTCTGAGAGCAGTGTACGGTGGCTGATAGGCCCTGTTAAAACCCCAGAGCCAGGGTCTTCAGTTTTCTCTCAGCTGCTAAAACCTCTGGTTCTCCTGCCTCAGTTCTCTCTCAGCTGGTAAAACCTATGGTTCCCCTGACTGCTTGCAGTCTAAACAGAACAGAGACAAGAGCAGAGACAGCACATGACTGTGTCTTACTGAGGCAATTCATGTCGTTTCACTAGCTTTAGGTGAATAGGGATATCCAAAGAAGCTTTTCCAGTTGCTGGATTGAGTTAACAGTTCTACTGATACTAAGTGGACAATTCAAAGGGTCCATAACGCTAACATACAAACATTGTTACACCATGACTCACATACTCCATCCTTGGTCATATGACCTAAAAAAATTATCAAGGACAGGTTCAGGTCAGAGCAATTGGGATAAACATCTAACAGGGTCATGTTTGATTCAGTAGGCTTTATTCTTCTGAAGGGGTCGTGAGGAGAAGAGAGACAGTCAGGATGAGAAGAACAGAGAGGGGGAGAGGACAAAGAGGGGGAGAGGACAGAGAGGGGGAGATGACAGAGAGGAGGAGAGGACAGAAAGGGGGAGAGGGGGAGAGGACAGAGCGGGGGAGAGGGGGAGAGGACAGAGAGGGGGAGAGGACAGAGAGGAGGAGAGGACAGAAATGGGGAGAGGGGGAGAGAACAGAGCGGGGGAGAGGACAGAGAGTGGAAGAGGACGGAGCGGGGGAGAGGGGGAGAGGACAGAGGGGGAGAAGACAGAGAAGATGAGCGGGACATTTTTCATCCACCTGTTTCACAGAGAAGGAAACATCAATCACCCTTTCACAAACCTATCAACACACACACACACACACACACACACACACACACACACACACACACACACACACACACACACACACACACACACACACACACACACACACACACACACACACACACACACACACACACACACACACACACACACACACACACACACACACACACACACACACACACACACACACACACACACACACACACACACACACACACACACACACACACACACACACACACACACACACACACACACACACACACACACACACACACACACACACACACACACACACACACACACACACACACCTATCAACACACACACACACACAGCTATCAACATGATCCCATCTCGCCCAACAGAAAACTTAAACACATCATCTATCATTACTAAACAAGCAGATGCTTGCACACATTTAGACACACACAAGCATGCATGCATGAACACGCGCACGCACATGTACACACACAAACACACACACACTGTTGGTCCTCATTACTCTGATCTGACGTTCACTCAGAGGACTCAACCTGAAGGTCTGACGTTCACCCAGAGGACTCAACCTGAAGGTCTGACGCTCACTCAGAGGACTCAACCTGAAGGTCTGACGTTCACTCAGAGGACTCAACCTGAAGGTCTGACGTTCACTCAGAGGACTCAACCTGAAGGTCTGACGTCCACTCAGAGGACTCAACCTGAAGGTCTGACGTTCACTCAGAGGACAACTTGAAGTTCTGACGTTCACTCAGAGGACTCAACCTGAAGGTCTGACGTTCACTCAGAGGACTCAACCTGAAGGTCTGAAGTTCACTCAGAGGACTCAACCTGAAGGTCTGACGTTCACCCAGAGGACTCAACCTGAAGGTCTGATATTCACCCAGAGGACTCAACCTGAAGGTCTGAAGGTAATTTAATTGTCTATGTGCAGACCTGTGTTCATTTGTGTGTGTGATCGTGTGTGTGTGTGTGTGTGTGTGTGTGTGTGTGTGTGTGTGTGTGTGTGTGTGTGTGTGTGTGTGTGTGTACTGAATCAGTAAAGTAGTCAGAGCACCTGTAGGGGTGACCTCCACTGACCTCCCAGGAGCCCAGAGAGACATCTCTCTTTACCCTACCATCACTAACAGAAACCTACTATCCCCCATCCCAAGTTGACATGCAATTCCCCTGCAATTGTGACCTCAATTGGCCTTCCCTGCATCCTCCAGCCCTTCAAACATCCCGCATACTTTTATCCCAAACAACTATACTTCTCACAGCCTTTTCAGCCACAGCCATCCACCCAACCAGAGACAGACAGTCTCTCTGACATGCAGATGTAGGACCTCAATTTAACCAGTACTGTCGTAGCAAAATAACCCTGCAGAAACAGGATTTGAATGTTTAATCCATAGTGTTGCTTGATCAGTGGTTAGGCTATTAGCTGGACAAAAGTATGTAAAAGAGTGATCAAATTAAGATCCTACATCTCAACCTCTCTTCCTCAGGCCTCAGCCCAGTATAGGACCCCTGCCTTCTCTAACCCACCCCCAGTCATGCTGTCTTCCTGCAGACTCTCTCTGGTCCTCATCTCCTGGTCATGGTTTCTCCCAGAAGTCCATTTCTGGTTCTCATCTCCTGGTCATGGTTTCAAACCTGGTCTCCGCTGTAGGTCTGACCTGACTACTACCCCACATGAACCCTTTGTCAGGTCAATAAAGATACTACAGACAAGGGTGTGGATATACACTATCTGGGATATGTCTAGGAGAGAGTAGAAAATCACTATGCACAGTTCTACACCTGCAAGGGAGACGGTTCGTCAGAGAGGGTTGTTGACTTGCATTCCCCTGGATATTTCTGACAAACCTGTGGTGAACCCTCCAGTTGGTGAACTCTTTGTATTGTCTGCTGCTAATGTTAAATAGATCTCATTCTAAATATTGAAAACAGTTCATTCAGCTTACTTTACTGCCTTTAAAAAAAACATAGCTGAAATGGCTGACTTGCTTAAACAAATGTGGTTTCTACTGACATTTGATATGTACAAACTATTGCATAAGGGGACGACGAGCGGATAGGAGGCAATCCATACCTTCGTTTAAGACATTAATGAGCGAGCTAGGATGGACGTAGTCAATATATTTGATCAGCACTTTTGAAATGTACAGTGACAGAATGCTGAGTATGGGCCGTTTTTACAGTATTCTCCCTGTACACCAAGTCAGAACTGTAGGATAAATAAATGGGCATATAAGCAGACAATGAAAGCTCTTACAATATTCAATGACTACATTTCTCTGAAACAGGCTGTAGGCTACATGTGCACCACCAAGTCAGAACAGTAGGCTGAGTTATGAGGGGGAAAGGGACCAAATTATTAGGGTGAGGCACATGGGCTACTAACAGCTTACTACACAACATACGCTTAATATTACTTTCTTAGCTACAGTATACATATCTCCCTGGCAAATTACATAATTTATGCAGCAGCATACAATACATTTTTGGACCTTGTTGTGCTGTGCTCACTTGTTGTGCTGTGCTCACTCGCCTGTCTAACTGCTAGGCTACCTGCCGACCCTAAGATGAAATATGTTTAAAGAAAGAAATCAAAAGATTTGATTCAATGCAATTTCATCTTTGAGGACTGCCCGTCTATTTAAAAAAATATATATGGCTATTTTGCTCACTGCCAATTGTTCACTGAAAATGTCACGTATGTGTGCAAAAAATATATACAGTATATTTTGGTTACAAATGGGTGTGCAGAGTCTTGGCTGAGAAGAGACTTGCTGTCTCTGGTTGGGTTGATGGCTGTGGCTGAAAAGGCTCTGTGAAGTATAGTTGTTTGGAATAAAAGTATATGGGTGGACCCAGGGAAGGCCAATGGAGGTCACATTTGCAGGGGGATTGCATGTCAACTTGTGATTGGGGATAGTAGGTTTCTGTTGGTGATGGTAGGGTAAAGATAGTTCACATTGTGGCAGGAAAATGTTGCCAAGGAAATGCAGAAAATGCAAAACTTTAAGGTTTAAAAAGACTTCTCAAGTTTGTAATTTCACCTTTGAAAATTCAGACTTGATTTTCCCTTACGGAAAATGTATCAACCCCTACAAAAATGTCCATTAATCATTAATCAAATTCACATTTACTGTTGCTGCAGGATTATACTGTACTCAGATGAGCAGGACTTTTGGATCCAGTAGTGACAGAGCTTGGCATTCACTAAACAATGCCACAGTTACAAAGCAAACCAAAGAATGGAGAGAGAGATGAAATATCTAGTTACATGGAGGGCAGGGAGAAACGACACGGCTGCCAAACGATGTGTGTCTCTGTGCGCCTGTGCATTTGCGTGTGTATTTGCGTGTGTGTACAAGCTCTGTATCTGTCTGCCAAGGTCATTTACAAAATGAAAAGAGAGAAAGAAAGAGAGAGAGAGAGAGAGAGAGAGAGAGCAACGACAAAAAAAAGGTTTCATGCCAACATGGCAATTACTGTAAAATGTAGCCATTTATTTCCGTCTCTGAGCATACTGAAAAGACAGGAAAACCCAACTATAGTGTGCTGGATCAATGCTCTTCCCCCTGTAATGTAGTGTGCTGGATCAATGCTCTTCCCCCTGTAATGTAGTGTGCTGGATCAATGCTCTTCCCCCTGTAATGTAGTGTGCTGGATCAATGCTCTTCCCCCTGTAATGTAGTGTGCTGGATCAATGCTCTTTCCCCTGTAATCTCAAACTATACCTGGAAATCAATAGGGGTCTCTATACAGGTCTGAATCAATAGGGTCTCTAAACAGGTCTGAATCAATAGGGGTCTCTAAACAGGTCTGAATCAATAGGGGTCTCTAAACAGGTCTGAATCAATAGGGGTCTCTAAACAGGTCTGAATCAATAGGGGTCTCTAAACAGGTCTGAATCAATAGGGGTCTCTAAACAGGTCTGAATCAATAGGGTCTCTAAACAGGTCTGAATCAATAGGGTCTCTAAACAGGTCTGAATCAATAGGGGTCTCTAAACAGGTCTGAATCAATAGGGGTCTCTAAACAGGTCTGAATAAATAGGGGTCTCTAAACAGGTCTGAATCAATAGGGGTCTCTAAACAGTTCTGAATAAATAGTTGTCTCTAAACAGGTCTGAATCAATAGGGGTCTCTAAACAGTTCTGAATCAATACAGGTCTCTAAACAGTTCTGAATCAATACAGGTCTCTAAACAGGTCTGAATCAATACAGGTCTCTAAACAGTTCTGAATCAATACAGGTCTCTAAACAGGTCTGAATAAATAGTGGTCTCTAAACAGGTCTGAAACGCTTTGAGGCAAGCAACACTGAAGCATGCATGAGTGCACCAACTATTCCGGATGACTGTGTGATCACCGCTCTCCGTAGCCGATGTGAGCAAGGCCTTTAAACAGGTCAACATTCACAAGGCAGCGCATGGCTGCTGCAGAATCTGATGTCCCTCTGGAAAGAGATCCTCACTCTGAATTCGTCAGGTTTGATCATTAATGATTGAGCATTGGCGTTTTTTATGCTCGGTAATGGAGGACGGGTCACCCGCCTTCTTAATCTAACTAAGACCCCGTCACGTCTCCCTCTCCGTAGGCTTCTCCACTTCATACTCTCCAACAGGACTCCCAGGTAGCCCTAGGTCTCACTGAAAAGGCTAGCCCATTGTTCCGCCGTCTCCCGGAATTCGGGAAGGTCGGGTAAACGGTGAGTACCCAGCGATTCATAATCCAATAGTCCTGCCCGGGTTTATGAAGTAATGCACGAAACAAACCGAGTAAGAAAATTTGAGAAAGTAGAAAGCTGCCCAGAATGTAATTCTGAATACTCAGATGAGCAGGACTTTTGTATCCAGTAGAGAATGAATAGATAGTTAATGTTGAGAAGGACTTAGTGACAGAGCTTGGCACGCACTAAACAATGCCACAGTTACAAAGCAAACCAAAGAATGGAGAGAGAGAGGAAATATCTAGTTACATGGAGGGGAGGGAGAAACGACACGGCTGCCAAACGATGAATAAAGGAATTTGAGTATGTGCTTGGAGAGCAGAGCGGACTGAGAGACAATGGGGTATTTTAACCAGCTATCCACGCTTACTGTAAGCCCCACTGCACTCCCATATCCCCTTGTGTGTGTGTGTGTGTGTGTGTGTGTGTGTGTGTGTGTAATTGTGTGTGTATTTGCTTGTGTATGTAATAGCTCTATATATATCTGGTCATTTATCAAATTAAAAGACAGAAAAGAGAAAGAGAGAGCAACGAGAAATTAACAGTTTCATTCCTATATGGCAATTATTGTAAAATAGAGCCGACTGGAAGAAAGGATTACATCATCAAAACTAGTGTGATGGATCGATGCTCTTCCCTCTGGCCTCTCATACTATACCTGGGAATCAATAGGGATCTCAGCACAGGTCTGATTCAATATGGGTCTCTATACAGGTCTGAATCAATATGGGTCTCTAAACAGGTCTGATTCAATATGGGTCTCTAAACAGGTCTGAATCAATATGGGTCTCTAAACAGGTCTGATTCAATATGGGTCTCTAAAAAGGTCTGAATCAATATGGGTCTCTAAACAGGTCTGATTCAATATGTGTCTCTAAACAGGTCTGAATCAATAGGGGTCTCTAAACAGGTCTGAATCAATAGGGGTCTCAGCACAGATCTGACTCAATTAAAACATTTTGTGTGTGTGTGTGTGTGTGTGTGTGTGTGTGTGTTGTGCCTACCCTGTTATGTTGTTACAATATTAATGAGCTGGACAAAGGAGATATGTTTAGAACTCTCCAGTTTTTGCCGAAGTACAGTCTGAATACACGTCACACGTTACGTCACTGAAGTTCAGCTACGGATCCCTACATCACTTACCCAACTATCTGTGATAAAAAAGGGTAATGTTAATAGTTTTCATGTTAATAAATACCTCAATAAATTTAACTGAGAAAACCAATATAAGCTTGACAGAGGTATAACATAGCTGTAGATATGTAACTGTAGATATGCAACTGTAGATATGTAACTGTAGATATGCAACTGTAGATATGTAACTGTAGAAATGTAACTGTAGATATGTAACTGTAGATATGTAACTGTAGATAGATAGATAGATAGATAGATAGATAGATAGATAGATAGATAGATAGATAGATAGATAGATAGATAGATAGATAGATAGATAGATAGATAGATAGATAGATAGATAGATAGATAGATAGATAGATAGATAGATAGATAGATAGATAGGTACTTTATTGATTCCCCGGGGGGGAAATTTCATAAATATTTCATAGATATGTAACTGTAGATATGTAACTGTAGATATGTAACTGTAGATATGTAAGTGTAGATATGTAACTGTAGATATGCAACTGTAGATATGTAACTGTAGATATGCAACTGTAGATATGTAACTGTAGAAATATAACTGTAGATATGTAACTGTACATATGTAACTGTAGAAATGTAACTGTAGAAATGTAACTGTACATATGAACAGGAAAAGTAGTGATTTTTCAAATCTGAGCTCTCCTTTAGATTTTGCACCAGATATTTTCTAAATCTCAAGAGTAATTTATAAACATTGAATAGAGGCCTTACTTCTTTCCTCCAGCATCAATATGTCCCCTCTTACTTTATTGTTTTACACTGATTCAGAGGGTTGGGTTAAATGCGGAAGACACATTTCAGTTCAATGCATTCTGACTAATATCCCCCTTCCTTTCCCTCTATCTCAGGAACCATCCAATTCCTGCATCCAGTCCCAAGACGTTGTGACCAAATAATAACTTTTCAAATACCTTGCATGAACTTCTACCGGCTTGACTTTTCACAGAGAGGAGTTGAGTTAACCATACTGTCTATAGGAATCACTGTTTTGTGTACCACTAATGATTAACTTCACAGTCAAGGTATTATTTATGTAAGCTGGTATTTAGTCAGTTAGCTGACCTAGGCATCAATTTGTGTCATGAGTGTGTAAAGTCAGTTGTCCTTAGTCGACAGCAGCTGTCAGAGCTGTTTATGACATTAGTGTTAAGTCATTGATATAACATTGTGACGAAGCTCTACGAAGTGGGTTCAAGTTAATAGTAACCATCTATGGTACACACTCCAATAGGCATCAAACAGTTTAGTGTTTATTTCAAACAAATACAAATAAATGGGAAAGACCCCTAACCAGAGAATAATTACATGTTTCTGATAGAAATATTAAAACACAACAGAATGGGGGTCACAGCACCATCTAGATCACCTGCACAGGTTCTGTCAGACCTGGGCTCTGACAGTTAACCTAAAGAAACCAAATAGAATGATATTCCAAAAGAGGTCCGGAGATCAGGTTCAGTTTGGACAGCGTTCTATTAGAACACACCATCAGGTAGCTGTCACATGGCTGTGAACGAGATGGGAGACAAAGCAAAAAGAGCATTCTATGCCATAAAAATGTATCCAATTATAATCTGCCTAAAACGTTTTCAATCAGTTATAAAACCAATTGCTCTAAATGTCAGCAAAGTCTGGGGACCACCATCTAATAATTAATTTACTAAATGGGACAAACATATTGACTGGGTGTATCTCCTCTGAATACAGTATAATATCTAACTATTGACTGGGTGTATCTCCTCTGAATACAGTATAATATCTAACTATTGCCTGGGTGTATCTCCTCTGAATACAGTATAATATCTAACTATTGACTGAGTGTATCTCCTCTGAATACAGTATAATATCTAACTATTGACTGGGTGTATCTCCTCTGAATACAGTATAATATCTAACTATTGACTGGGTGTATCTCCTCTGAATACAGTATAATATCTAACTATTGACTGGGTGTATCTCCTCTGAATACAGTAAAATATCTAACTATTGCCTGGGTGTATCTCCTCTGAATACAGTATAATATCTAACTATTGACTGGGTGTATCTCCTCTGAATACAGTATAATATCTAACTATTGACTGGGTGTATCTCCTCTGAATACAGTAAAATATCTAACTATTGACTGGGTGTATCTCCTCTGAATACAGTATAATATCTAACTATTGACTGGGTGTATGTGTGTGGTGTAAGGGTATGTGAGTGTGTGTGTGTGGTGTGTGTGTATGTGTGTGTGTGTGGTGTTTGTGTATGTATGTGTGTGTATGTATCTGTATGTGTGTGTATGTAACTGTGTGTGTGTGTGTGTGGTGTGTGTGTGTGTGTGTGTGTGTGTGTGTCTGTGTGTCTGTGTGTGTCTGTGTGTGTCTGTGTGTGTGTGTGTGTGTGTGTGTGCGTGTGTGTATTTGTCAGTGGTGTAAAGTACTTAAGTAAAAATATTTGAAAGTACTACTTAAGACGTTTTTTGGGGGTATCTGTACTTTAGTCTACTATTTATATTTTTTAACTTTTACTTTTATTTCACTACATTCCAAAATAAAAGAATGTACTTTCTATTCCATACATTTTCACTGACAAAAAGTACTCGTTACATTTTGAATACTGAGGAGGACAGTAAGATTGTCTAATTCACACAATTATCAAGAGAACATCCCTACTGCCTCTCACTAAACACATGCTTTGTTTGTAAATTATGTCTGAAGGTTGGAGTGTGGCCCTGGCTATCTGTATTAAAATCAAATATAATAGAATATGTGACCATCTGCTTTGCTTACAGTTTTTGCCCGTTGCTTGAACACTATAGACACATGCTTAAACCAAAGTAACATAACTTGAAGTTGTTGTTACTATACCTTAAACAAAGTGTAACCATACCTTAAACAAAAGCGCTGCTTTACACTTTAGTTGCAATTCTGTAACACACTTGCTCCTTTCTGCAACACACTTGCTCCTAGACACTACACACTATTTCATACATAAGACACTTAGTTCAAAAATGAAATCTCAGGTTACCATTGGGAAAACACATCTATTCAAAATACAACACACATTGGTTAATTGAAAAGACGTAGACACACACTTGAAAATTCTTACTTACAAAACTGAACACCAATCAGCCAGCTACAAAAAGGCCTCAGTTAAGCCATTTTGAGAACTTTGCAAGCATGGCGGCAGGGAGAGCTAGAGGCAGGGGAAGAGGAAGACAGAGAGAGAGAGGAGGACGTGGTCGAAGAGGCCACGCAAGGACCATTATTTCGGATGACATATGAGCAACTTTGGTGGACAATGTCATAAACCATGGCCTGACTATGAGGGAAGCTGGGCAGAGTCCATCCTAATCTAAGCCGTTTCACAGTTTCATCCATAATAAGGACATTCCGACTGGAAAACAGGTATGTCTTCAACTCTCTACTCTACTCAGACTGTATCTAGAGTATTTACAGTACTGTACCATATCACGTTACTGTATCACATGTATTGTATTCCAGGGTGGCTAATGCTCCTTTTTCAACAAAAGTGGTAGTTTTGTGAAACATACCGTGATAACGTGTTGAGATGTTTCAGTACTGTGTATGGTAAATACAGTAAAGTTCAGTATACACAGTAGTGTAAAAAAAGAAGCAAACAAGAACCATTTGTGGTTGCATTTTTCTACAGAATGGCTAGAAGACCTACTGGGGGTGGACGCCAACGCCTGTTCACCCAACAGCAGGAACTTGCCATAGTGAACCTAGTCAGAGCAAACAATGCAATCCATCTCCACCAGCTACAGCAACAAATACTTGCAGATAGGCAAGTATTCAACAACATAAATCGACTAAGCATTACAACTATCAGACGCATCTTGGTAAAGCACAACATGACCAAGCAATTGTACAGGGTCCCATTTGAGAGGAACAGTGTCAGGGTCAAAGAACTTCAACCTTAGCAAAAACAGACGACGGGGACGTAATATAATTGGCCAAAGGGCAATTTTGCACGTCCCGGGGCAGCGCGGGGGAAATGTCACATTGTGTGCTGCCATAGGTCTTCGAAGGCTACTGCACCATCATGCCAAACTGGGTCCCTATAATGCGCAACACATAATCACATTTCTAGATGCACTTCATGATGCAGTTGTACAGGATGGACCAGAGCAGCACAGGTTTGTTGTTGTCTGGGATAATGTTAGTTTCCATCGGGCTGCTCTGGTCCAGAACTGGTTCACCAACCATGATCAATTTGAAGTTGTGTACTTGCCCCCTTACTCGCCATTTCTAAATCCTATAGAGGAATTTTTTTCCGCTTGGAGATGTCGCGTATATGACCGCCAACCACATTCCCGTAAGCCTCTTCTGCAGGCAATGGAACAGGCCTGCGGAGACATTGAGGTGAGGTCAATCCAGGGATGGATTCGGCACACAAGGGGATATTTTCCCCGATGCTTAGCGAGAGAAGACATTGCTTGTGATGTTGATGAGATCCTGTGGCCAGACCCCAACAGACGGCAGGATCCATAAGCCCACTTGCGCACAATTGTGTTTTTCTGTGTTTACAGTAGTGTATTGTTTGTTTTATTTTTGATTTAACTGAATTTACTGTACTGTAAAATATACTACTGTAATGTAATGATTTTGAATTCAGTATTTCATTTTTTGGTTGTTGTGAAAACATGCCCTCTGTGGAACTGAATAAAAACAATGAAAACAAAAGACTGCAGTTTTTTATATAAAGTAGACTAGTTTGTTGCTGCTGATCTGAAAGTGTATTCATATGATGCAAGTGGGTATCATTTTGTCATCAGAGTGACATTTTGACAAAGGATTGTTAGGTTTTGATAGCAGAGTTTCAATTTGACATAGATGTGAATGGTTTATTTCCCAGTGTTGTGTCTTATTTGCTTGTGTGTAGAGTTTTGACACAATGAGCCAAATTTAGCAAAACGTGTGTAAGCAATAGGCAAAAACTGTAATATAAGGAATTTGAAATTACTTACTTTTGATACTTAAGTATATTTAAAACCAAATACTTTTAGACTTTATCTCAAGTAGTATTGTATTGGGTGACTTTTACTTGAGTCAAATTCTAGTATGAGAATTGGGTACTTTTTCCACCACTGGTATTTGTGAGTGTTAGGTATAAGGGAATGTACATAGGCATTTGTCTAAATGTATGTGTGAATGTTCAGGCTCAATGTTTGAGATAGATAGATAGGTACTTTATTGATCCTGAGGGGAAATGTCTTAAACGTTTGTGTGTGTGTGTGTATGTGTGTCTCCACTTGGATTTTTATTTCTGTGTCAGTTTGCAAATTGCTTTCTTTCCTTTAGGCTAACAGATATGACAGGCCCTTTATTGAAAGTGTAAACATGACTTTGGCCACTCACCTCCTAACAGCACGCAGGCACACACACACACACACACACACACACACACACACACACACACACACACACACACACACACACACACACACACACACACACACACACACACACACACACACACACACACACACACACACACACACACACACACACACACACACACACACACACACACACTCTAAAACCAAAGAGCTGTCAGACAGAGATGGATGTTATTGAACAAATAAACCAGATATGTCACAGCTCTTTAATTGAGGTTTCAGATGGAACGATACTATTGTAGGGGCTAGAGGAACATATCTTATTTTAACAACAGGGGCCCTAAACATGACACCACTTTCCATAAATTTGTATAGCATTCTCTCTCTCTCTCTCTCTCTCTCTCTCTCTCTCTCTCTCTCTCCATTCAATTAACAGGCTTTATTGGCATGGGAAACATATGTTTACATTGCCAAAGCAAGTGAAGTAGATAATAAACAAAAGTTAAATAAACAATACAAATGTACAGTAAACATTACACTCACAGAAGTTCCAAAGGAATAAAGACATTTCAAATGTCATATTATGTATATATACAGTGTTGTAATGATGTGCAGATGGTTAAAGTACAAAAGGGAAAATAAATAAACATAAATATTGTATTTATTTATAATGGTGTTTGTTCTTCACTGGTTGCCCTTTTCTTGTGGCAACAGGTCACAAGTCTTGCTGATGTGATGGAACACTGTGGTATTTCACCCAGTAGATATGGAAGTTTATCAAAATTGGGTTTGTTTTCAAATTCTTTGTTGATCTGTGTAATCTGAGGGAAATGTGTGTCTGTAATTTGGTCATACATTTGGCAGGAGGTTAGAAAGTGCAGTTTCCACCTCCGCCGGCTGCTGTTCTAGTGCCCTCTCCAATTTGTTGATATATATGTTGAAGAGGGTGGGGCTTAAGCTGCATCCCTGTCTGACCCCCCAGCCCTGTGGGAAGAAATGTGTGTGTTTTTTGCCAATTGTACCGCATGTTACCCAATTTTACTTGTTGTTTGTGTACATGAATTGTAAATTGTCATATGTTTTTCCCCCAACACCACTTTCCATCAATTTGTATAGCAGACCCTCATGCCAAATTGAGTCAAAGGCTTTTTTGAAATCAACAAAGCATGAGAAGACTTTGCCTTTGTTTTGGTTTGTTTGTTTGTCAATTAGGGTGTGCAGGGTGAATACGTGGTCTGTCGTATGGTAATCTGGTAAAAAGCCAATTTGACATTTGCTCAGGACATTGTTTTCACTGAGGAAATGTACGAGTCTGCTGTTATTAATAATGAAGAGGATTTTCCTGAGGTTGCTGTTGCCGTATATCCCACGATAGTTATTGGGGTCAAATTTGTCTCCACTTTTGTGGATTGGGGTGATCAGTCCTTGGTTCCAAATATTGGAGAAGATGCCAGAGCTGAGGATGATGTTAAAGAGTTTAAGTTTAAATTGGAATTTGTGGTCTGTTATGTAATAATTTCATTTATTTGTTGTCTGTATATTTTATCATTTATTTGAGGATAACATCAACACCACAGGCCTTTTTGAGTTGGAGGGTTTGTATTTTGTCCTGTAGTTCATTCAATGTAATTGGAGAATCCAGTGGGTTCTGGTAGTCTTTAATAGTTGATTCTAAGATTTGTATTTGATCATGTAAGTGTTTTTGCTGTTTGTTCTTTGTTATAGAGCCAAAAAGATTGGAGAAGTGGTTTACCCAGACATCTCTGTTTTGGATAGATAACTCTTCATGTTGTTGTTTGTTTAGTGTTTTCCAATTTTCCCAGAAGTGGTTAGAGTCTATGGATACTTCAAGTACATTGAGCTGGTTTCTGACGTGCTGTTCCTTCTTTTTCCGTAGTGTATTTCTGTATTGTTTTAGTGATTCACCATAGTGAAGGCGTAGGCTCAGGTTTTCTGGGTCTCTATGTTTTTGGTTGGATAGGTTTCTCAGTTTCTTTCTTAGGTTTTTGCATTCTTCATCAAACCATTTGTCATTGTTGTTCATTTTCTTTGGTTTTCTGTTTGACATTTGTATATTTGATAGAGAAGCTGAAAGGTCAAACATACTGTTTAGGTTTTCTACTGACAAGTTTACACCTTCACTATTACAGTGGAACGTTTTGTCCAGGAAGTTTTCTAGAAGGGATTGAATTAGTTGTTGACTAATTGTTTTTTAGTAGATTTCCACAATACTTTCCTTCCATTTCTTAATATTACTCAGTTCCTTTGGCTTTGATGCCTCATGATTGACTACTGTTCTGTTCAAGTAGACTGTGATTTTGCTGTGATCTGATAGGGGTGTTAGTGGACTGACTGTGAACGCTCTGAGAGACTCTGGGTTGAGGTCAGTGATAAAGTAGTCTACAGTCCTACTGCCAAGAGATGAGCTATATGTGTACCTACCATAGGAGTCTCCTAGAAGCCTACCATTGACTATGTACATACCAAGTGTGCGACAGAGCTGCAGGAATTGTAACCCATTTTTGTTTTATTATTATTTATGTGTTGTGTCTAGGGGGTTATACGCAGGAATGCATGCTGTTCTCTCTCTCTCTCTCTCTCTCTCTCCCTATCCTTCTCTCTCTCTCTCTCTCTCTCTCTCTCTCTCTCTCTCTCTCTCTCTCTCTCTCTCTCTCTCTCTCTCTCTCTCTCTCTCTCTCTCTCTCTCTCTCTCTCTCTCTCTCTTCTCTCTGCTATTGACATTT
The DNA here is from genome assembly GCA_023634145.1 of Thymallus thymallus. NCBI lineage: Eukaryota > Metazoa > Chordata > Actinopteri > Salmoniformes > Salmonidae > Thymallus > Thymallus thymallus. The sequence continues at coordinate 29,465,387 of CM042379.1, forward strand.
TTTCTCCTTCTATAAAACATCTTTACCGCTGCAAGGCTAAGATCACCCATTACAAAAACATCTGGGGAAAGATCCATGTAAATAGAGGACAGCATGTGTGTGTGTGTGTTTGTGTGTGTGTCTGTTTAAGTGTGTGTGTTTAAGTGTGTGTGTTTGTTCATGCATGTCTGTGACAAAAATGACAATATATTTAAGTGCCTTTGAACGAGGAATGGAAGTAGGTGCCAGGCGCACCGCTTTGTGTCAAGAACTGCAACGCTTTTGGGTTTTTCCTCGCTCAACAGTTTCCCGTTTGGGAATCATTGGAGTCAACAAAGGCTCAACAACTTGTCAACCCTATAAGTATAATAATATTATATTATTAGGAAGGTTTTGTTTTGTCCACTCAGTGCTTGTCTTGGCAAGTGTCAGATCTTCTCTAAGTTGCTGCTGAGGAGAGGGAGGAGGAGAGGGAAGAGGGGTGGGAGGAGGAGGGGGAGGAGGGGGAGGAGGAGAGGGAGGAGGGGTGGAAGGAGGAGAGGGAGGAGGGGTGGGAGGAGGAGGGGGAGGAGGAGAGGGAGGAGGAGAGGGAGGAGGATAGGGGGAGGAGAGGAAGGAGGAGAGGGGGAGGAGAGGGAGGAGGAGAGGGGGAGGAGAGGAAGGAGAGGGAGGAGGAGAGGGAGGAGGAGAGGGAGGGAGGAGGAGAGGGAGGAGGATAGGGGGAGGAGAGGAAGGAGGAGAGGGGGAGGAGAGGGGGGAGGAGAGGGAGGAGGGGGGAGGAGAGGGAGAGAAGAGGAGTAGGAGAGGGAGGAGAGGGAGGAGAGGGAGGAGGAGAGGGAGGAGGGGAGGGAGGAGAGGGAGAAGGAGAGGGAGGAGAGGAGGGAGGAGAGGAGGGAGGAGAGGGAGGAGGAGAGGAAGGAGGAGAGGGAGGAGAGAGGGAGGAGGATAGGGGGGAGAAGAGGAAGGAGGAGAGGGAGGAGGAGAGGGGGAGAAGAGGGAGGAGGAGGGGGAGGAGAGGGGAAGGAGAGGGGGAGGAGAGGAGGAGGAGGAGAGGGAGGAGGAGGGGGAGGAGGGGGAGGAGAGGGAGGAGGAGAGGGAGGAGGAGGAGGAGGAGGAGGAGGAGGAGGAGGAGAGGGAGGAGGAGAGGGAGGAGGAGGAGGAGGAGAGGGAGGGGGGGTAGAGGGAGGAGGAGAGGGAGGAGGAGGGGGAGGAGAGGGAGGAGGAGAGGGGGGAGGAGAGAAGACAGTGTGAGAATGAAAACAGAGAGAGACTCAGAGAGACAGACAGTAGATGGCAGTGGTGCTTCAGTCATGTAGACGATCTGAACCTTAATGAGCAGAGAGACAGGAGAGAGAGGGTTACTATCATCCGGATAACATAGCACAGGAAGGAATCCACAGCAATTTCAGTGTGCGTGTATGTTAATATGTATGTGTGTGTGTTAATATGTTTGTGTGTGTGAGTTAATATGTATGTGTGTGTGTTAATATGTTTGTGTGTGTGAGTTAATATGTATGTGTGTGTGTTAATATGTATGTGTGTGTGTTAATATGTATTTGTGTGTGTTAATATGTATGTGTGTGTGTGTGTGTGTTAACATGTATGTGTGTGTGTTAATATGTATGTCTGTGTGTTAATATGTACATGTGGCTGTTAATATGTATGTGTGTGTGTTTTAATATGTACGTGTGTGTGTGTTAATATGTACACAACCGGTCAAAAGATTGGAATATTACTCATTCAAGGGTTTTTCTTTATTTGAACTAAAAAAGTGTTAAACAAAAGTGTACAAATCTGTCACCAAGGCAAAGGGTGGCTATTTGAAGTTTTCATGTCTTCACTTTATTCTACAATGTAAAAAATAGTTCAAATAAAGAAAAACCCTTTAATGAGTAATATTCCAAACTTTTGACCGGGGGTGAATGTGTTTGTGTGTTAATATGTATGTGTGTGTGTGTGTGTGTGTGTGTTAATATGTCTGTGTATACCTTGATGACACAGTGTATGAGTGTTCACCTATAAAATAATCCAAACCTCATGCCTCTACAATGTACGGTTCCAAAGTTACAGGCGGTTTACTTTGAGAATGTAGCATGTTATAGTGAATGGAATGTCGTCACAGGCATGATTAAAAAGTGATCACTGCTCAATAGAACTCTGCGCCAACTTTGAACGTCAACTGACAAGCTAACTAGTGTCTGGGGTCAGCGCTGATAACCAGTTTTCCCTCCCCAAATCCTAACCTTACAATCAGGAGGGAATCTAGAGAACTGACCATAGAGGGGAAAGATGAGTTTGACATACTCTGAAATGGTAAGGAAGGACATGCTAGAATGAATGTAACTCCAGAGCTTTGACCCTGTGTGTATATGCTTGTGTGTCTGTGTGTCTTTCTGCGTATGTGCCTTTGTGTGTCTGTGTGTGTGTGGTGTGTGTGTGTGTGTGTGTGTGTGTGTGTGCTTGTGTGTGTGTGTGTCTGTGTGTCACAGTAAGTTTGGGGCTCAGTGTCTTATGCCAAAGCTGAGCATTCAAACTCAACTATCCTAATAAAACCACAGCTACACAAACGAGCCCAAGCTGCCACAGAAACAATCTAAACAATTACATCCTGTGGAGCTAGCAACGGCTAACTGCTAAGCTAATGAATGACAGTGAAGGGAATGGAGCCAGAGAATTGCTAGCAGATAGCGATCAGCCACACTGTGCTATGGGGGCCACTGTTCTGCTACAGAGGACCTTAATTCAGCCATCACCGTGTAGCATGAGATGCATCCATTGCATCAGTGTGGGTTTTGGGTTTAATGGCAGGAACGGAGTAAATGGAATGGCATCAAACACATGGAAACCATGGAAACCATTTGTTTGATGTATTTGATACCATTCCTCTGATTCCGCTCCAGCCATTACCACAAGACCGTTCTCACCAATTAAGGTGCCACCAGCCTTCTGTGTTGTACTTATATGTGATGTGTGGTTGGAGGCTAGGTTGATTAGCATACACATCGTTTTTACGCTTCAGAACTACAATTCCCAACATTCTCCGGTGTCCTTGGCGGTGCTTCAGAACTACAATTCCCAACGATCCGCTGTGTCCCTGGTGGTGCTTCTGATCTACGATGTCCACTATGCTGTGCTGCTGGTGATGATGCCACTATGAGACAGAACGGTGTGTAGTGTGAAGCGATAAGAAACAACTGAACTCAGCTTAGTTCCCATTTGGTTTGTTGCTGTTTAGAATACATGTTTTTTTTGTTTTTTTTTTTTACTTCTGATAGAATCCATGCAGGGAGAGAGGAAACAGCTTTTTTACTTCTGATAGAATCCATGCAGGGAGAGAGGAAACAGCTTTTTTTTTAAACTTCTGATAGAATCAATGCAGGGAGAGAGGAAACAGCTTTTTGACTTCTGATAGAATCCATGCAGGGAGAGAGGAAACAGCTTTTTTACTTCTGATAGAATCCATGCAGGGAGAGAGGAAACAGCTTTTTTTTTTAACTTCTGATAGAATCAATGCAGGGAGAGAGAAAACAGCTTTTTGACTTCTGATAGAATCCATGCAGGGAGAGAGGAAACAGCTTTTTGACTTCTGATAGAATCAATGCAGGGAGAGAGAAAATAGCTTTTTTCACCCTCAAGCACAACTCCACTCTTTTCTGTCCTTTATCAACCACTGTCCAAACACACAACACCTTAACAATGGTGGCATACAGCAGAGACAGCAGAGCATATACAGTTTTCTGTACGCAGTCTGTGTCTGTCAGTCAGTCTGTCAGTCTGTCAGTCTGTCTTTGAATGCCATGGGTATTTCACATATTGAGTATTTCATGAAGATGGAGCAGTGGAGTAATTCACTAGGCTCTACAGACCTGTGTGGGTGTGCTTCTACAGAACCATGCCAGTGCTTTGTATTTCTCTCCATAAGCCATGTAGTCTGAACCAGCAAGCTGATGTCTGCTGAGAGACACTCAATTATTACTTAATTAATTATCATCTACATCTGTGTGTGTTTCTCTGTGTGTGTGTATGTGTGTGTGTGTGTGTGTGTGTGTGTGTGTGTGTGTGTGTGTGTGTGTGTGTGTGTGTGCATAGGAGGGTGCAATACATATGTTAGAAGGTGTGTGTTGGATTTGAGGCAGACAGTATTCTGCCACTTATTTCATTGATGATGAACATGAGGATGAAACATGAGGATGAAACATGAGGATGAAACATGAGGATAAAACATGAGGATGAAACATGAGGATGAAACATGAGGATGAACATGAGGATGAAACATGAGGATGAAACATGAGGATGAACATGAGGATGAACCATGAGGATAAAACATGAGGATGAAAGATGAGGATGAAACATGAGGATGAAACATGAGGATGAAACATGAGGATGAACTTGAGGATGACGATGATGAAACATGAGGATGAAACATGAGGATGAAACATGAGGATGAAACATGAGGATGAAACATGGTGATGAACTTGAGGATGATGATGATGAAACATGAGGATTATCATGAGGAGGAACATGAGGATGATGATGATGATGATGACTGTTGTTTATTTTTCTTTAATTTTACAATAATCCATAGTCTTCTAGTGTGCCTCTCTTGTTTCATCTCCATTAGTTTAATGGTGAAAACAGATGCTATTGGGTTTCCAAGTCATTGAGTTGAGCGGTGTTTGAAGTTAGGAAACTTTTTAAGGCTGTTGAACTCAAAGTGAGTCTCAGGTGTTTGGAAATACACAGGCACACACACACACACACACACACACACATGGGCGTGAGCAAATGGACACACACGCACACACTCATAAACAGCAGTGGTTCAAGCAGGGGACAGCCAAGTTGTGGGGCCAGGGAGAGAGGTGAGAAAGCTTCCATCTCAGAGTGGCTTTAGTTAAACATAAACCTTCTCTGGCGTTGAGGAGTAATCACTTCTCTCCTCACTTTACCTGCTTTATTGATTCCCTTATTCCTGCACCAGGATGTCCTTAGATCAAAGAAGAGGAGAAAGAGAGAGAGAGAGAGAGGAGAGAGTATACAAGGTCTGGCTATTTGAAGAATCTCAAATATAAAACATATTTTGATTTGTTTAACACTTTTTGTGTTTACTACATGATTCCATATGTGTTGTGTCATAGTTTTGATGTCTTCACTTTTATTCTACAATGAACAAAAATTGTGCAAATAAAGAAAAACCCTTGAATGAGTAGAATTCCAAACATTTGGCCCCCAGTGTACATGATCAAATCCAAATCCTAGAAACAACTATTAAAGACTACCAGATTGATTCTCCAATTAGATTGAATGAACTACAGGAGAAAATACAAACCCTCCAAGGGTTTGATGGTTTGTGGTGTTGATGGTATCCTCAATATTATAAAATATAGACCACAAATTCCAATTGGCTATACTTAAGCTCTTCACCATCATCCTTAGCCCTGGCATCTTTCCCAATATTTGCAACCAAGGACTGATCACCCCAATCCACAAAAGTGGAGACAACTTTGACCCCAAAAACTACCGTGGGATATGTGTCAACAGCAACCTTGGGAAAATCCTCTGCATTATCATTAACAGCAGACTAGTTCATTTCCTCAGTGAAAACAATGTACTGAGAAAATGTCAAATTGGCTTTTTACCAAATTACCGTACGACAGACCACGTATTCACCCTGCACACCCTAACTGACAAACAAACAAACCAAAACGAAGGCAAAGTCTTATCATGCTTTGTTGATTTCAAAAAAACATTTGTCTCAGTCTGCATTACAAATTGATGGAAAGTGGTGTTGGGGAAAAAACATACACCACTATAAAATCCATGTACGCAAACAACAAGTGTGCGGTAAAAATTGGCAAAAAACACACACATTTCTTCCCACAGGGCCGTGGGGTGAGACAGGGATGCAGTTAATTCCCACCCTTTTCAACATATATATCAATGAATTGGTGAGGGCACTAGAACAGTCTGCAGCACCCGGCCTCACCCTACTAGAATCTGAAGTCAAATGTCTACTGTTTGCTGATGATCTGGTGCTTCTGTCACAACCAAGGAGGGCCTACAGCAGCACATAGATCTTCTGCACAGATTCTGTCAGACCTAGGCCCTGACAGTAAAACTCTGTAAGACAAAAATAATGGTGTTCCAAAAAAGGTCCAGTTGCCAGGACCACAAATACCAACTAGACACCGTTGCCCTAGAGCACACAAAAAACTATACATACCTTGGCCTATCTGAGAGACAAGGCAAGATGGGCCTCCTATGCCATGATAAGGAATATAAAATTCGACATACCAATTAGGATCTGGCTAAAAATAAGTTGCCCTTTATGGTTGAGGTCTGGGGTCCACTCACCAACTAAGAATTCACTAAATGGGACAAACACCAAATTGAGACTCTGCATGCAGAATTCTGCAAAAATATCCTCTGTGTAAAATGAAAAACACAAACAAATAATGCATGCAGAGCAGAATTTTGCTGATACCTGCTAATTATCAAAGTCCAGAAAAGAGCCTTTAAATTCTACAACCACCTAATATGAAGTGATTCCCAAACCTTCCATGACAAAGCCATCACCTACAGAGAGATGAACCTGGAGAAGAGTCCCCTAAGCAAGCTGGTCCTGGGGCTTTGTTCACAAACACAAACAGACCCCATAGAGCCCCAGGACAACAACACATTTAGACCCAACAAAATCATGAGAAAACAAAAAGAGAATTACTTGACACATTGGAAAGAATTAACAAAAAAACAGAGCAAACTAGAATGCTATTTGGCCCTAAACAGAGAGTACACAGTGGCAGAATACCTGACACCTGTGACTGATCCAAACTTAAGGAAAGATTTGACTATGGACAGACTCAGTGAGCATAGCCTTGCTATTGAGAAAAAGGCCGCCGTAGGCAGACAGGCTATGTACACACTGCCCACAAAATGAGGTGGAAACTGAGCTGCACTTCATAACCTCCTGCCAAATGTATGACCATATTAGAGACAAATATTTCCCTCAGATTACACAGACCCACAAAGAATTTGAAAACAAGTCCAATTTTGAACTCCCATATCTATTGGGTGAAATACCACAGTGTGCATCACAGAAGCAAGATGTATGACCTGTTGCAACAAGAAAAGGGCGACCGGTGAAGAAAACACCATTATAAATACATTATAAATTTAACTATTTGCACATCGTTACAAGACTGTACACTATCGTTCAAAAGTTTGGGGTCACTTAGAAATGTCCTTGTTTTTGAAAGAAAATAAATAAAAATAACCATTAAAATTGAATATTTACATAGGCGTACCAAGGCCCATTATCAGCATCCATCACTCCTGTGTTCTAATGGCATGTTGTGTTAGCTAATTCAAGTTTATTTTAAAAGGCTAATTGATCATTATAAAACCCTTTTTCAATTATGTTAGCACAGCTAAAAACTGTTCTGCTGATTAAAGACGCAATAAAACTGGCCTTCTTTAGACTAGTTGAGTATCTGGAGCATCAGCATTTGTGGGTTCGATTACAGGCTCAAAATGGCCAGAAACAAATAACTTTCTTCTGAAACTCATCAGTCTATTCTTGTTCTGAGAAATTAAGGTTATTCCATGCGAGAAATTGCCAAGAAACTGAAGATCTCGTACAACGTTATGTACTACTCCCTTCACAGGACAGCGCAAACTGGCTCTAACCAGAATAGAAAGAGGAGTGGGAGGCCCCGGTGCACAACTGAGCAAGAGGACAAGTACATTAGAGTGTCTAGTTTGAGAAACACCAGTCTCAACGTCAACAGTGAAGAGGCGACTCCAGGATGCTGGCCTTCTAGGCAGAGTTCCAAAGAAAAAGCCATATCTCAGATTGGCCAATAAAAAAGAAAGATTAAGATGGGCAAAAGAACACAGACACTGGATAGAGGAAGATTGGAAAAAAGTGTTATGGATAGAGTCATCTAAGTTTGAGGTGTTCGGATCACAAAGAAGATTTGTGAGACGCAGACCAAATGAAAAGATGCTGGAGGAGTGCTTGACGCCATCTGTCAAGCATGGTGGAGGCAATGTGATGGTCTGGGGGTGTTTTGTTGGTGGTAAAGTGGGAGATTTGTACAGGGTAAAAGGGATCTTGAAGAAGGAAGACTATCACTCCATTTTGCAACTCCATGCCATACCCTGTGGACGGCGCTTAATTGGAGCCAATTTCCTCCTACAACAGGACAATGACCCAAAGCACAGCTCCAAACTATGCAAGAACTATTTAGGGAAGAATCAGTCAGCTGGTGTTCTGTCTATAATGGAGTGGCCAGCACAGTCACCGGATCTCAACCCTATTTAGCTGTTGTGGGAGCAGCTTGTGTCAGGCTCTGGCCATATAGAAGCCTATTTGCTTCTCTATGTAACCATGGTCAGAGTCTGACAGGTCTATTTTTTCTGTATCTGGTGGTGGTTTGCGTTGGATCCCTAATTAGAGGCAGCTGCTGCGCATTGTCTCTAATTAGGGATCCTACTTAGGCTTGTAATTTTCCCACTGGGTTTTGTGGGTCGTTGTCGAATTATTTCGCAGTCACGGTGACAGTAAGTGTGCAACTTTGCGTTACGTCCGTCCGTTCATTTCAGTTTTGTTTTGGTGAACGTGACGTTGTGTCTATCGTGTTTGTTTTGTGTTGTATAGTTCATTCTTTTGGCAATTTTATACATAGTATAAATAAAAAGAATGTCGGACTATAATCTCTGCGCTGCGTCTTGGTCCATGTATGCACCCAATCGTGACAGCTTGACCGTATGGTACGTAAGAAGTGCCCATCAAGACAATCCAACTTGTGGGAGGTGCTTCAGGAAGCATGGGATGAAATCTCTTCATATTACCTCAACAAATTGACAACTAGAATGCCAAAGGTCTGCAAGGCTGTAATTGCTGCAAATGGAGGATTCTTTGACGAAAGCAAAGTTTGAAGGGCACAATTATTATTTCAATTAAAAATCTTTATTTATAACTTGTCAACGTCTTGACTATATTTCCTATTCATTTTGCAACTAATTTAATGTATGTTTTCATGGAAAACAAGGACATTTCTAAGTGATCCCAAACTTTTGAACGGTAGTGTATAGAGACATAATATAACACTTATTCTTTTGGAATGTTTGTGAGTGTAATGTTTATTGTAAAATGTTTTTATTTATTTAACTTTTGTTTACTGTCTATTTCACTTGCTTTGGCAATGTAAACATATGTTTCCCATGGTAATAAAGCAATAAATCCCTATTGAAACTGAAGAGCGAGAGAGAAAGAGAGAGAGAGGAGATAAAGAAGAGAGAGAGAATGAGAGAGAGAAGATAGAGAAAGAGAAAGAGAGAGAGCGAGAGAGAGAGAGAAATGTATATGTGTGTAGAGTGTAGTGTGTAGTGCGTAGAAGACAGTGTGTAACGTATCTTTCATTCTGCTGCCTCTGTTTTCCTCTGGAGATAACTGGCTGTGTTGTGACTGTGGTCAGTACAAACTGATAAACACACTGGTAACTAATGGCTACCATGCAAACTTATAAACACACTGGGAACTAATGGCTACAGTAAAAACTGACACACACACAGGTAACTAATGGCTACCATGGAAACTTATAAACACACTGGGAACTAACGGCTGCCATACAAACTAGTAAACACACTGGGAACGAATGACTACCATACAAAATGGTAAACACACTGAGAAGTAATGGCCACCATACAAACTGATATACACACTGGGAAGTAATGGCTACCATACAAACTGATAAACACACTGGGAAGTAATGGCTACCATACAAACTGATAAACACACTGGGAAGTAATGGCTACCATACAAACTGATAAACACACTGGGAACTAATGGCTACCATACAAACTGATAAACACATTGGGAACTAATGGCTACCTTACATACATATCAGATAAACTGGCTTCTTCTTCTCGTCTCCTCTCTTTCATCTGCATTTATGTGAACACACGGGACAGGTGAAAGCCTCAAGTCCTAAATATGCCAAATACGCTCAGTCATACCTCCAGATTACCCCTGATCTCTCTCTGTCTCTCCATTTCTCTCTGTTTCTCTCTCTTTCTTCCTCCTCCTCCTCCTCCTCCACCTCCTCCTCCTCCTCTTCCTCCTCTATCCTTCGTTCCACCACCAAGGACGTTGTGACAGCATGTGTTAAATTAACTATGCAGCAGCCCAGCCTGTCCCATTGTGTCACAGACTGAATGAAAGAAGAAGGAGAGGAAGAAGATGAGTGGAGGAGAGGGAGAAGAAGAAGGATAGGAAGAAGATGAGTGGAGGAGAGGAAGAAGAAGAAGGAGAGGAAGAAGACGAGTGGAGGAGAGGGAGAAGAAGGAGAGGAAGAAGATGAGTGGAGGAGAGGGAGAAGAAGAAGGAGAGGAAGAAGAAGACGAGTGGAGGAGAGGAAGAAGAAGGAGAGGAAGAAGACGAGTGGAGGAGAGGAAGAAGAAGAAGAAGGAGAGGAAAAAGATGAGTGGAGGAGAGGGAGAAGAAGAAGGAGAGGAAGAAGACGAGTGGAGGAGAGGAAGAAGAAGAAGAAGGAGAGGAAGAAGACGAGTGGAGGAGAGGGAGAAGAAGAAGAAGGAGAGGAAGAAGACGAGTGGAGGAGAGGAAGAAGAAGAAGAAGGAGAGGAAGAAGACGAGTGGAGGAGAGGGAGAAGAAGGAGAGAAAGAGCCAGAGCAATTAAGGACATCAGAAAAGTTCTAATGAAAAACTACAGGCTGATCAAGGAGTTGAAGTTTGCTTCAAACAAAAGTAGCCCTCCTCTCTCCCTCCCTCCTTCCTTCCCTCTCTTCCTCTATCCCACCATTCTCCCCTTGGGCACTGATCATCGCTCTCTGCTCTGCCCTCTCTCCTTACCCCAACTCCCCCTGTCTTTATGCCTCCCCTCTCTCCTCTCTCCTCCCTCCCTCTCCCTCTCCTCCCCCTGAAGTCCCGTGGTAGATCTCCCTGATGA
>CM042379.1:29481336-29516336 GCA_023634145.1 Thymallus thymallus
GCTGTATTTGATGAAATTAAGGAAACCTTAAGACAGTGTGACCAAGAGGGGTGTATGGATTCAGGGGGAGACTGGGACTGTACTGTACAGTGGACTTGACTGTTGATCACACTGCTGAAGAACCTCACCTGCGGTCTATTAACTGAGTTTGAGCTTTCTGATGTGTGGGGAGTAAGAAATGCAAAAGTTAGGCAGTACACACGGCTAAAGGTTAATGAAGGTCGTGTCGGTGCAGCAAGGTTAGACAGGTTGTATGTATCTGAGCACTACAGTAGTAGGGTTGTAAGGTGTGACATTACTCCTGTGTGTTTTTCTGATCACCATATTGTGACTGTTGATATTCACTTGTCCTGTCCACGAAGGTCATCACCTTATTGGTATTTTAATGTTAATTTATTACATGATGTCATGTTTTGTGAAAAGATTTAGTTGTTTTGGGAAACATTGAGGGTTATTAAATGGAATTTCGAGTCCTTTAGACAATGGTGGGAGGTTGGGAAGGACCAATGGTGGGAGGTTGGGAAGGTCCAAATACGTGTGTTTTGCCAACAGTATACGGCTCTGTCTCATACTGAAGTTAGGGCCCTTGAACAGGACATCAAATCTATTGAATTGAACTTGCTCACTCAGAATGACCCCGGACTAGTCATGAACTTACAGGACAAGAGACATGAACTGAGGTCGTTTTTACATGGAAGAGTGAAGGGTGCCTTGATTAGGTCTCACTTTGCTACCCTCAAGGATATGGATGCTCCTAGTGCTTTTTTTCATCCTAGGGCAGTCAACAATGTAACGCAAACAGATGGTCTGCCTTTGTCTCCCTGATGGGAAGGTGACCACAGATGACGGTGAGATGCGCTAACATGCCATGGATTTCTACTCTGCCCTCTATAAGTCGGAGGATTGTGATTCTCTGTGTGATGATCAGTTGTTACATGGACTTCCTCAATTGGGCCCTGAGCAGAGAGCTGCTTTGGACTCTGACATTACGCTGCAGGAGCTGTCCACTGCAGTTATGCAGCTCTCATCAGGCCGAGCCCCTGGCATCAATGTTTTACCAACTGAATTCTATAAGCACTTTTGGGGGTTTATTGGGCGGGATTTTTATGAAGTGGTGCATGAATCTTTTCATGAGGGTTCTCTTCCTGTATCCTGTCAACATCCTGTGCTTTCATTGTCGCCAAAAAAGGTTGATTTAAAAAAAACTGACAACCTGTTGCATTGCTGTGTGCAGAAAAAAATATAAACAGTTGAATTTGGAAGTTTACATACACCTTAGCCAAATACATTTAAACTCAGTTTTTCACAATTCCTGACATTTAATCCTAGTAAAAATTCCCTGTCTTAGGTCAGTTAGGATCACCACTTTATTTTAAGAATGTGAAATGTCAGAATAATAGTAGAGAGAATAATTTATTTCAGATTTTATTTCTTTCATCACATTCCCAGAGGGTCAGAAGTTTACATAAACTCATTTAGTATTTGGTAGCATTGCCTTTAAATTGTTTAACTTGGGTCAAACGCTTCGGGTAGCCTTCCACAAGCTTCCCACAATAAATTCCCACTCCAATACCTTTTCTTTGTTGTCCTTAAGCTATTTTGCCACAACTTTGGAAGTATGCTTGGGGTCAATGTCCATTTGGAAGACTCATTTTCAACCAAGCTTTAACTTCCTGACTGATGTCTTGAGATGTTGCTTCAATATATCCACATAATTTTCCTTCCTCATGATGCCATCTATTTTGTGAAGTGCACCAGTCCCTCCTGCAGCAAAGAACCCCCACAACATGATGCTGCCACCCCTGTGCTTCACGGTTGGGATGGTGTTCTTCGGCTTGCAAGCATCCCCTTTTTCCTCCAAACATAATGATGATCATTATGGACATTTCTCCAAAAAGTCCGATCTTTGTCTCCGTGTGCAGTTGCAAACCATAGTCTTGCTTTTTTATGGCGGTTTTGGAGCAGTGGCTTCTTCCTTGCTGAGCGGCCATTCAGGTTATGTCGATATAGGACTCGTTTTACTGTGGATATAGATACTTTTGTACCTGTTTCCTCCAGCATCTTCACAAGGTCCTTTGCTGTTGTTCTGGGACTGATTTGCACTTTTCACACCAAATTACGTTAATCTCTAGGAGACAGAACGCATCTCCTTCCTGAGCGGTATGACGGCTGCATGGTCCCACGGTGTTTATACTTGTGTACTATGGTTTCTACAGATGAACGTGGTACCTATTTTTTTTCTGAGGTCTTGGCTGATTTCTTTTGATTTTCCCATGATGTTGAGCAAAGAGGCACTGAGTTTGAAGGTAGGCCTTGAAATACATCCACAGGTACACCTCCAATTGACTAAAATGATGTCAATTAGCCTATCAGAAGCTTCTAAAGCCATGAAATCATTTTCTGGAATTTTCCAAGCTGTTTAAAGGCACAGTCAACTAAGTGTATGTAAACTTCTGACCCACTGGAATTGTGTTATAGTGAATTATAAGTGAAATAATCTGTCTGTAAAAAGTTGTTGGAAGAATTACTTGTGTCATGCACAAAGTAGATGTCCTAACCGACTTGCAAAAACTATAGTTTGTTAACATGAAATATGTGGAGTGGTTGAAACAGGTTGAAAGAATATCTGGGGCTGTTGGTCTAAAAGGACCTTACTGTGTACCTGACCGCTCTATTGTTTATAACTTGTTTCTAAGAAGAGATTTTTAGACATTTGTAAACTGTGGATGTGGGTTTGCTTTCTTTGGATCAGGAGAAGGCTTTTGACCGTGTGGACCACCAGTACTTGTTCAAAACAATGAAAGCCTTTGGGTTTGGGGATGATTTTTGTCTTGGATGAGTTTACTGTATGCTGGGGCCTCATGTATGGTGAAGGTGGGGGGTTGTTTGAGCTGCCCCTTCCCCGTCCAAAGGGGTATCAGGCAGGGATGCCCAATTTCAGGGCAGTTATATTGTATTATCCTACTCAGCTAGAGTAAATTGGGAAAAGAGTGAATCGCTGTGGGCTGGTCAGCTTCAGACAGGGTCCGCTCCACGGTTACCAGGTGGGATTCAGTGTGGTAGAGATGGGATGAAGACTGTGGGGTTTTTTATATGCTCCGATGTCTTTAAAAAAAAAAGAACTGGGAGGGTGTAGTGGAGAAGGTGTGATTGTCTAGGTGGAAATGGGTGCTACCCCAGATGTCTTATAGAGTAAGGGTGCTGGTAGCCAATGACCTAGCCGCCACTACCCTGTGGCACAGACTATGGATTTTACAGCCACCAGGGGGCCTGATAAACTCTAGAAAAAAGGGTTCCAAAAGGGTTCTTCGCCCTCTGTGGAAATGGTTCTACATGGAGCCCAAAAGAGTTTTACCTGGAACCAAAAGGGTTCTACCTGGAACCAAAACATTTCTCCAAAGGGTTCTCCTATGGGGACAGCCGAAGAACCCTTTTAGGTTCTAGATAGCACCTTTACTTCTAAGAGTGTACAAGAACTTCAGAGGACCCTTGTCAATTTCTTCTGGTCTGGACAACATTGGATTAAATCTGCAGCCTTGTACCTGCCACTGCACAAGGGTGGGCAAGGCCTGATGGACATTTCTTCCAGGATCATGGCTTTCCGGCTTCAAGCAGCCCAGAGAATGTTGTACAGTGACTGTTCTAGCCGGGTCGATACAGCCTACACATTGATGAGGAGATTGGGCAGTTTGGGCTTAGACAAGCATATTTTCCTCTTGAAGCTAGAGGGGGGTGATTTGTCTGGCCTGACTCCATTCTATGAGTCTGTTATGCAGGCATGGAAAGTTTTCGTCATGTCCCGTAATGTCGGTACGCCACCAGGGATGTGGCTTTTTATTATAACACTACCATCAAGTCCCGTGCTATGAGTTCAGCCAGCCTACGTTCATGCCTGTTAGTTGTGGGGTGTACCAAGCTGGGTCATCTGATGCGGAGCAGTTGCAGATCGTTGGAGGAGCTGGGCGAAAGAGCGGGCATCCTATCATCACGCCTACTCAGAAAGATTGTAGCTGAGGTTTGCAATTCCTTGCCAGCACTTCATCGGCAGTATGTGACTGACACTTCCAATACTGATCGGTGGACGGAGGGTCTGGATCATGTGTTCCCTTCGCTGACTGTTGGTGCTGCGGCGGGGGCATTAGAGGAGGACGTGGGGATGCTGCTTTCCTTCCATACCCCGGAGCTGGGGCAGGTCAAGGTGGTGGGAAAGAAGGCCATCTACAAAATCTGGGTAAAAGTGTCCTGAGCTTCTTCCCTGGAAGGGGTGAAATTGACGAGGTGGGCTGGTGTGTTTGGTCTAGGTGCCTCCCCAAAAGGCTGTTGGAGGTTTTATACAAACTGCCTATTGAAAAGAGGACAGCTGACCTCCAATGGAGGAAAATACATGGAGCCATAGCCCCCAATATGTGTCTGGAACACCTGGATCCTACTGTTGGGGAGGGGTGTGCTGATCTGTTCTTACAGTGTCCCAGGTTGGTTGGGATGATTGACCTGATCACTGGTTGGTTTTCAGCTCTGAGAGAGGTTTTCTCTTCCCAAAAGTTTAGATTTGGGATAAAGTAGATGTTGTAGTTCTCTTGCTTACCGTTGTGTCAGGGGCAGCTAAATTAGCAATATGGAAGACAAGAAAGAACAGTATTTGGGGACAGGGGTCTGTGGATGTGGTGGGAATGCTGGAGGGGATGTTGGCAGCAAGACTGAGGGTTGAGTTAGCATATTATAAAATGGTTAACAACATTGGGCTGTTTATACTCATCTCGCTCTCTCTCCCTCTCCCCCATCTCTCTGCCTCTCTCTTTCTGACTTTTCCACATCACACTCTTGTCACACTTCAATGCATCAAGCATCACCACAAAAAAAAGTAACAGCATGAAAAAGAGAAAAGAGTCAGAGAGAGGAGGAAAGTCCCACCAAAACAGAGAGAGGAGGAAAGTCCCACCAAAACAGAGAGAGGAGGAAAGTCCCATCAAAACAGAGAGAGGAGGAAAGTCCCATCAAAACTATCTTCATTTTTCACAACAACCTGTTTGTCATCCTCTCCTCTCTCTGTTCCCAGTACTTTGTGGATCAGAGGGTTGAAACCTGAAAGATGGTGCCTAGAGTCTAAAAACAGTTGAATAGCAACCTTGTTTTGGACCTCTTAGTGCAGGGCTCTCCAACCCCGTCCTGTAGTTTTTCACTCCAACCCTAATCCATCACACCTGATTCTAATAATTAGCTGGATGATAAACTGAGGTTGGAGTGAAAACCTACAGGAGGGTAGCTCTCCAGGAACAGGGTTGGAGAGCCCTGCATTAATGTAATAACTTAAGTGTTTTACTCTAACTGACCAATGCATTTATTTATTATTTATTATTTGTATTTATTAGATTTGTATTTATTAGATATGGCTCAAAAGGTAAAGCTTCTTTATAGTCAAGCCTCTGTCCCTCAGTCCCTCAGACCCTCAGTTCCTCAGTCCCTCAGTCCCTCAGTTCCTCAGTCCCTCTGTACCTCTGTCCCTCTGTCCCTCTGTCCCTCTTCCTCTGTCCCTCTCTTCCTCTTCCTCTGTCCCTCTCTTCCTCTGTCCCTCTCTTCCTCTTTTCCTCTGTCCCTCTCTTCCTCTCTTCCTCTGTCCCTCTCTTCCTCTCTTCCTCTCTTCCTCTGTCCCTCTCTTCCTCTCTTCCTCTCTTCCTCTCTTCCTCTGTCCCTCTCTTCCTCTGTCCATCTGTCCTTACTTCTCTCATTTTCCTCTTATTCACTGAGTGTGTATAGTGAGTGTGTATAGTGAGTGTGTATAGTGAGTGTGTATAGTGAGTGTGCATGCTGAGTGTGTATGTGTGTTTTACTGACCTGTGACATGTTAGTCAGTCTCTAAATGCAGCCCAGAGGGACAGAGAGAGGTGAAACTGACAATGCTGTGTGCGCAGGTTCAGGGTGTGAGAATGTGTGTTTGCGTGACATGTGTGTGCGTGCGTGCGTCTGTGTGTGTGCGTGCGTGACAGTTCCTGTTCCCTGACCTGTCACTCACTGATCCCACTTAAGTCAGTAGGAGCGTTGCGATTCCGTCTCGCTTAACTCTGCTGGGATGTGACAGGAGCATGAGAGCCCCAAACCTGAGTCAGACGGGATGAGGAATTTACATTCTGCGTTGTCCTGACAGTGTCAGTTCTGTCTGCTCACCACACACATACACACAAACACACACACACACCAACTCATAAACATGTCATAGTTGACACTTCTCCTCTTATGTGTTGTGACTCATGTCATCTTAGGAGAGAGACATAATGAGAGAGAAAGAGGGGAATATATAATTCTGACCATGAATGAGAAAAAACAGAGGTGATGAGGACAAAAGAAAAGTCTCCTTCTTGTACTCACTCCTCCACACATCTCTCATTACGTCATGATGCCTTCTGTTCCTCCAGTGAAAGCTTTACTTGGGACCATTGTATCGGTGTGTGTGTTGTCGTGTCTCTGGCTTTGATTAAATGTGAGACATGCTATTTTATGAAATAGATTATTCAACGTTTAATTGGAAGACGTGATTTATTTAAATCCTGCAACAATTAACTCATTAATAACCTGGGGCACCATGGAAGCATTCATTTATATAGAGCGGTTATCTCCAGAATCCGCTCTCTTAAAGATCTGAAGTACTTATATCAAATAGCAGTCAATTATTTAATAGTTACCTCTTTATCAGTCAGTCTCATTCTGAACATCATAAGATTTAAATCTGCACAAATCCTAGCGAACGTGTTTAAATCAGCATCCACAAATTATCTTAATGATTTCTTTACTAGCTAAAGAATCACACAGAATTACATATATATATAGATACAATAGATCATACACCGATCACATCCTGAAAGTCCCTAGTGGGCTTACCCAAGATGACGGCTGGTTACACAAAGGAAGGGGAGGGGTTGGATGAAATGAGTGGGAGAAAGAGAGAGAAGAAGTCTCTGTCGGACATGGGAAGTTATGCTCAAACATTAACACAAAATCTTACAACTGCCCATTCGGAAAAGAGTTAATGTAATTACATATTTACGGTTTGAGCTTGGCTTTGATAGATGGGTCGAAGACGGAAGACTGGTCCATGGGAGAGTCTTTCTGGTTGCAGTGTCTGTAGAGTGGATACTTTGGAGTGCCCTCAGTTCTTTGAGATTGTCTGTGTTCAAAGTTCAAACCATTTTGCCATAATCAGCTCATACTGTATTGGTCTTTGTCGAAATTCACCATTCCATGTGTCAGTCGTCACCTCCACGTTGAAATTCATATAGCTTTTGTTAGATAGAGTTGTAGTTCAATATGTTTGTTTTAGAGAAAAATATGAAGTTCTTGAAGATAAGATGAGAAAGAGCATGAGAAAGTGAAAGAGCACGGTTAAAACAAGGATGTCACACTACTCTATTCACTGACGCATTGATATGTTGACTTGAATCAACAAAATAGTATTTTCAGAGCCGTCTAAATATATGGCTCTGGGTATTTCTAATCTGAAGTGTGTGTGGTTGTTGATGTCCGCAAACTGCAAGGTCAGATCAACTAACATTCGGGGTGGCTTTCAGAGCGACTTCCAGAAAAGCACTTTCCTTAGGGACAGGAAATTAGTATAAATGTAGAAAAGCAGCCTCTAAGGTAAAGGGTTGAGTAGCTGGGTGGTAGCTGGATAGTGATGGCTGTTTAACAGTATGATGGCATTGAAATAGAAGCTCTTTTTCAGTCTCTCAGTCCCAGCTTTGATGCACCTGTGCTGACCTCGCCTTCTGGATGACAGCGGGGTGAACAGGCCGTGGGTCGGATGGTTGATTTCCTTGATGATCTTTTTGGCCTTCTTGTGATATCTGGTGCTGTAGGTGTCCTGGAGGGCAGGCAGTGTGCAGCCGGCGATGTGTTGGGTAGACCGCACCACCATCTGGAAAGCCCTGTGGTTGCGGGCGGTGCAGTTGCCATCCAGGCGGTGATACAGCCCGACAGGATGCTCTTAATTGTAAATCTGTAAAAGTTTGTGAGGGTTTTAGGTGCCAAGCTGAATTTCTTCATCCTCCTGAGGTTAAAGAGGCGCTGTTGCTCCTTCTCCACCACACTGTGTTTTCAGACCCCTTGACTTTTTCCACATTATGTCACGTTACAGCCTTATTCTTAAATGGATTAAATAAAACAATTTCCTCATCAATCTACACACAATACCCCATAATGACTAAGTGAAAACAGGTTTTTAGACATTTTTGCAAATGTATATATACAGTATATATATATATATAAAATACCTTTGCTCTCAGACTCTAAACTTTAGCTCAGGTGCATCCTGATTCCATTGATCATCCTTGAGATGTTTCTGCAACTTGATTGGAGTCCACCTATGGTAAATTAAATTGATTGGACATGATTTGAAAGGCACAAACCTGTCTATATCAGGTCCCACAGTTGACATTGCATGTCAGAGCAAAAACCAAGCCATGAGGTTAAAGGAATTGTCCGTATAGGAGCATCGAGACAGGATTGTGTCGAGGGACATATCTGGGGAAGGCTACCAAAAGATTTCTGCAGCATTGAAGGTCCCCAAGAACACAGTGGCCTCCATCATTCTTGAACGGAAGATGTTTGGAACCACCAAGACTCTTCCTAGAGCTGACCACCCGGCCAAACTGAGCAATCAGGGGAGAAGGGCCTTGGTCAGGGAGATGACCAAGAACCCGATGGTCACTCTGACAGAGCTCTAGAGTTCCTCTGTGGAGATGGGAGTACCTTCCAGAAGGACAACCATCTCTGCAGCAATCCACCAATCAGGCCTTGTTAGAGTAGCCATACGGAAGCCACTCCTCAGTAAAAGGCACATGAAAAGCCTGTTCCAGAGCACTCAGGACCTCAGACTGGGTCGAAGGTTCACCTTCCAACAAGACAACGACCCTAAGCACACAGCCAAGACAACCCAGGAGTGGCTTTGGGTGCCAAATAGCATTCTAGAGCCCAGACTTGAACTCGATCGAACATCTCTGGAGAGAACTGAAGATAGCTGTGCAACGACACTCCCCATCCAACCTGACAGAGCTTGAGAGGATCTGCAGAGAATAATGGGAGAAACTCCCCAAATACAGGTGTGCCAAGTTTTTAGCGTCATACCCAAGAAGACTTGATGCCGTAATCACAGTCAAAGGTGCTTCAATAAAGTACTGAGTAAAGGTTATAAATACTTATGTAAATGTGATATTTCCATTTTTAAATTAACAAAAATTTCTAAACCTGTTCTGCTTTGTCATTATCGGGTAGTGTGTGTCAATTGAGGAAAAAAAAAATATAATTATCCATAGTAGAATAAGGCTGTAACGTAAAACAATGTGGAAAACGTCAACCGATTGCCATTTTAAATATTCAATTTAATGATGTAAAGTAGTTGTGAATTGCCTACTTCAATCATGTACAGTACATACAGTTTTTATCTTACGTTACTTAGATTAGGCCATATAAGGCTAGACATTTAAGTGCTTATTCCCTCAATAACTTCCTTTCACTGTTTGTTTAAGTATTCTGTGTGCTCGCTGGAAAGTTGGCCTTCCTTTCAGAGTGTCTGAGAGATGTTTCAAGGTAGACCATAGAGATGTTAAAGATTACATATCACTGGAACCTCTGGAAATAGCTACTAAGGAACAAACTCAGACAATAACAATATTAAAAACAACAGTACATAATGAAAGTAAATGGTCATTATGTTGAATATTATATTGTTGTTCTCACAAGAAAAGTTTTTCGTATACGTACAGATGTAGTATCTGATTTGCCCACAAAATGGATCAACCCCTACAAAAATGTCCATTAATTATAATGCACATAATAATTCAAATTTCGTGTTGCTGCAGGTGTATTTTCCTGCTGTGAGAAACTGGTGAAAATCAAGATTCTACACATGTAGTGTTGCTATATGGGGAATAGCGTGTTGTTTGAGACAGATCCTGGTTTAGTTCTCTACTGGTAACCATGGAGAATTAGCAAACCAAATCCACTGTGTTTTGATTACACCTCCAGCGATGCAGGGGGAAGATAGCAATAGTTTATCTTGTTTAACTCACATAAATTCATTGTGACAGCTCAGTCGCTTCGGACCAAGGCTCATGCTAAATGGAATGGATTAACTTTTAGAAAAAAACAAGAAAAACAAATGAACATGAAAACAGCTGGGTCCAGTCTACGCCGAAGTCAGAGAATAAACTAATAACATATGGGGAACTTTTTGCTTAAATGTATTGTCCTGGTAAAAATAATAGAATTGTGTGTTCTTCAGCAGATATGGTGGTAAATTGTAGCGGGTAGCTCTGACTGAATAAGACCATTCCATTTTTCATAATTAGCCAGTAAACATGCAGGGAGATATTGGGCGTTTAAAACTACAGCTTCAGGGAAGTTAATAATATAAACTGAAAAACACACTGACTAATGATTACAGAGATCAAGGCCTGTTCATATTTCTGAGAGCAGAAGCTCTGCCCTGGTGAGACAGGCTGGTGTAGTGTGGAGATATGTAACTGTTTCCAAGAGGAGACAGGCTGGTGTAGTGAGGAGGACTGTAACTGTTTCCAAGAGGAGACAGGCTGGTGTAGTGAGGAGGACTGTAACTGTTTCCAAGAGGAGACAGGCTGGTGTAGTGAGGAGGACTGTAACTGTTTCCAAGAGGAGACAGGCTGGTGTAGTGAGGAGGACTGTAACTGTTTCCAAGAGGAGACAGGCTGGTGTAGTGAGGAGGACTGTAACTGTTTCCAAGAGGAGACAGGCTGGTGTAGTGTGGAGATATGCAACTGTTTCCAAGAGGAGACAGGCTGGTGTAGTGTGGAGATATGTAACTGTTTCCAAGAGGAGACAGGCTGGTGTAGTGTGGAGATATGTAACTGTTTCCAAGAGGAGACAGGCTGGTGTAGTGTGGAGATATGTAACTGTTTCCAAGAGGAGACAGGCTGGTGTAGTGAGGAGGACTGTAACTGTTTCCAAGAGGAGACAGGCTGGTGTAGTGAGGAGGACTGTAACTGTTTCCAAGAGGAGACAGGCTGGTGTAGTGAGGAGGACTGTAACTGTTTCCAAGAGGAGACAGGCTGGTGTAGTGAGGAGGACTGTAACTGTTTCCAAGAGGAGACAGGCTGGTGTAGTGAGGAGGACTGTAACTGTTTCCAAGAGGAGACAGGCTGGTGTAGTGAGGAGGACTGTAACTGTTTCCAAGAGGAGACAGGCTGGTGTAGTGAGGAGGACTGTAACTGTTTCCAAGAGGAGACAGGCTGGTGTAGTGAGGAGGACTGTAACTGTTTCCAAGAGGAGACAGGCTGGTGTAGTGTGGAGATATGTAACTGTTTCCAAGAGGAGACAGGCTGGTGTAGTGTGGAGATATGTAACTGTTTCCAAGAGGAGACAGGCTGGTGTAGTAAGGAGGACTGTAACTGTTTCCAAGAGGAGACAGGCTGGTGTAGTGAGGAGGACTGTAACTGTTTCCAAGAGGAGACAGGCTGGTGTAGTGAGGAGGACTGTAACTGTTTCCAAGAGGAGACAGGCTGGTGTAGTGAGGAGGACTGTAACTGTTTCCAAGAGGAGACAGGCTGGTGTAGTGTGGAGATATGTAACTGTTTCCAAGAGGAGACAGGCTGGTGTAGTGTGGAGATATGTAACTGTTTCCAAGAGGAGACAGGCTGGTGTAGTGAGGAGGACTGTAACTGTTTCCAAGAGGAGACAGGCTGGTGTAGTGAGGAGGACTGTAACTGTTTCCAAGAGGAGACAGGCTGGTGTAGTGAGGAGGACTGTAACTGTTTCCAAGAGGAGACAGGCTGGTGTAGTGAGGAGGACTGTAACTGTTTCCAAGAGGAGACAGGCTGGTGTAGTGAGGAGGACTGTAACTGTTTCCAAGAGGAGACAGGCTGGTGTAGTGAGGAGGACTGTAACTGTTTCCAAGAGGAGACAGGCTGGTGTAGTGTGGAGATATGTAACTGTTTCCAAGAGGAGACAGGCTGGTGTAGTGTGGAGATATGTAACTGTTTCCAAGAGGAGACAGGCTGGTGTAGTAAGGAGGACTGTAACTGTTTCCAAGAGGAGACAGGCTGGTGTAGTGAGGAGGACTGTAACTGTTTCCAAGAGGAGACAGGCTGGTGTAGTGAGGAGGACTGTAACTGTTTCCAAGAGGAGACAGGCTGGTGTAGTGAGGAGGACTGTAACTGTTTCCAAGAGGAGACAGGCTGGTGTAGTGTGGAGATATGTAACTGTTTCAAAGAGGAGACAGGCTGGTGTAGTGTGGAGATATGTAACTGTTTCCAAGAGGAGACAGGCTGGTGTAGTGAGGAGGACTGTAACTGTTTCCAAGAGGAGACAGGCTGGTGTAGTGAGGAGGACTGTAACTGTTTCCAAGAGGAGACAGGCTGGTGTAGTGAGGAGGACTGTAACTGTTTCCAAGAGGAGACAGGCTGGTGTAGTGAGGAGGACTGTAACTGTTTCCAAGAGGAGACAGGCTGGTGTAGTGAGGAGGACTGTAACTGTTTCCAAGAGGAGACAGGCTGGTGTAGTGAGGAGGACTGTAACTGTTTCCAAGAGGAGACAGGCTGGTGTAGTGAGGAGGACTGTAACTGTTTCCAAGAGGAGACAGGCTGGTGTTATAAAGAAAAGTGGATACTTAATCTTACATGTTACCCAGGAAGTGGTCTCTTTGAAGCTGCAGAGAACATGCCCGTTCCATCCAAAAGGATTGTGGGAATAGGGAGATCAAATCATGTCATTTCTGGTGCAGTGCACGTATAAAAGATTGGCCACTGGGGATTGGTCGATAGGGGCTGCATGGAATCCCATGATTCTTTGCATGGTTCAGAGTGCTTCACATGGGAACCTCTAAAGAAAGATCTCTCTACTGTTTGTCCTAGGGACAAGACAAGGTTATAGACGGATGGGGAATTAACATTTTGCTTTTACCACATATTAGAGGTCATCTATCTGCAGTTGTATGACTTTACGTGTATTTCATAGTCATGAACTAAACTCACTCACTCACTCACTCACTCACTCACTCACTCACTCACTCACTCACTCACTCACTCACTCACTCACTCACTCACTCACTCACTCACTCACTCACTCACTCACTCACTCACTCACTCACTCACTCACTCACTCACTCACTCACTCACTCACTCACTCAATCACTCACTCACTCACTCATGTACTTCCTACAGTCTGGCTGTGTGTTAACATACTTCCTACAGTCTGGCTGTGTGTTAACGTACTTCCTACAGTCTGGCTGTGTGTCAATGTACTTCCTACAGTCTAGCTGTGTGTTAACGTACTTCCTACAGTCTGGCTGTGTGTTAATGTACTTCCTACAGTCTGGCTGTGTGTTAATGTACTTCCTACAGTCTGGCTGTGTGTTAATGTACTTCCTACCGTCTGGCTGTGTGTTCATGTACTTCCTACAGTCTGGCTGTGTGTTAATGTACTTCCTACAGTCTGGCTGTGTGTTAATATACTTCCTACCGTCTGGCTGTGTGTTCATGTACTTCCTACAGTCTGGCTGTGTGTTAATGTACTTCCTACAGTCTGGCTGTGTGTTAATGTACTTCCTACAGTCTGGCTGTGTGTTCATGTACTTCCTACAGTCTGGCTGTGTGTTAACGTACTTCCTACAGTCTGGCTGTGTGTTAATGTACTTCCTACAGTCTGGCTGTGTGTTAATGTACTTCCTACAGTCTGGCTGTGTGTTAATGTACTTCCTACCGTCTGGCTGTGTTTTCATGTACTTCCTACAGTCTGGCTGTGTGTTAATGTACTTCCTACAGTCTGGCTGTGTGTTAATGTACTTCCTACAGTCTGGCTGTGTGTTAATGTACTTCCTACAGTCTGGCTGTGTGTTAATGTACTTCCTACAGTCTGGCTGTGTGTTAACGTACTTCCTACAGTCTGGCTGTGTGTTAATGTACTTCCTACAGTCTGGCTGTGTGTTAATGTACTTCCTACAGTCTGGCTGTGTGTTAATGTACTTCCTACAGTCTGGCTGTGTGTTAATGTACTTCCTACCGTCTGGCTGTGTGTTCATGTACTTCCTACAGTCTGGCTGTGTGTTAATGTACTTCCTACAGTCTGGCTGTGTGTTAATGTACTTCCTACAGTCTGGCTGTGTGTTAATGTACTTCCTACAGTCTGGCTGTGTGTTAACGTACTTCCGACAGTCTTGATGTGTGTTAACGTACTTCCTACAGTCTGGCTGTGTGTTAATGTATTTCCTACAGTCTGGCTGTGAACACACATTTATTTTTAAATGCTCTCTGTAATTTCAGAGTGAGACTATATGATTATGTTGTTTAAATGTTTACAGAGAGGAAGTTAAAGACACCTCTGAGGATAGAGGGAAACGAGAGAGAAAGAAAGATACCTCTGATGTCAGTATAGAGAGAAACGAGAGAGAGAGAGAAAGATACCTCTGATGTCAGTATAGAGAGAAACGAGAGAGAGAGAAACATACCTCTGTCGTCCGGATAGAGAGAAACGAGAGAGAGAGAGATACCTCCGAGATAGGGAGGGAGGAAGAGAACAGTCTGCAGCAACTGGCCTCACTCTACTAGAATATGAAATCAAATGTCTACTGTTTGCTGATGATCTGGTGCTTCTGTTACCAACCAAGGAGGGCCTACAGCAGCACCTCAGTAAGACTAAAATAATGGTGTTCTAAAAAAGGTCCAGTTGCCAGGACCACAAATACAAATTCCATCTAGACACCGTTGCCATGGAGTACACAAAAAACTATAAATACCTTGGCCTAAACATCAGCTCCACAGGTAACTTCCACAAAGCTGTGAACGATCTGAGAGACAAGGCAAGAAGGGCCTTTTATGCCATCAAAAGGAACATAAAACTCAACATACCAATTAGGATCTGCAAAAAATACTTGAATCAGTTATAGCCTTTTATGGTTGTGAGGTCTGGGGTCTGCTCACCAAACAAGAATTCACAAAATGGACAAACACCAAATTGAGACTCTGAATGCAGAATTCTGCAAAAATATCTTCAGTGTACAACATACAACACGCAGATCAGAATTAGGCCGATACCCGCTAATTATCAAAATCCAGAAAAAAAAAAATCCATAACAAAGTTATCACCTACAGAGAGATGAACCTGGAGAAGAGTCCCTTAAGCAAGCTGGTCCTGGGGCTTTGTTCACAAATGCAAACAGACCCCACAGAGCCCCAGAACAGCATCACATTTAGACCCAACTAAATCATGAGAAAACAAAAAGAGACTTACTTGACAAATTGGAAAGAATTAACAAAAAAACAGAGCAAACTAGAATGCTATTTTGCCCTAAACAGAGAGAACACAGTGGCAGAATACCTCACCACTGTGACTGACCCATAATTAAGGAAAGCTTTGACTATGTACAGACTCAGTGAGCATAGCCTTGCTATTGAGAAAGGCCGCCGTAGGCAGACTTGGCTCTCATGGACAGGCTATGTGCACACTGCCCACAAAATGAGGTGGAAACTGAGCTGCACTTTCTAACCTCCTGCCAAATGTATGACCAAATTAGAGACACAGATCCACAAAGAATTCGAAAACAAATACAATTTTGATAAACTCGCATATCTACTGGGTGAAATACCACAGTGTTCCATCACAGCAGCAAGATGTGTGACCTGTTGCCACAAGAAAAGTGCAACCAGTGAAGAACAAACACCATTGTAAATACAACCCATATTTATGTTTATTTATTTTCCCTTTTATACTTTAACCATTTGTAAATCATTACAACACTGTATATATACATACTATGACATTTGAAATGTCTTTATTCTTTTGGAACTTCTGTAATGTTTACTGTTCATTTTTATTGTTTATTTCACTTTTGTTTATTATCTACTTCATTTGCTTTGACAATGTAAACATATGCTTCCCATGCCAATAAAGCCCCTTGAATTGAATTGAATTGAATTGAATTGAATTGAGAGGGTGAATACAGGGTGGATTATGTGGTTGAACTGGACATATGGAGAGAAACAGAGTGCTTTAATCAAAATGTAATATTACTCACAGCTGCACTTCTATCGGTAATAGACACCTGACCAATGAACCGCTCCACCACTCCACTCACCTTTGACCCTGTGGACAGTGTGGTCAATAACTGAGCGTAAAACAACAGGACATAATCCCAATAGTAATATCACACATGGAAGTGGACCATACAGGAAGTTTCACTGTATGGAGTTGTATCATTAACCCGTAATTCAGGGATATCAGTTTCACGTCATAGGATTACAGGAATAGAAACATTAAGATGAACATAGCTGTCAAATGATCCGGTTCAGATGTTATTTTAATAAGCAGATGATATGATGTAACCGTAAAGGTTCAGTCATCCTCCTCTGTCCACTCACATTGCTCCTCTCAGCTGAGAGTCCTGGAGGCTGATGGGGGGCTAAAGATGACCATGATGATCATGATTGAATATGATGCCTGAGCGCCAAGAAATCCTCAAGGCGAGGGCTGATGATGCGTAGGGTGACATCCCCGGGCCTGGCGAGGGATGATGATGCAGACACTGACCATGACAAGAAACACGAGCACAGCCAGCCACACCACCAGGAATAACTTACATTCTAACACTCACGCATTCACCCACACAAACTGACCCACACAAACAGACCCACACAAACAGACCCACACAAACAGACCCCCCCACACACACACACACACACACATGAACACATACACACGCAAACACGCACACACTCCCATAAACTCACACATAGCCCTAAATTGGAAAATGGAGCCTACCGTACCATCAGGAATCACTCCTGTGAATGTGCCCAAACCAGACTTTAAAGCCCTCTGAGCTCCACAGAACCCACTAACAGACAGCAGGGAACTGATCAGGGAAGATGAGTCCCAATACGGAAGCTTTGACATGTTTGATTGACGTGATGACATAACCAGGCGGATGTAGCACTGACTCATCACTGGCTCTTCAGTCATTAGCCCTGCATAATGACAATGTGTAGTATAGAGAGAATACAAAAGGATAGCCAGGGAGTTAATAATGAAACAGATAATAATGAAACAGATAAGGCCTCTTCCTCTGTGGCGCTGGCTTTGTCCTGCCTTTACCCTCAAACCTCAGGTGGCCCAATCAAGGAGAGGGCCTTTGAAGTGTGACTGCAGGCCTGAGCTCTTTCCATCAATGGTGTGTGTGTTTGTGTGTGTATATATGTGTGTATGTGTGTCTGTGCTTTCCTCACCTCATGGGAACCACTGTCTTAAGTAGCAGTAGAGAAGGAACAACTGAACTCTCCCTCTTTCTCTCTCTCACTCTCTCACTCACTCACTCACTCACACACACACTCTCTCTTCCCATGTCTCTCTCTGATCTTGTCCCCATGTCGATAGGCATAAGGGGATGTGGCAGGTGACTGATTTCCCCTTCATCTCCGCTGGTGACGGATTTCCCCATCCCTATGGCAACAATTACTGTAACTACACCTGTGCGCTTGAAGCGTAAAGAAACGGGTGTATACCTGAATCTTAAACCATACCTCACTACACACAAACAGACACACACACACACTACAACATACACTAACACACACACACACACACTACAACATACACTAACACACACACACACTACAACATACACTAACACACACACACACACACACACACACAGGCAAAAGTGTGACTTGGGGAGCCACCCTCAGGCCGTACAGTACCAGTGGGAGTGAGAAGAAGTCTTTAAACAGAGAAAAAATAGGAGGAGAGATGAGACTTCAAGATGAAAAAAGGCTTAAACAAGCATTCAGTCTCCAAGACTATTCTGGGGGTTGAGATCTGTGGCCAAAGAGAGAGAGAGAGAGAGAGAGAGAGAGAGAGAGAGAGAGAGAGAGAGAGAGAGAGAGAGAGAGAGAGAGAGAGAGAGAGAGAGAAGAGTGGAGTGGATCCCTCCAACGGATGCCCCCAGGGCTTTATCCAATCACAGGGAAGCGTGGAGCCCCCAGGGCCCTGATCCAATCAGGAAGCAGAGAGGGCCATGCGCTCTCCTTTTGGACCTTGAAGTGCTGCTTTATTATTGAGCACATATGGTTGCTTACACACACACACACACACACACAAACACACATCCCTGTGTGTTGAGTAATCCTGGATTTGAACATTGTTGCATTAACTTATGTGCTCATTGTACAGTATGTCTCTGACAGCTTTTTAAACAGAGTACTCATATTGATTAACTGTCTCTTTCTTCCCTGCTGTGTATGTGTGTTATGTGTGTGTGTGTGTGTGTGTTGTGTGTGTGTGTGTTGTGTGTGCATGCATACAGTATGTGTTGTTACTGAGATGAATGTCACTGGAGGGAGGAGTATTTATTTACTTGTTTTGTTTCATCTCTTCTTCTTTGCCAGGAATACACCGGTGTCTGTTGAACAGTTCCTAATCAGCAGCTTTCAGATTAACTCCTCTGAAAAAGAATGCACACAAAAGGCCTGAGATTTCTCTGCATGGGCTTGGCAGCAATCCTTCATTCCTTTATTCCCTCATTCCTTCGTTTCTTGTCCGAGTGGAGAAGAGAGGGAGCGTAGAACAAAGGAGAAAGCATCCCTTTGTTGGGATTAGGAGGAGAAAAAAGTGTTTTTTCTTTGAGGCGATGTGCGCCTTTTTCCCTGTCTAATTTAATAACAAGCCTTTGTGCTATGGTGAGTTATCGCGTGTGTGTTTAAATGTGTGTGTATTTGTGTGTGTGTGTTTGTTTGAGGGTTTCCCATCTGATGGAATGGCAAACGTCTCTCCTATGACTTCTGTTTATGTTGGTATTCTGTATTAGTGGGAAGCAAAGTGATTTGAAATAATCTCTTCTGACCTGTTAGATATGAGTTGTCTTGAAGGGGGGTGACAGTGTGTTTGAGAGGGGGTGACAGTATATGTGTGAGAGGGAGATGACAGTATATGTGTGAAAGGGGGTGACAGTATATGTGTGAGAGGGAGATGACAGTATATGTGTGAGAGGGGATGACAGTATATGTTTGAGAGGGGGTGACAGTATATGTGTGAGAGGGAGATGACAGTATATGTGTGAGAGGGGATGACAGTATATGTTTGAGAGGGGGTGACAGTATATGTGTGAGAGGGAGATGACAGTATATGTGTGAGAGGGGGTGACAGTATATGTGTGAGAGGGAGATGACAGTATATGTGTGAGAGGGGATGACAGTATATGTGTGGGAGAGAGATGACAGTATATGTGTGAAAGCGGTGTCGTTTCTTGACTTTAACATTCATCTGAAGACTGTTATTTATCTAATTAACTAAGAGAGCGTCGTCCGTGTTAGGGGAGGGTTTTGCCGGTGTAGGCAGTCATTGTAAATAAGAATTGGTTCTTAACTGACTTGCCTAGTTAAATAAAGGTTAAATACATTGACTGGAGACTTAATACGTTGAAAACAGGTCCCTAGCAGAATGTCAATAACATGGATGCTAGTTAAAGAAGAGAAAGAGAGGGAGAGACATTGCCACATTCAGAAACGACTCTCGCCGGGCCTCCCGAATGGTGCAGCGGGGGTAGGGTCTCAGGCTAACGGCTAACAGCTCAATGTCCGGCTACAAAACTGCTCCTTAACAGTGGTTCAGATTACACCATCTGTTGTTGACTAAAAAGCTAGCCCCCCTCCCTTACCAGAAGAAGCGATATCCCTGTCCGCTCTGATGGTCTGGAAACCGCCAATAGGGACGTTCTCTATGGGGATGTTATCATTAAGCCATGTCTCTGTTTAGCACACTAGACTAGCTTCCCTGTAGACTCTTTGTCCACGGACCAGACCCTCAAGCTCATCCACCTTGTTATGTAGCGATCTCACGTTGCCCATAATGATAGACGGTATAGCCGGCTTGCACTTACTCAGCTATGCCTTACACTTCCGACCTGCCCTGCATCCACGCCGTCGCCTTTTTGACTCGTCTGGAATATCAAACTTTTCCCTGGGGTGCAATAGCGCTGAGTGTGCTAAATCCAGGAGCTGTCCTCGGTTGTAAATAATCGAGGACTCGCTTGTACGTTCGGCGCTGAAAAGAAAAAAAAGTGCCTCTGTGATAAAACGCTAAAACCTTGGTAAAACAGTAGCACTCCATAATCCTGAACTGTTATAGTTCAACTGTTGCAAAAGGAAACTCACGAATAACTCACAAAAAAACATACTAAAACAACAATTAACGCGCAAACAATGGGAACTGCTTAACAGGCGACCACACAGGGCGGAGCCAATCTCAATATGATGGTTCCTCAGTGGGGGGATAGCTAATCAGCTAATCAGCTAATCAGCTAATCAGCTAATCAGCTAATCAGCCGTACGAGTGATTGTCCAGGAGGTGAGTTTATTCGTCTCCACCTCGTGTTGAGATTCAAACCAATTTAAATGCCCAGGTGCAGCTTCACGCTTTTCTGGTCTGATGTGTTAATTCATAACCTATCATTTGTACCTTTTGCTCCAAAGGGGCGATTCCGGCAGGCTGACACGCTCCCTGACCTCACTTCGGGGCGGTGATTACTCACTGTGCAAAGTTATGAAAACAAGTAAATTTTTTAACTTCTCACATCACATCCCTCTCTTAACAAAAACACTTTCATCATTTTTCATATTACATGCACAACCCATAGTATAGAAACGTCATCTATGTAGTGGGTATACTAGTTACAGTATTTCATTTATGACATTTTTAATGACATCACAAAATAACAAACAAAATGACATTATTGTTCTATAAATCGCCTCTGACCATTCCCCAGTATTCGCTTTTGAACATGTTAGAATTTTAGCAGGAAAGGGTCTGTTGAGACAAAGCACATTCCTTTGGTGAATTTGGAGGGCCATGCCTGGATCGTCTCCCTTGATTTACAACAGGACGTAAGTTGTTAATAGTCCTTTCTAGTTATTTTCTTCCCCCTCTAGGAGTGAGAGGGGGTCTGATTGAAGTTATTAAACCTGATCTGACCTATTTGGATTCTAATGGTCAGTCATGACAGGGGGATGACAGTATATGTGTGTGAGAGGGGGATGACAGTATATGTGTGTGAGAGGGGGGTGACAGTATATGTGTGTGAGAGGGGGATGACAGTATATGTGTGTGAGAGGGGGATGACAGTATATGTGTGTGAGAGAAAGACTTTGTGGACCACTCCAATAGCTAGCTGCTGCTAACTATTATTGGAGCACTCCATTAGCAAATGTTCTTGTTGTCTGCTTGTTTTAGTCAATTACAAAGCTACATTTAAGAAAAGTACAACATGCCGAAATATTACTTTTCAACATTGCCTGTTCCCGAGTGTTCTCACTACTTAAAAAACGTAATATTATAGTACTAGCAGCCACGAGAGTGACCAACAACAAACAAACGGAATATACCGCTACAAGTAGTGAGTGAAGTTACAAATGGACTATGGTAAACAACTTAAATGTTCTACCTGTGATTAAATGTTTTCCACACACATAGCTACATGTAGCCTACTTGGACATCGGGTCCCCAATTTCCCACTCTCCCATGTCGAAAAGCCACATGGCTCTTCTCGCAGGCTCTGTTTTGTTTTACAATCGGGGTCGATTTGTGGGCGTGGTTGAGGGGAATTCCTTATTATTGCGTGAACATAGACTCTGAGTATTCACACACAACTAGCTCTCACAGTCTCACATCAGAATTAGACATTTATTGATGTTTCTCGAAGTTGTTGTAAACCTCAAATTTCAAAGTGTTTAAGGTTAAGTTTAGGCATTAACTCTTAAATGTTCAACTTTGGGGAAGGCTTAAAACAAAAATCTCAAAAACAACTTTATGCAATTTTTGCAATCAGAGGAAGATGCTTACACCCGTCCCTGTCCACAACACCCTAGCAAAACCAAAACATACTTGAAGGTAATAGCGCTCACTGTTGCCCCTAGTGGCCGGTTTCCACGTCATCTCCTGATGTCCTCAGACATGGATGAACGTCAAAAACTGAGTTTTGGTATTTTCCACTCTCTCTTTTTGTGGATGTCTAAATTATTGTCACACCAAAAGTATTGGAAAAACAATATTTTTGTAAATGGAACAGCCTATAAACTAGGGTTGAATATTTTCCTGTTTTTTTAGAGGAAGACTGCTTGTGCATGCTCTGATTTAAAGCAACAATGTTTGACTGATAGACTGCTTCAAAACTCTTCAGCTGCATAAAAAAACATCTTTCCAACAAAAAATTATAGGCTATGCTGCAGCAAATGTAGGCCTACCTGTCACTGGGAAAAAAGTGACCATGATGAGATGATAGTTCTACAGGCATTAGTTCCACTCTATACTGAGATGGGTTGTCTGTCCCCACTATGAGCATTGATGGTTGATCATGCAGAGAGCAGAGATAAGGCCGTAGAAAAGCCATATTTAGACAACGCATATAATTTAACAGTTCCATTTCAAGTCATGCTGTTGATATGAATAATTTATTATAATTTACTGGTATTCTCGGAAGTAAATGTCGGAAAATCTCGCTAACTGGGTTCCCGCCATTCAACCCTTCTATAAACCCTAAGGGTACAGAGCTTATCCCAATATGCTGAATGGGAAGTTGAACACTTTAAGATTGGTCACTATATCCCATATCTCTTTCTATATCTGTCTTTCCCTATGAATTGTCTCTTCTCAAACACACACACCTGCTGATGATTAGTGCTTTTGGAGGTAATTTTTTTGTTTAATTAAATGCATTATGAAAATATACCATTGACTCCGTCAGGTCCACATTGGGTAGACGTCAATAGAAAAATAGGATATTACTGCAAATTATACTTCAGTTGTATGTGACTTTGTTTTCAGTCAGTCAGACAACATTATCTCTGTGCTCCCCACACTGGACTGTCTTTAGTCATCCCATTTAGCTAGGCTAGCCTAAGTATGTTGCAGAGCTGTCTGACTAAATCATTGCACTAGTTCTTCAAAGTCGATAAGGCATAGTTTCACTAACTGTCTCTATACCTCTCATTCTCTGTGCTGTGTGCATTCCTCTCTAATGCAGTCTATGCAGTCTGTGTGAATCTAACCTAACATAGCAGGCGTGAAAGTGTATCCATCTTTGTCTGTGCCGGAAACAACAGGTGCAATAGATTATGGTCATTGTAGTTAATTAATTACCACATTTTTGAACTAGGCTGAATATTTGCTTAATGAAAGATTAAGACTCGCGTCAGGCCACACAGTTGTTGACACGCATGCACGCACACACACACACACACACACACACACACACACACACACACACACACACACACGCGCACACACACACAGTTTCACCTTAGAAGCTGTCTTCTCCTCCACTGCAGATCCCAAAAGACAGAAACTATATTGAGACGTTCTATAATTAACACTATTCACATTAAGAGCCATAAAATATTTATGAGATGTTTTTTGTGCCTAAACCACTATGCTTGGCAGTGTGTGTGTTTTCCCAGTAGGACTGACCTGATAGTTCTCCAGTAGGCCTGACCTGGTAGTGTTCCAGTAGGCATGACCTGGTAGTGTTCCAGTAGGCCTGACCTGGTAGTGTTCCAGTAGTCCTGACCTGGTAGTGTTCCAGTAGGTCTGACCTGGTAGTGTTCCAGTAGGTCTGACCTGGTAGTGTTCCAGTAGGTCTGACCTGGTAGTGTTCCAGTACACCTGATCTGGTAGTGTTCCAGTAGACCTGACCTGGTAGTGTTCCAGTAGACCTGATCTGGTAGTGTTCCAGTAGGTCTGACCTGGTAGTGTTCCAGTAGGTCTGATCTGGTAGTGTTCCAGTAGACCTGACCTGGTAGTGTTCCAGTAGACCTGACCTGGTAGTGTTCCAGTAGGTCTGACCTGGTAGTGTTCCAGTAGGTCTGACCTGGTAGTGTTCCAGTAGGTCTGACCTGGTAGTGTCCCAGTACACCTGATCTGGTAGTGTTCCAGTAGGTCTGACCTGGTAGTGTTCCAGTAGGCCTGACCTGGTAGTGTTCCAGTAGACCTGACCTGGTAGTGTTCCAGTAGGTCTGATCTGGTAGTGTTCCAGTAGACCTGACCTGGTAGTGTTCCAGTAGACCTGATCTGGTAGTGTTCCAGTAGGTCTGACCTGGTAGTGTTCCAGTAGGTCTGATCTGGTAGTGTTCCAGTAGACCTGACATGGTAGTGTTCCAGTAGACCTGACCTGGTAGTGTTCCAGTAGGTCTGACCTGGTA
This sequence comes from Thymallus thymallus, assembly GCA_023634145.1. Taxonomy (NCBI): domain Eukaryota; kingdom Metazoa; phylum Chordata; class Actinopteri; order Salmoniformes; family Salmonidae; genus Thymallus; species Thymallus thymallus. Next base: position 29,505,531 of record CM042379.1, read on the forward strand.
GTGTTCCAGTAGGTCTGACCTGGTAGTGTTCCAGTAGGTCTGACCTGGTAGTGTTCCAGTAGGTCTGACCTGGTAGTGTTCCAGTAGGTCTGACCTGGTAGTGTTCCAGTAGACCTGACCTGGTAGTGTTCCAGTAGGTCTGACCTGGTAGTGTTCCAGTAGACCTGATCTGGTAGTGTTCCAGTAGGTCTGACCTGGTAGTGTTCCAGTAGGTCTGATCTGGTAGTGTTCCAGTAGACCTGACCTGGTAGTGTTCCAGTAGACCTGACCTGGTAGTGTTCCAGTAGGTCTGACCTGGTAGTGTTCCATAAGCTATATCAGAGGCCTAACCCTAACCCTATAATAAGCTATATCAGAGGCCTAACCCTAACCCTATAATAAGCTATATCAGAGGCCTAACCCTATAATAAGCTATATCAGAGACCTAACCCTATAATAAGCTATATCAGAGACCTAACCCTATAATAAGCTATATCAGAGGCCTAACCCTATAATAAGCTATATCAGAGGCCTAACCCTAACCCTATAATAAGCTATATCAGAGGCCTAACCCTAACCCTATAATAAGCTATATCAGAGGCCTAACCCTAACCCTATAATAAGCTATATCAGAGACCTAACCCTAACCCTATAATAAGCTATATCAGAGGCCTAACCCTAACCCTATAATAAGCTATATCAGAGGCCTTACCCTAACCCTATAATAAGCTATATCAGAGGCCTAACCCTAACCCTATAATAAGCTATATCAGAGGCCTAACCCTATACTAAGCTATATCAGAGGCCTAACCCTAACCCTATAATAAGCTATATCAGAGGCCTAACCCTAACCCTATAATAAGCTATATCAGAGGCCTAACCCTAACCCTATAATAAGCTATATCAGAGACCTAACCCTAACCCTATAATAAGCTATATCAGAGGCCTAACCCTAACCCTATAATAAGCTATATCAGAGGCCTTACCCTAACCCTATAATAAGCTATATCAGAGGCCTAACCCTAACCCTATAATAAGCTATATCAGAGGCCTAACCCTATAATAAGCTATATCAGAGGCCTAACCCTAACCCTATAATACGCTTCTCATTGGTCTTGGGGCCAAATCCTAATATGAGTTTCATGTGTGCATGATTTAAATTATATTTAATGCATACAATTCTCAGGTTAGGATTCAGCCCTTAATGAGTAGATAGAGAGAAGGTGAGGAACCGGGCTAGAGGTGCTGTCTCAGTGTGCTCCTTCCCAGGAACCTCTAACTGAGTCCTGGGTACAGAAGCTCCCTGTGGCCCCTATAACCCTTGGAGGTCTCCTAGAGCTGTCACAAGAGCAGCAGAATCCCACTTCAAGGTGATAAGGCAATGGAAATCAAACCATAAATACCAAGAGTCATGCCTCAGAGTGTGTCATAATGCCCCCAGACTGTGTCATAATGCCCTCAGAGTGTGTCATAATGACCCCAGAGTGTGTCATAATGCCCCCAGAGTGTGTCATAATGCCCGCAGAGTGTGTCATAATGCCCGCAGAGTGTGTCATAATGCCCGCAGAGTGTGTCATAATGCCCGCAGAGTGTGTCATAATGCCCACAGATTGTGTCATAATGCCTGCAGAGTGTGTCATAATGCCTGCAGAGTGTGTCATAATGCCCGCAGAGTGTGTCATAATGCCCGCAGAGTGTGTCATAATGCCTGCAGATTGTGTCATAATGCCTGCAGAGTGTGTCATAATGCCTGCAGAGTGTGTCATAATGCCCGCAGAGTGTGTCATAATGCCTGCAGAGTGTGTCTTAACACATTCACATCACAAAGCAAAGCACAAGCCTAAGCGCAGGGATACAGAAAGATATATTGTGTATGAGTGAGTCAGGGGTGGGGGGGGGGGGGGGTTGAAAGGAATGAATCAGAAGTATTGCCCTTGGCCCCGTGTGTTAATAGGTTTGTCTTAAAAACATTTCTACCTCTAAAATAAACATGTATTCAGTTGCTAGTTCATAAAGCACATTTAGAAGATGTGTTGAGATTACCATAGTCTGAGCTGCATAGAGGTTTTTGGTTTAAAAAGCAAACGTTGTGTTTGTGCCTATTTGTGTGTGTGCTGTGCTTACATACATAATGTGTGCCGTGTGTATATGCGTGGGTGGGTGTTCATACATGTGGTATTTGTTGATGAGAGAGAGGCACACCTCACTACTCTGACAGGACCACTGAGTACAGATCAGCGAGGACAAAGCAGAAAATATCAGCTCTGAAAGAGAACATATTCTACCAGAAGAGAGGGAGAGAGATTATCTGCTTTGCCAGTCACTGTTTGAAGTGTGTGTGTGTTTGTGTCGTCCACCTCCACAGCTTCTAATTGCTGAGGTGTTTCAGGCCATGGTGCTCTCTGAGGGCTGAGAACCACCTGGGGTTTAGGCCAGGGCCTGCCTTCCCCTGATGATAATACAAGCCCTTTACCTCTCTCTGCCAGTTTCAGAACCCAATCACTCTCTGACGAATACACCCATAGCTCTTTCTCTTGCTCTGTCATTTTCTCACTCTCCCCCTCTACTTCTCCCACTTCCTCTCTCTCTCTCTCTCCCCCCCTCTTTATTTTTTCTCTGTCTTTCTCTTTCTCTCTATCTTTCCTGCTGAGTTTTATTCTATTGTAAATTCTCTCCCCGAACAGAGGGGGAAAGAAATCATCCGTCCACACACATCTCAGTTGAATACCTGAAATCACGGACGCACAGATACCATGCACGAGCAAACAAATGAAGCTAGGAGGGAAACACTACACACACATGCACAGACAAACAGAGTAATGGATACATTCCACAAATATGTAAATTAAAGGGAACTCGATAGCCTTCACTCAGTGTGAGAGAGAGAACTCAAATAAATACTGGTGAGATGGGTCCTCTTGTGCCTCAGGATGGCTGCTCTGTGCTTACTCAAAGCCAAAAAACACACCCTCCCTTCACTTACTCAAACACACACACACACACACACACGCATGCACAAACACACACACACACACACACACACACACACACACACACACACACACACACACACACACACACACACACACACACACACACACATGCACGCACGCAAGCACACGCGCACACAACCATCCATGCACACACACACACACACACACACACACACACACACACACACACACACACACACACACACACACACACACACACACATGCAAGCTTTTCTCATAGGCCAACCTGGCACAATTAGCCACTATGCTGAGGACGTCTAGCTGTGCAGATAATTATATCCTGTAACAGATTCCGTATCAGCCAATTCAAATCAAATCTAATTGTATTTGTCACCGAATACAACGGGCGTAGACTTTACCTTCAAATGCTTGCTTACGAGCCCTTTCCAATTATGCAGAGTTAATAATAATAATAATACATAAAAATTATAACACAAGAGGAATCAAATACATAAGAATGGAGCTATATACAGGGAACAGGGAGTACCAGTACCAGATCAATGTGGAGCTATATACAGGGAGTACCAGTACCAGATCAATGTGGAGCTATATACAGGGAGTACCAGTACCAGATCAATGTGGAGCTATATACAGGGACTACCAGTACCAGATCAATGTGGAGCTATATACAGGGAGTACCAGTACCAGATCAATGTGGAGCTATATACAGGGACTACCAGTACCAGATCAATGTGGAGCTATATACAGGGAGTACCAGTACCAGATCAATGTGCAGTGGTATTTGAGGTAGATATGTACGTGAAGGCAGGGTAAAGTGACTAGCCATCAGGATAGATAATAATAAGGTTTTTGAGGTAGATATGTACATGAAGGGTAAAGTGTTCTGAAAGAGCTGCAAAATCTGGACCCCTACAAATCTGCTGGGCTAGACAATCTGGACCCTTTCTTTCTAAAATTATCCGCTGAAATTGTTGCAACCCCTATTACCAGCCTGTTCAACCTCTCTTTCGTATCGTCTGAGATCCCTAGAGATTGGAAAGCTGCCGCGGTCATCCCCCTCTTCAAAGGGGGAGACACTCCAGACCCAAACTGTTACAGACCTATATCCATCCTGCCCTGTCCTTCTAAAGTCTTCGAAAGCCAAGTTAACAAACAGATCCCTGACCACCTCGAATCCCTCCGTACCTTCTCTGCTATGCAATCTGGTTTCCGAGCTGGTCATGGGTGCGCCTCAGCCACGCTCAAGGTACTAAATATAATAACCGCCATAGAAAAAAGACAGTACTGTGCAGTCGTCTTCATCGACCTGGCCAAGGCTTTCGACTCTCTCAATCACTGCATTTTTATCGGCAGACTCAACAGCCTTGGTTTCTAAAATGACTGCCTTGCCTGGTTCTCCAACTACTTCTCAGATAGAGTTCAGTGTTTCAAATCGGAGGGCCTGTTGTCTGGTCCACTGGCAGTCTCTATGGGGGTGCCACAGGGTTCAAACCTTGGGCCGACTCTATTCTCTATATATATCAACGATGTCGCTCTCGCTGCTGGTGACTCTCTGATCCATCTCTACGCAGACGACACCATTCTGTATACATCTGGCCCCTCCTTGGACACTGTGTTAACAAACCTCCAAACAAGCTTCAATGCCTTACAACACTCCTTCTGTGGCCTCCAACTGCTCTTAAACGCTAGTAAAACTAAATGCATGCTTTTTAATCGAACGCTGCCCGCACCCGCCCACCAGACTATCATGACTACTCTCGACATGTCTGACTTAGAATACGTGGACACCTACAAATACCTAGGCTTCTGGTTAGACTGTAAACTCTCCTTCCAGACTCACATTAAGCATCTCCAATCCAAAATAAAATCTAGAATCGGCTTCCTATTTCGCAACAAAGCCTCCTTCACTCATGCTGCCAAACATGCCCTCGTAAAACTGACTATCCTACCAATCCTTGACTTTGGCGATATCATTTACAAAATAGCCTCCAACACTCTACTCAGCAAATTGGATGTAGTCTATCACAGTGCCATCTGTTTTGTTACTAAAGCCCCATATACTACCCACCACTGCGACCTGTATGCTCTCGTTGGCTGGCCCTCATTACATATTCGTCGCCAAACTCACTGGCTCCAGGTCATCTACAAGTCTTTGCTAGGTAAATCCCCGCCTTATCTCTGCTCGCTGGTCACCATAGCAACACCCACCCGTAGCATGCTTTCCAGCAGGTATATTTCACTGGTCATCCCCAAAGCCAACACCTCCTTTGGCCGCCATTCCTTCCAGTTCTCTGCTGCCAATGACTGGAATGAATTGCAAAAATCTTTGAAGCTGGAGACTACCATCTCCTTCAATAACTTTAAGCATCAGCTGTCAGAGAAGCTTTCCGATCACTGCACCTGTATACAGCCCATCTGTAAATAGACTACCCTACTACCTCATCCCCATATTTATTCGTTTTTGCTCATTTGCACTCCAGTATCTCTATTTGCAGCTATCATTCCAGGGTTAATACTAAATTGTGATAATTTCGCCACAATGGCCTATTTATTGCCCTACCTTCCTAATCTTACTACATCTGCACACACTGTACATAGATTTTCTATTGTGTTATTGACTGTACGTTTGTTTATCCCATGTGTAACTCTGTGTTGTTGTTTTTGTCGCACTGCTTTGCTTTGTCTTGGCCAGGTCGCAGTTGTAAATGAGAACTTGTTCTCAACTGGCCTACCTATATAAAAACAAAGTGACTAGGCATCAGGATAGATAATAATAAGGTATTTGAGGTAGATATGTACATGAAGGCAGGGTAAAGTGACTAGGCATCAGGATAGATAATAATAAGGTATTTGAGGTAGATATGTACATGAAGGCAGGGTAAAGTGACTAGTCATCAGGATATATAATAATAAGGTATTTGAGGTAGATATGTACATGAAGGCAGGGTAAAGTGACTAGGCATCAGGATAGATAATAATAAGGTATTTGAGGTAGATATGTACATGAAGGCAGGGTAAAGTGACTAGTCATCAGGATAGATAATAATAAGGTATTTGAGGTAGATATGTACATTCAGACCACTTGACCTTTTCCACATTTTGTTATGTTACAGCCTTATTCTAACTACACACAATACCCCACAATGACAAAGCAAAAACAGTTTTTTTTTAGATTTTTTTGCTAACTTATTATATATTTACATAAATATTCAGATCCTTTACTTAGTACTTTGTTGAAGCACCTTTGACAGCGATGACAGCCTCAAGTCTTCTTAGGTAATGACGCTACAAGCTTGGACCACCTGCATTTGAGGAGTTTCTCCCATTCTTCTTTGCAGATCCTCTCAAGCTCTGTCAGGTTGGATGGGGAGCATTGCTGCACAGCTATTTTCAGCTCTCTTCAGAGATGTTCGTGCTCTGGCTGGGCCACTCAAGGCCATTCAGAGACTTGTCCCGAAGCCACTCCTGCGTTGTCTTGGCAGTGTGCTTAGGGTCGTTGTCCTGTTGGAAGGTGAACCTTCCTGACTAGTCTCCCAGCCCCTGCCACTGAAAAATCCCTACAGTATGATGCTGCCACCATCATCCTTCACCGTAGGGAGGGTGCCAGGTTTACCCCAGACGTTACAATTGGCATTCAGGCCAAAGTGTTCAATCTTGGTTTCATCAGACCAAAGCATCTTGTTTCTCATGGTCTGAGAGTCTTTAGGGCTGTTTTAAAAAATATACACCCCAGGCCAAAAGTTTGGAACAATACTCATTCAAGGGTTTTTCTTTATTTGCACTATTTGTTACATTGTAGAATAAAAGTGAAGACATCAAAACTATGACATAATACATATGGAATCATGTAGTAACCAAAAAAGTGTTAAACAAATCAAAATATATTTTATATTTGATATTCTTCAAATAGCCACCCCTTGCCATGATGACAGCTTTGCACACTCTTGTCACTCTCAACCAGCTTCACCTGGAATGCTTTTCCATCAGTCTTGAAGAAGATCTCACATATGCTGAACAGTTGTTGGCTGCTTTTCCTTCACTGCTGTCCGACTCATTCCAAACCATCTACATTTGGTTGAGGTTGGAACCAAAAATCTTACATTTGGACTCCGGACCAAAGGACAAATTTCCACCGGTCTAATGTCCATTGCTCGTGTTTCTTGGCCCAAGCAAGTCTCTTCTTCTTATTGGTGTCCCTAGTAGTGGTTTCTTTTGCAGCAATTCAACCATGAAGGCCTGATTCACACTTTATCCTCTGAACAGTTGATGTTGAGATGTGTCTGTTACTTGAACTCTGTGAAGCATTTATTTGGGCTGCAATCTGAGGTTGGTAATTCTAATGAACTTATCCTCTGCAGCAGAGGTATTTCTGGGTCTTCCATTCCTGTGGCGGTCCTCATGATGCTGGGTGAGAGAATGCCATGAGTGTGCAAAGGCTACTTTGAAGAATCTCAAATATAAAATATATTTTGATTTGTTTAACACTTTTTTGGTTACTACATGGTTACTACATGATTCCATATGTGTTGAGTATTATTCTAAAATTTTGGCCTGGGGTGTATATATATTTAATCTTGGCCTGGGGTGTATATATATTTAACTAGGCAAGTCAGTTAAGAGCAAATTCTTATTTACAATGACGGCCTACCCCGGCCAAACCCAGACAACGCTGTGCAATTGTGCGCGGCCCTTTGGGACTCCCAATCACCGCCGGATGTGACACAGGCTGTCCTGTGCCTTTTACTGAGGAGTGGCTTCTGCAAGGGTCTCTGTGACCATCAGGCTGAGGGAGGGCTCATGTCCATCCAGGCTGAGGGAGGGTTCATGTCCAGCTATTCTTTGTGCCTCAACGATTGCCATATTGGTGTTGATAGGGACTGATGTTAGGGACGCGAGATATCACCACATGGTAAATCTAGCAGAACACCATTCAAACTCGATCTATCCTTATTGTCAATAGACTCACCCTGGAGCTGTAAGACAGCATGGAGGGTATGCCTTCTGACATCATCGCATGCGCGATAGAAGTGAACAATATGTACTGTGCAATTTTTGAAAATGAAGTTAAAGTGACTGAGCGACGCTCCTCATTGGTGGGGCGGCCAGTGAACATGAAGGTAAAGTGACTGAGCGACGCTCCTCATTGGTGGGGCGGCCAGTGAACATGAAGGTAAAGTGACTGAGCGACGCTCCTCATTGGTGGGGCGGCCAGTGAACATGAAGGTAAAGTGACTGAGCGACGCTCCTCATTGGTGGGGCGGCCAGTGAACATGAAGTTAAAGTGACTGAGCGACGCTCCTCATTGGTGGGGCGGCCAGTGAACATGAAGGTAAAGTGACTGAGCGACGCTCCTCATTGGTGGGGCGGCCAGTGAACATGAAGGTAAAGTGACTGAGCGACGCTCCTCATTGGTGGGGCGGCCAGTGAACATGAAGGTAAAGTGACTGAGCGACGCTCCTCATTGGTGGGGCGGCCAGTGAACATGAAGGTAAAGTGACTGAGCGACGCTCCTCATACTGCGGATTCCATCTTTAAGTCCCAATCAATTACACTGACTGACCAAATATCATCAGTTACATATTTATACTGATGACTAATCAATCCAACTATGTGTGTGTATGTTCATGCACGTTCAACACACGAGTATAACTTGGGAAAATCCGCCAGCTCAAAGAAAGACAGAACTGTTCCATATTCATTCAGATAACTTATGTTCCCTTGGCAACATTGAGGTTTAGTATTCGCCGGCTGTCTGGGTTGGCTAAGGATAACTGTGTCATATCCTCACTGGCGTTAAATAAAATATATTTTTCCTCTCTTGCCTTTCTGCCCTTGGATTAAAATATAACATAGTACCATTCTAAAAGCCATAGCCTTTCTGTCAGCCTTAAGATGCTGTCACCTGTGCTTCAAAATACATTTTGTACAGCGAGTCCCAAAGTCTATAAGGTTGCAGGGAGAGATGAAATGATAGCAGAAGAAGAAAGAGAGGAAGAGAGGGAGGATGAGAGAGAGGGAGAGCAGATAGGTCATTTTGCAGTTACAATGAGCCGATTTTTCTAAAAGACTTGGCTTCCCTCGATCTCTCTTCCCTCTCTCCTCCATCTCTGTTTGCTCTATCTGTGTGGAGATAAATCGCCACCGCAAGAGCTTTCTCAAGGGCTGTCTGGTGGGAGAGAGGGGATAGAAACATGAAAGCCTAGCGCTCTCAAATATTAGCTATCTGCTAAGTATACAAGATAAAAGAACAGACACAGCTTCAGTCTCAGATGCGCCCCCTCAACACACACACAACACAAACACAAACAGTCACACTGAAAATGGAAAAGTTGCAAATGTACTTGTTGCTTCAGAGGAGGAGGAGGAGGAGGAGAAGGAGGGAGAGGAGGAAGAGGAGGAGGAGGAGGAAGAGGGAGGGGAGGAGGGAGAGGGGGGAGGAGGAGGGAGAGGAGGAGGAAGAGGGAGGAGGAGGAGGAGGAAGAGGGAGGGGAGGAGGGAGAGGGGGGAGGAGGAGGGAGAGGGGGAGGAGGAGGAAGAGGGAGGATAGGAGGGAGAGGGGGAGGAGGCAGAGGAGGGAGAGGAGGACGGAGAGGAGGAGGAAGAGGAGGAGGAAGAGGAGCAGGAGGAGGAAGAGGGAGGGGAGGAGGGAGAGGGGGGAGGAGGAGGGAGAGGGGGAGGAGGAGGGAGAGGAGGAGGAAGAGGGAAGAGGGAGAAGGGGAGGAGGCAGAGGAGGAGGAAGAGGAGGAGGGAGAGGAGAGGGATGGAGAATCTAAGGTTATGAAGAGGGAAAAGTGGAAATAGGGACTCAGTTGAAAAGAGCAGAACATATTGGGGCGGTAGCCCAGTGGTTAGAGTATTGGGCCAGCAACCGAAAGGTTGCTGGATTGAATCCCTGAGCTGACAAGGTAAAAATCTGTCGTTCTGCCCCTGAACAAGGCAGTTAACCCACTGTTCCTAGGCCGTCATTGAAAATAAGAATTTGTTCTTAACTGACTTGCCTAGTAAAATAAAGGTAAAAAAAAAACAGTATATTTCCCTTAGTAAGTGTGTACCTGCTTACATACAGTATGTGTATGTGTCAACATGTTGACATATCTAAGCCTTTATATGTATTATATCTGTAGTCAATACCTGATCATTTATGTATTTGTATTTCTCCCCCCAAAAAATCAATAGATATCCTTACATTCTATATTTTAATGTTTCATCATCGTATGTCTGATCGAAAATGGGCTAAATCCGAAATGTCCAGCTTCCAAGTTATTTTACCTTGTCAGGCGCCGAAAATCATTTTGCTTCAGTAGTAGTATTTTGCTTCTTCACATGAAAGTGCCATATCTGAGCATACATTTGCACGATATTCAGAAGTAGGCTATACAAGGCACTAAAAGGCAAACATCATCATATTTAATCCAATCTCTGCTATTTCGTTAGTGGCGGTCCCTTGCAGTCCAGAGCCAACTTGGTGGTAGAGTGTTTGACTGTGATCCAATACAAACTGCCAATGCATAAATCTAAATTGTGTCGACATTGCAAGAAAATATTGTAGTTTCACATAACCATAACAGAAGGCAGCTACACTACTGGCTTCAATCATGACAAGACAATTAACTGGAACTAGCTAGCAAGCCCCCCCAAAAATTCCCTGAAGGGAAATCAATTTTGTTATTTGTTAGTTAGACTACAAGCTAGCTAGCCCTACTGGCTACTGGACAAATTAGCTAACATTCTTCATTCTACTTACTAAGATATTTAAAACATGTAACGTTATCAAATTAGCTACGCACTTTAGCGATAACTTCTTTAAGGTATTTTCTGAACAGCTTCTCAATTATTTGTTTATCCAGTTGTC
>CM042379.1:29518836-29546336 GCA_023634145.1 Thymallus thymallus
TCGCAGTGTGTGTGCTAGTTCTTTCTTTTTGTCTGGTCCTCAGTTGATCAATCAGTTCCATTGATTGACCAGAGAGTCCACTCACTGGCCTCCCAGGCCCATATCAATTTCTGATTAAAAACCAGTCAGACACTCTGTAGGATGGAGGACAGGAGTTCCAGACATCACTACACATCACACTACTGTTCTCAATAGACCATTTTAACAGTGTGGGTTGTAGTCAGAGTCCTTTAACTTTTCTCAAACAGTTTGAAGAGAGAAGAGGAGTGTGACTGTTGGTCATATTCCAAATCACCCACTCTATGAGAGCCAACAGGAAAATACATTCGTTGCGTGATTAAATGTGAAAGGGACTGGTCATTTGCTACAATATATATAAATGTAGTGATTCCCTAGAGAGGAGCAAAACATTTTTATTTGTATTTATTTTTTACTCCGTGAAATGCTGCTATTGTGAATGCAGGCCTTATTGTTTACTATTGTGAAGGCCTTATTGTTTACTATTGTGAACGCAGGCCTTATTGTTTACTATTGTGAACGCAGGCCTTATTGTTTACTATTGTGAAGGCCTTATTGTTTACTATTGTGAACGCAGGCCTTATTGTTTACTATTGTGAACGCAGGCCTTATTGTTTACTATTGTGAAGGCCTTATTGTTTACTATTGTGAACGCAGGCCTTATTGTTTACTATTGTGAACGCAGGCCTTATTGTTTACTATTGTGAAGGCCTTATTGTTTACTATTGTGAACGCAGGCATTATTGTTTACTATTGTGAACGCAGGCCTTATTGTTTACTATTGTGAACGCAGGCCTTATTGTTTACTATTGTGAAAGCAGGCCTTATTGTTTACTATTGTGAACGCAGGCATTATTGTTTACTATTGTGAAGGCCTTATTGTTTACTATTGTGAAAGCAGGCCTTATTGTTTACTATTGTGAAAGCAGGCCTTATTGTTTACTATTGTGAACGCAGGCCTTATTGTTTACTATTGTGAACGCAGGCCTTATTGTTTACTATTGTGAACGCAGGCATTATTGTTTACCATTGTGAAGGCCTTATTGTTCTAACCCCAATGTTCCAGAACACCTAGACTAATCAATTTCCTTCTTTGTTGTCGTAAAGATAGTTCTAAACAGAGTTCTGGTGTCAGAGGTTAGAACAGCAGCATATCCATCCCCATCTCAGCCTGTAATAAGGTGTGTTTTGCGTGTGTGTGTGTTTTCCTGTCATGTCTTTCAGAGTTTATGTTTTGTATTGGATGGCTGAGATAATTCTCTTGGCCCTGCATTGCTTTGCTGTGCTGTCTCTATTAGGTTATCCATGCAGACATTAGACTGGTGTTTTACCGACATAGTCCTTTTTATGATACTGGAAGACAAGATTTAGGAGGAAATCTGTGGAGAGGCAGGAAAAAAAAGATGGATTCCTCTCCTCAGCCGTCCCGCCGGACAGACTAGTGTCCGATTTTTATTTGAGAGAAATACCTCAGAAAGAGGAGAGTTATGGACAGACAAACACATTAACTGTTTCCTTCTGCTGATCTCTTTACCTCTCTACCCATCTCCCTCTCTCTCTCCCTCTATACCTCACCTTAACACACACACTCTCTCTCTCTCTCTCTCTCTCTCTCTCTCTCCCTCTCTTTCTCCCTTTATACCTCACCTTAACTCTCTCTGTCTCTGTCTCTGTCTCTGTCTCTGTCTCTGTCTCTGTCTCTGTCTCTCTCTCTCTCTCTCTCTCTGTCTCTCTCTCTCTCTCTCTCTCTCTCTCTCTCTCTCTCTTTGGCCATAGATCTCAACCCCCAGAATAGTCTTGGAGACTGAATGCTTGTTTAAGCCTTTTTTCATCTTGAAGTCTCATCTCTCCTCCTATTTTTTCTCTGTTTAAAGACTTCTTCTCACTCCCACTGGTACTGTACGGCCTGAGGGTGGCTCCCCAAGTCACACTTTTGCCTGTGTGTGTGTGTATGTGTGTTAGTGTATGTCTCTCTCTCTCTCTCTCTCTCTCTCTCTCTCTCTCTCTCTCTCTCTCTCTCTCTCTCTCTCTCTCTCTCTCTCTCTCTCTCTCTCTCTCTCTCTCTCACTTTCTCTCTCTCCATCTCTCTGTCTCTTGCTCAGTTCATTCATTTCTGCCCTGCTAGAGCAGCGACAGTCAACTTTAAGTCCTGTTATTGTGAAGTGGAAACGTCTAGGAGCAACAACGGCTCAGCCGTACCGCTGAGTGCTGAATTTTTACACAGAGCGTAAAAATCATCTCTCCTCGGTTTCAACAGTCACTACCGAGTTACAAACTGCCTCTAGAAGCAACGTCAGCACAAGAACTGTTCATCGCGAGCTTCATGAAATGTGTTTCCATGGCCGAGCTGCAGCACACAAGCCTAAGATCACTATGCGCAATGCCAAGCGTTGGTTGGAGTGGTGTAAAGCTTGCTGCCATTGGACTCTGGAGCAGTGGAAACGTTCTCTGGAGTGATGAATCACCCTTTACCATCTGGCAGTCCGATGGACAAATCTGGATTTGGCGGATTCCAGGAGAACGCTACCTGCCCCAAAGCATAGTGCCAACTGTAAAGTTTGGTAGAGTAGGAATAATGGTCTGGGGCTGTTTTTCATGCTTCAGGCTAGGCCCCTTAGTTCCAGTGAAAGGAAATCTTAACGCTACAGAATACAATGTCATTCTAGACGACTCTATGCTTCCAACCTTGTGGGAACAGTTTTGGGAAGACCCTTTCCTGTTTCAGCATGCCCCAGTGCAAAAAAGCGAGGTCCATACAGAAATGGTTTGTCGAGATCGCTGTGGAAGAACTTGACTGGCCTACACAGAGCCTTGACCTCAACCCCATCAAACACATTTAGGATGAATTGGAACGCCGACTGTGAGCCAGGCTTAAACACCCAACATCAGTGCCCAACCTCCCTAATGCTCTTGTGGTTGAATGGAAGCAAGTCCCCCGCAGCAATGTTGCAACCTCTGGTGGAAAACCTGCCCAGAAGAGTGGAGGCTGTTATAGCAGCAACAGTGGGAGCAACACTATATTAATGCCCATGATCTTGGAATGAGATTTCCGACGAGCAGGAGTCCACAAACTTTTGGTCAAGTAGTGTATCTGCTATCAGGGCTCCCTGATGGTGGTTAACATTCTGAGTGGGGCTGCTGTGTAGAGGAACTTTATGACTGCTTTGGCAATGTACACATACAAAGGTTTTCCATGCCAATATATCGCCTTTGAATTTAATTGAGAGAGAAAGAGAGCAAGAGAGCAAGTGAGAGAGAGTGAGAGAAGGAGACAGACAGACAGACAGACCTTTATTTTTTACTCAATTATTAACACAAATATTGGCACACTGTGCCTTTTCAGAAATTACACAACAAATGTGTGTAATAAACATATAAAACGAATAAAAAAGCATTTACATTTCAACTTATTTCATCAACAAAAAATAGTTTCCCCTCCTCCACACAACATTTTTTATTTCAAGTTCTCATTTGCAACATACCGCTCCTTCATAAGTCCACTTCTCCTCAAACAATGGGAGATCTTTTACAGCCGAGAAAAACTCAAAATCCACTTTTATTCTCGCTTTTACTAATCCTTTTAAAAACACATCTTACATCCTGCCCATATCCTGTGTATATCTTATTTTTCCTAGTCAGACACATTTACATATTAGCTTGTCCCAAAACAAAATGTATCTGTTGCTTACTGTACTGAAACCCCAAAATAAAAACAGTGTTATTGAAAATCGCCCCTACAGCTGTAAACAAAGACTCTAGTATTTCAAAGAGAGGTTTCATCCTCTCACACTCACATAAAACAGTGACAAATTGTTTCTCTTATATTACAAAAAGGACAAAGCTGTCATCAAGGCAAAGGGTGGCTATTTGAAGAATCTAAAATAATATATATATTTTGATTTGTTAAACACTTTTTTGGTTACTACATGATTCCATATGTGTTATGTCATAGTTTTGATGTCTTCACTTTTATTCTACAATGTAAAAACTAGTGCAAAACCCTTAAATTAGTAATATTCCAAACTTTTGGCCCCAGTATATGTCACTTCCCTTTCCCTTTATTAACTCATACACTACGGCTCTTGCCCCGTTTACGTTTAAAGAAGAAATCTTAAAACTGCTCATGGTTGAAAAAAACACAGATTAAGAGACAAAGAAAACATCTCTTTACAGAGTTAAGGCTGCGACTGAGCTCTTTCATTTCCTTTATAATTTACCTCTCTTGTCACTCATGACCACATTCTTTAGTCAAGCCCTTTCTGGGCGTGTCAAACCTCCCCCCGGTTATTTTTGACATCAGAAATGTTGCTGAATCAATAAACACTTTGAGGAAAAAAATCTGTTACATTATTATCCTGCATATATTTCTTCCCTTTTGTCAAATCAGAAATCGACATACTTTTTCAATCCAATACTTCCCTTCCACCCCATTTCTCTCGCTATTTTGTTGTGACGCATCAGATCCTCCCCAGAAGAAAACTCCACCATTTCCACAACCTGTTTATCCTCAACTGATTCATCAATATCTACCTTCCTCTTAGAATTATAACCTTCACCGGCCCATAAATTCTTCCTCTTACTCCTCGGTACTTTGAAAACAGCTGCTTCATTTTTCATTGTTTCACTCTCCTCTTGAACTCCCATTTCATTTTCCTGGACGACCTCAGCGACCTCAATCACAGTCTCACCTACTGCCCCCGCCCCCCAACCCCCCACCTCTCCTTTCCTATTTGTCCACTCCCTGTTCTTCCCTTCTCGGTGGTGCTTTAGCTACACCAGCGCTAGAGCTGCTACCGGACTCTGCGCGCTCGTTCTCATAACAGTTACGTACCAAATGCACCTCTCTTCCACACCCAAAGCATTTCATTGATTCAGTAGAAGCGTAGAACACATAATCAAAACCATCAATCTTGAAACTGAACGCTAAATTCAGTTCGACCCCACCACCCCTATACGTGCTTAGTGAGACAATATTACCTTAAAACAACTCAGAGTACTCAATATACAGCGGGAGAAATAAGTATTGAACACGTCACCATTTCTCTCAGTAAATATATTTCCAAAGGTGCTATTGACATGACATTTTCACCAGATGTTGGTAACAACCCAAGTAATCCATACATACAAAGAAACCAAAACAAATAAGTTCAGAAATTAAGTTATGTGTAATAATGTGAAATGACACAGGGAAAAAGTATTGAACACACTTACTGATATTTATTTAATACTTTGTACAAAAGCCTTGGTAATGACAGCTTCAAGACGCCTCCTGTATGGAGAAACTAGTCGCATGCATTGCTCTGGTGTGATTTTGGCCCATTCTTCAAATCTTGAAGGTTCCGTGGGCCTCTTCTATGAATCTTGATCTTCAGTTCTTTCCATAGATTTTCAATGGGATTTAAGTCAGGTGATTGGCTGGGCCATTCTAGCAGCTTTATTTTCTTTCTTTGAAACCAATTGAGAGTTTCCTTGGCTGTGTGTTTGGGATCATTGTCTTGCTGAAATGTCCACCCTCGTCTCATCTTCATCATCCTGGTAGATGGCAGCAGATTTTTGTCAAGAATGTCTCTGTAAATTTGCCCATTCATCCTTCCTTCAATTATGTGAAGTTTGCCAGTACCATTTGCTGAAAAGCAGCATCACACCATGATGTTCCCACCTCCAAACTTCACTGTTGGTATGGTGTTTTTAGGGTGATGTGCAGTGCCATTTCTCCTCCAAACATGGTGTGTATTATGACATCCAAACAGTTCAATTTTGCTCTCATCTGACCACACTATATTCTCCCAGTATTTCACTGGCTTTTCCAAATGTTGTGCAGTAAACTTTAAACGAGCTTCAACATGCTTTTTTTTCAGCAATGGAGTCTTGCGTGGTGAGCGTGCATACAGGCCATGGCGGTGGAGTCCATTACTTACTGTTTTCTTTCAGACAACAGTACCTGCTAATTGCAGGTCTTTTTGAAGCTCTCCACAAGTGGTCCTTGGCTCTTGGACAACTCTTCTGATTATTCTTTTCACTCCTCTGTCAGAAATCTTGCGAGGAGCACCTGGCCGAGGCAAATTTATGGTGAAATGATTGTCTTTCCACTTCCGTATTATGGCCCTAATAGTGCTCACTGGAACATTCAGAAGCTTAGAAATGTGCCTATAACCAATGCCATCATTGTGTTTTGCAACAATTAGGTTGCGAAGGTCTTGAGACAGCTCTTTGCTTTTACCCATCATGAGATGTGTCTTGTGTGACACCTTGGCAATGAGACCTTTATGTAGGCCATCAGTTGGGACTGAACCAGCTGATATTAATTTGCACTGACAGAGGGCTGGATTGCTTTTTATTTACTGATAGTTTTCAGCTGTTGTCTTGGCTTTCCATGCCTTTTTGCACATCCCTTTCTTCATGTGTTCAATACTTTTTCCCTGTGTCATTTCACGTTATTACACATAACTTAATTTCTGAACTTATTTGTTTTGGTTTCTTTGTATGTATGGATTACCTGTGTTGTTACCAACATCTGGTGAAAATTTCATGTCAATAGCACCTTTGGAAATATATTTACAGAGAAAAATGGTGACTTGTTCAATACTTATTTCACCCGCTGTATATATCGTTCCTACTTCCCAACTCATTCCCAGCATGCACTCTGACGAGTGAGAGAGAGAGAGAGAGAGAGAGAGACAGAGAGAGAGAGAGAGAGAGAGAGAGAGAGAAAGAAAGAGAGAGAGAGACAGAGAGAGAGAGAGAGAGAAAGACAGAGAGAGAGAGAGAGAGAGAGAGAAAGAAAGAGAGAGAGAGAGACAGAGAGAGAGAGAGAGAGAGAGAGAGAGAGAGAGAGAGAGAGAGAGAGAGAGAGAGGGGAAAAAGATAGAAGATGGAGAGAGAGAGCAGAAAGATGCGTTTGAAATAACTTAAAATGAGAGATGCCTCGGTGTTATTGACCAAAGGTCTAATGGTTGCCCATAAACTCCCTCCATTAGTACACACTTTTCAACTAAGATTCTTGTGGTCTGGGATTGAGGTCAGGAGATGAAAGTGTTGAGCTGGCAAATGATCTATCTGCTAACCATACATACACACGCACACACACACACAACACACAAAGCACACCCACACACAGACACACACAGACACACACACACATGCACACACACACACATACACACACACACACAGATATACACACACAGATATACACAAACACACACACACACACACAGATATACACAAACACATTTGGCCTAATAGACAATAAATGTGTTTCTGTAGTTTAAAAAAGGAATGAACCCAAGGAGGCCCCAGGGAGTCATAGGAAGAGAACAACACACGTAAACCACAGCTTTCAGTGTCTGGCTGTTGGCTGGGAAGCATATAATATCCTCAAGATAGGCATAGCAATGACAACATTATAATTTTCACCAACACTTTGTAATATTCTGAACATTCAGAATGTATTTTTATTTTTAGAATAAATCAATTTAGACCTTGTAACGGTTAGAATCTAACCTGTCTTCATTTGGACTGAAGATGGATTATTAGAATTAAGCAATGATATACTAACGTTACATTCTAAGCTTTTAAAGTTAAATGTCTTTCCATCTACCATCTCTATTCTCCTTCTCTAATTCCCTTAATTCCTCTCCCTCTCTCTCTCTCTCTTTCTCTCTCTCTCTCTCTCTCTCTCTCTCTCTCTCTCTCTCTCTCTCTCTCTCCCTCTCTCTCTCTCTCTCTCTCCCTCTCTCTCTCTCTCTCTCTCTCTCTCTCTCTCTCTCTCTCTCCCTCTCCTTCTCACTCTCTCTCTCTCCCTCTCCTTCTCTCTCTCTCGCTCCCTCTCTCTCTCTCTCTCTCTCTCTCTCTCTCTCTCTCTCTCGTCTCCCTGTCCTTCTCTCTCTCTCTCCTTCTCTCTCTCTCTCTCTCTCTCTCTCTCTCTCTCTCTGTGCGTGAGTGCGTGGTGAGTGCGTGGTGGGAGTGCGTGCGGTGAGTGCTGCTGAGAGCGTGCTGAATGTGAGTTCTCTACTTATCTTTTTTTCCAAAACTTTTGTTTCTCTGTTGATGTTTTGAGGATTTTTTTTTTTAGAGAATCAGTGGTTTTTGGGGCTCGGTTGTGTTTTGTTTGGTGGAGGCGGCGGCTGCCGGCGTTGCTGGTCAGCATGGCTGCAGCAGGTGAACACAGTTGTTTGCACAAACTCACGCGCCGACACGCTATTAAACTCTCTCCGCCTAACGGGTGTTCGGTTGAAGATTGTAGTCTAGCGGTGGGTGAGATTGTCGGATATGACAGTATTAAATCGGCTTCTAGGATGAATAGTGCCGTTGTGATCTTTTTGGACAGTGTGGACAAAGTAAATCAGCTATTGGAAAGTGGAATCGTGATTCAAGACACATACACACCAGTATTGTCTCTAGTAAACCCGGCCAAAAAAGTAATCATTTCAAATGTACCCCCGTTTATGAAAAATGAGTTGTTGGAAAAAGAACTAGGGAGACACGGAAAACTAGTGACACCGATAAAGATGATTCCCATCAGCTGTAAATCCCCTCATCTTAAACACGTTGTGTCTTTTAGGAGACATGCACACATGATTCTCAAAAAGAGTGATGAAGAGTTGAACTTAGTGTTTAAGTTTAAGGTTGATGAATTTGACTACACTGTGCATGTAACATCAGAGACTATGAAATGCTTTGGGTGTGGGACTGTAGGGCATGTGATTCGCTCGTGCCCAGAGAGAGCAGGTGAGATGCGGGCTGTTAACGCAGCGGACCCGCCGCCCGCTCGGGCCGAAAGCGGAGCCGCGTTACCTGGCGAACCGCAGAGAACTGCGCAGGAAGAAAAACGAGATGGTAGTGATCAGGAGAATGAGGTGGGGGAAAATGTAGTGAGTGAAAAAAATGTTGCAAAAGATGAGTTAAATGTTGGTCATACCGCAACTAGAGTAGCTGAGTCAGTGTTGTTTAATGAGGAAGATGTCATGATGGATGCTGAAATTTCCAAACTGGCAACCAAGAGGAAAAATCCAGAAATTAAATCAAACACTGAACAAGTTACAAAAGTGTCAAAATCGAATCTAATGGGCTGTTCTTCTCAGTCAGAGGATGTGTTGATGAACACTCAAGAGTCTGAAAGTGATGTTAGTGGAGAGACGCAGATGGATGTGGAGAGTGCTTATGCTTTCACCAAAATTCAGTCCTTTTTACAAAGAACTAAAGGTCTGAGATCAGTCAAAATTGACGAGTACTTCCCGGACTTAAAGTTGTTCATTGATTCAGTTAAATTGTACATGAAAAATACAGAAAACCCTGACCAACTGACCTTTACAGATCAGGAAATTTTTCGTTTGAAAAAATTAATGATAAAAGCGAGAGCACAATTAGCTAATGATGGTTAAGTGTCTTTTATTTTTATTTTTATTTGTTTGTGTTAAGCTCTCTGTTCTGTTTAAATGCAACTTAACATCTACTATGTGTGACATCAAGTTGGGTTCTTTAAACGTTAATGGTGCCAGAGAAGATGGGAAGAGAGTTTCCCTTATCAGTTTGTTTAAAGTTAAAAAATTAAATGTCATTTTTTTACAAGAAACACATAGCACAGCTGAAAATGAAACCGAGTGGAAGAAAGATTGGGATGGGGAAGTTTTTCTCAGTCATAAGTGTAGCAACAGTGGTGGAGTGGCTATCTTGTTTTCTAGAGATTTTTTACCCATCTCTTGTGTTACTGAGGAAATCATTGCAGGGCGCTTGTTAAAAATACAAGCTGTATTTGAAAGTGTAAAAATGACTTTCATCAATGTTTATGCTCCTACTGTAGGCCCAGAAAGGGTGGTCTTTTTAAACATTCTAAACGATGTAATAAGCAACTGTAGCGCTGATGGATACATGTTCCTGGGTGGGGATTTTAACTGCACTGAGAACGCAGCTCTAGACAGAAACCACCCAGAACCACACGGAGCCAGTAAGAAGTGTCTTATAAAAGTAATTGAGATGAATGATTTGTGTGATGTTTGGAGGTTTTTTCATGCCACTCATCGTCAGTATACTTGGACTCATGTTAAAGATAATTCTTTGTCTTTGGCTAGGCTTGATAGAGTTTACTGTTTCAAACATCAGAGTAATGTACTTAAAGGTTGTTCAATACACCCAACTGGTATTTCAGATCATTGCCTCGTACAAGTTGCTATCTTTGTTAAGGATGTGAAATGTAAAAGTGCCTATTGGCATTTTAACGTATCTTTGCTCTCTGATAATGCTTTTAAAGATGCTTTTAAGTACTTCTGGAGTGGTTACACAAAAGAAAAATCTGAGTACACTTCATTACAACAGTGGTGGGACATAGGGAAGGTCAATATAAAACAGCTGTGCCTACAGTATACTCTCAATGTCACGAGGGACATGACTAGATCTATGAAAGCTTTGGAGAGTGAAATAGTGAAGCTGCAAGATTTGGCAGACTCAACAAGAGAAGGGGAACACTTTAAAGTTCTCAAAAGGAAAAAGTCAGCTCTATCTAACCTGTTGGGTTTCTCTGCTCAAGGTGCTCTGGTTCGCTCACGTCATCAAAATATTGCCAAAATGGATGCACCTTCTCATTTTTTTTTCGGCCTTGAACGAAAAAATGGACAAAGGAGACTTATGCACTCTCTGCGGTCCAGTACTGGACAATTGCTGCAAGAGTCTGTGGACATCCGTAAATCTGCAGTGGCTTTTTATGAGAAACTCTTCAAGAGTGAGTTCCAAGAGAGACCAGAGGTGGCGCAGTCCTTCTATGAGGGCTTGCCTAAGGTTTCTGAGGAGGCTAACGTGGAGCTGGATGCACCGATCTCTGCTGATGAACTATATTCTGCGTTGCAGAGTCTAGAAAGCGGTAAATCTCCAGGCATTGACAGCCTTCCTGTGGACTTTTATAAAGCTTTCTGGCCTGTGATTGGCAAAGATTTGTTGCTTGTTCTCAGAGACAGTTTAAGAAAAGGACATTTACCTTTGAGTTGCAGGAGAGCAGTCCTCACCCTTCTCCCCAAAAAAGGGGATTTACAAGAGATAAAGAACTGGCGGCCGGTGGCTCTGCTCTGCACTGATTACAAACTTTTGTCAAAGGTGTTGGCAATGAGACTGAAAAATGTTATGGAGCACGTCATTCATATTGACCAGACTTATTGCATACCCAATAGGTTGATATCTGACAACATTATTTTAATTCGTGATGTTTTGGACCTCTCCAATTCATTGGGTTGCGAAATTTGCCTGATTTCAATTGACCAGGAAAAGGCATTTGACAGAGTTGAACATCAGTATTTGTGGCAAACGTTAGATGCGTTTGGGTTCAGCTCTGGTCTAATAAACATGATTCGAGTCTTGTATAGTGACATTGAGAGCATTTTAAAGATCAACGGTGGTTTAAGTGCTCCGTTTAAAGTTCAGAGGGGGATCAGACAAGGTTGTTCATTATCTGGCATGCTGTACTCCTTGGCCATAGAGCCTCTTCTGCACAAATTAAGAAAATCTCTTGTTGGTGTAAGCCTTCCTAGATGTGAAACCGTTTTTAAATTATCTGCTTATGCCGATGATGTTGTTTTCATTGTCAAAAAACAGGAAGATATTGACACCCTTGTTGAAAATATTAATGGTTTTGGCGTATTGTCCTCTGCCAAAATTAACTGGGGGAAAAGTGAAGCTGTAACAATCAGTAATGAGTTAAGCAGAAAACTTGTTTTACCTGCCGGGTTAATTTGGAACAAGGGTGGTTTTAAATATCTTGGTGTTTATCTTGGAGATGATACTTTTCTGTGTAAAAACTGGGACAATGTTTTAGAAAAAGTTGAAGGACGTCTCAAAAAATGGAAATGGATCTTGCCACACATGTCTTTTAGGGGTCGAACACTAGTGATCAACAACCTAGTGTCATCAATGCTGTGGCACCGATTATCATGTGTAGACCCTCCTGCACAACTGCTGGCCAAGATACAGGCAGTGTTGGTGGACTTTTTCTGGGACCGTCTGCACTGGGTTCCACAAAGCGTACTGTTTTTGCCAAAGGAGGAAGGAGGGCAGGGACTCATTCATCTCGCCAGTAGGGGCGCTGCCTTCCGACTCCGTTTCATCCAGAGACTCCTTGTTGGGCCCGCAGACCTTGTCTGGAGACCCTTGGCCAGAGCCATATTGACCCGAGGCGGGAATTTGGGTCTTGCTGAGCCTTTGTTTTTAATGGACCTGAGTGCTAAAAAACTGTGTAACCTCCCAAAGTTTTACCATGGACTGTTCACTGTGTGGGGGATGTTCCATAAAAAGAGAGTGACAAGCTGTGAGTCCCTGTCATGGCTGTTGAAAGAACCAGTGGTGAATGGCACTCGTTTTAACGTAGAACAAATAACTGGACCCTTCATTATGCAGTTGTTCTGTGCGGCTGGAACTGTTACTCTGAGACATGTGGTGGATCTGTGTGGACCTAATCTGATCGACACTGCAGGTCTAGCCTCTCATGTGGGAGTTAGATCGATCAGGATTATAAATCAAATGCTCAGCACTTGGAAGTGTGAACTCACAAAGACTGAATTATCCTTGCTAAAAGACTACTGTAGTGGACAATGTCAACCAGTTGTTGATGATACTTTTCCAGCATTGACTCTATTTCCTGATTTTAAAGACTGTACTGGCCAACTGTTAGAGTCCAGAGAGACTCTCACAAATGAATTTGATGACATGGGAGGAAAAACTATGTATAAAATGTTTGTAAAAATTGTAAATAAAGGTAAACTAAGTGGTCGGGCTGACACTCCTTGGAGAGCTCATCTGGGGCTTGACAATGAGGTCAGTGACACAACGACAGAAATACGGGACCCAAAAGCGGACGCGGAGGCAGAGATATGATTAAATATTTAATCAAGTATATGGGCAAGACAGTCTCGTAGTGAATGACAGGCAGTGTTCGTAACAGGGAATCAGAAAGGCAATAGTCCAATAAGGAGAGTCAGGCTCGTCGTCGTAATGCAGGCAGAGTTCGGTACCGGGAATCAGAGGGATGGCAGTGCAGAGGAGTAGACAGGCTCGTAATCCGTAACACAGGTAGAGTTCGTTTTAGCAGGTGATCAGAATGTCGAAGGCACAGGAGGGGATAGACAGGCACGTAATCCAACAGGCGGGTAGAGGTCCAAATACCGGGAAACAGACTGGCAGAGTTAGTAATACAAGAACGCTGGAACGACTGACTAGGCAAGACGATCTGGCAAAACCCCAACAGAACCCAAGGGATTAAATACCCAAACTGATTGATGAGGGAGATAGGGTGCACCTGGTGTGGGGAGGGGATAAACACAGACAGGTGAAACAAATCAGGGCATGACAGTACCCCTCCCCCTACGGGCGCCACCTGGCGACCGACCCGGGTGCATACCTGGCTGACCGGGATGCCGTCGATGAAAGTCGGCGATGAGCTCCGGGTCGAGGATGTCCCTGGTGGAGACCCAAGACCGCTCCTCTGGCCCGTAGCCCTCCCAGTCAACCAGGTACTGGAAACCCCGGCCCCGGGGACGGACTTTCAGGAGGCGACGCACCGTCCAGGCAGGTTGGTTGTCAATAACCCGAGGAGGAGGAGCAGGCCTAGGAACAGGAGACAAAGGACAATAAGAGACAGGTTTTACACGGGACACATGAAAGGTAGGATTAATGCGGAGGGACCGGGGCAACATGAGGCGTATAGCTGAACGGTTGATAACCCGGGAGATCTGATAAGGCCCGATGTAACGGGATGAAAGCTTGCGACTCTCCACCCGAAGGGGCAGATCTCGGGTGGACAGCCACACCCTTTGGCCAACACGGTAGTGGGGAGCCGGGGTTCTGCGACGGTCGGCCTGCCGCCGATACCTGGCATTCGTGCGTAATAGCACAGCCCGGGCCTTTCTCCATGTCCGACGACAGCGGCTTACGAACAACTGGGCCGACGGGACGCCAACCTCCTCTTCTTGCTCCGGAAACAGCGGAGGCTGGTAGCCCAAGGAGCACTCGAAGGGGGAAAGCCCCGTAGCGGAGGAAGGCAGGGTGTTGCGGGCATATTCCACCCAAACAAGTTGCCGGCTCCAGGTGGTGGGATTGTCAGCGACCAGGCACCGTAGCACAGTCTCTAGGTCCTGATTGGCCCGCTCCGATTGACCGTTTGACTCTGGATGAAATCCTGAAGACAGACTGATAGATGATCCAATAAGGGTGCAGAAAGCCCTCCAAAACTGGGAGGTGAATTGAGGACCCCGATCAGAGACAATGTCCATGGGTAGTCCGTGGATCCTAAAGACGTGCTGCACCATCAGTTGGGCCGTTTCCTTGGCCGATGGCAGCTTAGGCAGGGCGATGAAGTGTGCTGCCTTCGAGAACCGGTCCACTATGGTGAGGATAGCGGTATTGCCGTCGGATTGCGGCAGACCTGTGACAAAATCCAGGGAGATGTGCGACCATGGACGATGAGGGACCGGAAGAGGCTGTAGGAGACCAGCCGGGGCCTGGCGGGGCGTCTTGTTTTGGTTGCACACCGTGCAGGCAGAGACAAAGGAGGGGACATCCACTCCCATGGTGGGCCACCAAAACCTTCGACGTATAAATGCCAGGGTCCGGCGAGAACCGGGGTGGCAGGTCAGTTTTGATGAATGGCCCCATTCCAGGACTCGGGATCGGACAGGGTCAGGCACGAACAGGCAGCCTGGCGGACCCCCTCCGGGGTCAGGGCTCAACTGTTGTGCGTTACGCACATCCTTTTCAATACCCCAGACCAAGGATGTAGCCAAACAAGAGACAGGGAGAATGTGCTCATTACCTTGGGCAGCAGCAGGACTGAACACACGGGAGAGGGCGTCCGGTTTAGTGTTCTTAGAGCCGGGTCGATAAGACAGGGTGAAATTAAAGCGAGTAAAAAACAGAGCCCACCTGGCTTGTCGGGCATTGAGCCTCCTGGCTGAGCGTAGATACTCTAGGTTCTTGTGGTCTGTCCACACAAGGAATGGTTGTTCCGCTCCCTCCAGCCAATGTCTCCACTCCTCCAGTGCAGTCTTGACCGCCAGCAATTCCCTGTTGCCGACGTCATAGTTAATTTCAGCAGGTGTCAGACGACGGGAGAGGAATGCACAGGGGTGCAGCTTCTGGTCGCTGTCCGACCTTTGTGACAACACGGCCCCCACGCCGACATTGGAGGCGTCCACCTCCACCACAAACTGCCGGGCCGGATCTGGGTGAATCAGAATGGGGGCTGAAGTGAAGCGCTGTTTGAGGGCCGCGAAGGCCTGGGCTGCTTGTGAGGACCATACAAAGCTCACTTTAGTCGAGGTTAAGGCAGTGAGTGGGGCTGCCAAAATACTGTAATTACGAATGAATCTCCGATAAAAATTGGCAAACCCCAGGAAGCGTTGCAGATCCAGGCGTGAAGAGGGCTGTGGCCAATCAGTGACGGCTTGGACCTTGCCTGGATCCATTCGGATGCTACCTGCAGCCACTATGTAACCCAGGAAAGGAATGACAGAGCGATGGAACTCACACTTTTCTGCTTTTACAAAGAGTTGGTTCTCTAATAATCGCTGGAGGACCTGTCGTACGTGTGCCGTGTGTTCCTGGGCTGAGTGAGAAAAAATCAAGATATCATCCAGATACACAAAAACGAAACGATTAATCATGTCCCGGAGTACGTCGTTTACTAGAGCCTGGAAGACAGCGGGAGCGTTCGTCAATCCAAATGGCATCACCAGGTATTCATAGTGTCCACTAGCAGTGTTAAACGCAGTCTTCCATTCATCCCCCTCTCGTATCCGTACCAGGTGGTAGGCATTTCGGAGATCCAGTTTCGAGAATATCGTTGCTCCTTGGAGCAACTCAAAGGCAGAGGCAAGCAGTGGAAGTGGATACCGGTTTTTTACCGTAATGTCATTCAGGCCCCGGTAATCAATGCATGGGCGTAGAGTTTTATCCTTCTTGGCCACGAAGAAAAACCCAGCCCCAGCAGAAGAGGATGATGGCCGAATAATCCCAGTCCTGAGGGAAGTCTCCACATAATCCGCCATGGCCTTAGTTTCCGGACCGGACAGGGAGTACAGACGTCCACGGGGTGGTGATGTACCTGGATGGAGGTCTATGGCACAGTCGTATGGCCGATGAGGTGGTAAAGAGGTAGCCCGAGACTTATTGAACACCTCCCTTAGATCCCAGTATTCGGGGGGAACAGATGACAAATCGATGTC
This sequence comes from Thymallus thymallus, assembly GCA_023634145.1. Taxonomy (NCBI): domain Eukaryota; kingdom Metazoa; phylum Chordata; class Actinopteri; order Salmoniformes; family Salmonidae; genus Thymallus; species Thymallus thymallus. Next base: position 29,535,054 of record CM042379.1, read on the forward strand.
CTCCGTGGCCTGTGAAACCTGTCTTGTTAGGACATGAGGTGCAGCCTTCAGACAATGAGCAAGGCAAAAAGGACTCCAGTTGGTAACAGAACCGGTAGTCCAATCTATGTGAGGGTTGTGTTTAACAAGCCAAGAATGGCCTAACACAATTGGAGCATTAGGGGAATGTAGGGGCAGGAACTGAATCTCCTCCCGGTGGTTGCCAGACAGAATCAGCGTAACGGGCACCGATATCTGGGACACCCGCCCAATAGAACGACCGTCCAGGGCTGTGGCCTCGATGGGTGTGCTTAGAGGGCGTGAAGGAATGCCTAATTTGACCAGAAGAGAGTTGTCAATAAAACAGTCGTCAGCTCCTGAATCCATAAGGACATTTACTTTAAGGGTTTGGGAATCCCAAATAATGGTGGCAGGAAAAGGGAAACGAACCGGGGGTACCCACGGGGTTTTGGTTTGACTCACCCGTATTCCTGCAGTTACGAGTGAGCCCGCCCTTTTAAAGGACAACCGGCTGCATAATGTCCCTTCTTTCCACAGTAGAGGCAGCTGCGACTGGCTATCCTGCGTTGACGTTCCTCAGCCGTCAGTTGTGCCCTCCCTATCTGCATGGGCTCAGAAGTCAGGACTTCGGGCTCCCTCGATGGTTCTCGGAAGTATTCGGGTGGTGCCGTTACTCCCGGTGATGCTCTGCTACCCAGTCCGTCGAAATGCGGAAGTGCCTGAGCAGGACGACGATTTTCTCTCTCCCGGTTTCGTTCCTGAAGCCTACTGCCTATACGCATGGCAATGGAGATGAGGCTGTCTAAACTAGAAGGCACTTCTCGGGCGGCGAGTTCATCCTTGATGGGATCACATAATCCGTCGTAGAAGGCGTCGAGCAGAGCCTCTGAATTCCATGAGCACTCCGCTGCCAGAGTACGGAATTTTATGGAGTAATCCGACACGCTGCTAGTCCCCTGTTTTAGATGTAGCAGCTGACGTGCCGCTTCTCTTCCGGATAACGGAGCATCAAAAACTTTTTTTACCTCCGCAGTAAAAGCTGCTAGACTGTCACAAACGGGAAATTGCTGGTCCCACATCGGCGTAGCCCAGGCCAGGGCTCGCCCCGTCATCATGGTTATCATATAGGCGACCCGTGACTTTTCTGTGGGAAAGGAGGATGGCTGCAGCTCGAAGATACGCGAGCACTGGGACAAGAAAGGACGACAATAACTTGAATCACCAGAGAACCGTTCGGGGGCAGGTAAGTGCGGCTCTCTTAGGGATACCGGGGAAGGTGGTGAATTACTGGGTATAGGTGGGACAGGAGACGGGGAGGAGACGCTCTGTGCCGGTAGTGCTAGTGTTAATTTCTCCAAGTGTTGGAGTAGACATTCGGTGGCTCGCTGCTGGTTCTCTCTCTGCTCACGGAGTTCCTCTGCTATTGACCGTAGCACCTCCTCGTGTCGACCCACAACAACCCCTTGACGGGCTATTGCGCTCTGTAGATGGGTCAACTCCGCTGGGTCCGTCATGGCCAGATCGTTCTGACACAACGACAGAAATACGGGACCCAAAAGCGGACGCGGAGGCAGAGATATGATTAAATATTTAATCAAGTATATGGGCAAGACAGTCTCGTAGTGAATGACAGGCAGTGTTCGTAACAGGGAATCAGAAAGGCAATAGTCCAATAAGGAGAGTCAGGCTCGTCGTCGTAATGCAGGCAGAGTTCGGTACCGGGAATCAGAGGGATGGCAGTGCAGAGGAGTAGACAGGCTCGTAATCCGTAACACAGGTAGAGTTCGTTTTAGCAGGTGATCAGAATGTCGAAGGCACAGGAGGGGATAGACAGGCACGTAATCCAACAGGCGGGTAGAGGTCCAAATACCGGGAAACAGACTGGCAGAGTTAGTAATACAAGAACGCTGGAACGACTGACTAGGCAAGACGATCTGGCAAAACCCCAACAGAACCCAAGGGATTAAATACCCAAACTGATTGATGAGGGAGATAGGGTGCACCTGGTGTGGGGAGGGGATAAACACAGACAGGTGAAACAAATCAGGGCATGACAGTCAGACCAGTATGGAGAGCAATTTACAAACCACCGTTGACCAAAAGAGTAGGGGACCTACAGTGGAGAGTCCTACACGGTAGTGTGGCTGTCAATGCGTTCATTTCCATTATCAATCCCAATGTAAGTGAAGATTGCCCTTTCTGTTTGCAGAGGGAGACAGTTAGTTTATCACTGCTTTCTGGACTGTAGCAGACTGTGTTCTTTTTTTCAGTTGTTGCAACAAATGTTCTTGATGTTTGGAGAGGAATTTTCTAAGGATCTATTTATTCTTGGTTTTAGCTACAGTCAGAAAAGGAGATTGAAATGTCAATTGTTTAATTTTGTATTTGGTCAAGCAAAAATGGCTATCTACCTCAGTAGAAGGAATAAGATTGAAGAGTCCTTAGATGCTGACATAAATACTGTTTTTGTTAGAATGGTGAAAGCTAGATTGAAAGTTGATTTTGATTTCTACTGTACCACAAATAATGTTGAGGAGTTCATAAGCATTTGGTGTCTTAAAAATGTTTTGTGCTCTGTTGTAGAGAATGCCTTGTGCTTTGGAAATGTTTTGAGTTAAATCATGCTCAATTATTGTTTTTGTTTTTTTGTTTTGGAAATAGATTTCTCTGTGTTGTAGAGAACTCTGTTTTGAAAAATAAAGAGGTTTGAAAAATCTAAAAAAAAATCTCTCTCTCTCACTCTCCTTCTCACTCTCTCTCTCTCCCTCTCCTTCTCTCTATCTCTCTCTCTCTCTCTCTCTCTCGTTCTCCCTGTCCTTCTCTCTCTCTCTCCTTCTCTCTCTCTCTCTCTCTCTCTCACTCTCCAGCATCCTGGTCTCAGTGATATATTCATATTTGCTCTCCTGCCAAACATGCCTCAGAACTGTTGCTATAATGTCAGGCTAATTATTCATCATTAAGACGGCCTGGTTGATCTAGGTACACCAGTGGAGATGGAGATGGAGTGTGTCTTTTGTGTCATCTCCCTTCTCCTCCACCCCCCCCCCTCTCTCTCTTCTATCACAATCCCTCTCTCTCTCTCCCTCTCTCTCTCTCTCTCAATTTAATTTAAATGCAATTTAAGGGGCATTATTGGAATGGGAAACATATGTTTACATTGCTAAAGCAAGTGAAATCTCTCTCTCTCTCTCTCTCTGCCTTCTCAACACTGTTTGTGAGACAGGACCCGGTGATCTGTTTGCCAGCACGGCCTGTTTATATTGTCACCATTACTACGAAGTCATTTAATTTGATCGATAAGCTAGAGGAGTCACCCCCTCTGGGGATGCTGAGTGTGTGTCTGTGTGTGTGTGTGTGTGTGTGTTTGTGTGTGTGTGTGTGTGTGTGCATGTGTGTGTGTGTGTGTGTAGTCTAAATTTATTATCCTTTTGGGTTCCAAATGACCTCACAAGGATAGTAAAACAAGGAAAGTGTGACAGTTGTGGACATTTAGCCAAATACCAAAATGAAAAGATGAACACACAAAAACAGAAACAGCTGGAAGAACATGACTTAGTAACAGGTTAAGGTTTTCATCCTGTGTTTTAATCACATGCATAAAGCTGGAACACATGACTGAGTTACAGGTTAAGGTTGTATTCTTGTGTTTTAATCACATACTGTACATACAGCTGGAACACATGACTTCCACAGAAACATGATCCTAACACACCATTAGTCCCTGCTACTCAGTAAAGGACAAATACACCACTTTATAAGTGACTCTAATTCCCAATATGAGATATGAACTGTATTTATCTCTTGTAAAACACACAGTTCCCTAACCCTAACCCTAAACCTAACCCAGAGATGTGTGGACTAGAATGATGACCTAACCCTAACCCTAACCCTAACCCTAACCCAGAGATGTGTGGACTAGAATGGTGACCTAACCCTAACCCTTACCCTTACCCTAACCCTAACCCTAACCCTAACCCAGAGATGTGTGGACTAGAATGGTGACCTAACCCTAACCCTAACCCTTACCCTAACCCTTACCCTAACCCAGAGATGTGTGGACTAGAATGGTGACCTAACCCTAACCCTACCCCTTACCCTAACCCTAACCCTAACCCTAACCCAGAGATGTGTGGACTGGGCATGGGGTAAAGTATAAAGTAATATAGCTATTCTTCATTCTTCTTATTTTCTTCTGTTTTCCTACATTCATCCGTTCTACTTCCCCCTCTCACCCATGAGTCAGGCCAGGGGGATATGTGACTCCTCGGCATGTGTGTGTCTCTCTGTGAGTGGATGTGTGTGTGTGTCTGTCTCCACATGTACATTCACTAGACTAGAGCATATACCCGTCTATAATGTACACACATCACATACACCTCAACTGTTATGGTCACCATATGTGAAAGATTTCTGGCATACTCTGTCTTTCACCCTAGATGACCAGTGAGTGATGACTATACCTTGTCTGTCTGAAACACCCCTTAAAGCAGCCAGCAAGCCCATCTCAGACCTTTTCTGCAAACCTCCATCCATCCCAAACTAAAGACCAATACTTTCTGCCAACCTCCATCCATCCCAAACTAAAGACCAATACTTTCTGCCAACCTCCATCCATCCCAAACTATAGACCAATACTTTCTACCAACCACCAAGACAAGACTTGTGACTTCCTCAGGTACTTTAGCCTGCCACCGCCCGGGCCACGCTCATATTTTACCTCTGTGCCACTGTTTGTGTGTGTGTGTGCGTGTGTGTGTGTGTGTGTGTGTGTGTGTGTATCCCCATGTGTATTACCCTGTCAACTCCTGGGCCACCGGTCATATCTTCCGTCTAACAGCCAGATAGAAAAACAGCCCTTCTTTTGATTTGAGCGAAGGAAGTGGTTTACCTCACGTTCCTCATATCTCTCCTCCCTCTCTTCTCTTATTTGTCCATTTCTTTAGCTTCCTCTCAGGCGGCAGGGTCTGGTATGGTTTGGGTCTTATATAGGCCTCTAGCTGAAGCTCACTGAATGGTTTAAAGCAGAGAACAGTACTTTAAAGAGAATATGGAGCCAGGCAGTGTGTCAAACTGTGTGGGAATATATGAGTGGTTGTGTGTGTTTTGTTTGAATGTGGATGGGTAGCGGAAAGATCATGTGTCAACACAGACATAAACAAATACACCATAAAAAAAGCTGAACATTTATCTTTTTTTAGGGGACAGCTACACTACACACAGGTCCTAATTCGACCTCTAAAGCCCTAACCCTCTGCACACAACACCCATCATCCGTACACCTAGCTATATTTGTCATAGAACCAACCACATTCCCCTCCCCTTCACCATTCCATCTTAACTCTCTCGTCCACAGTCCTTCATCAGTGCCTGATGCATGCTAGGGTCTATGAGCACCATCAGGAATATTACATTCTCTAAACGCTTCCACTTTGCACGGTTCAGACTCCATTGAGGCTGGAGGCATCGCCCCCAACCAGCACACTGTGAATGCTGTTGGTGTCAACAGATATTTCTCTCTCTCACCCCACCATTCTCTCTTTCTCTCTCCTCTTTCTGTTTCTCTTTCCCTCCTTTTTTCTGTGTCTTTGTCTTTTTCTCTCCTCATTTCTGCCTTTATCTCCTCCTCTCCCCCATCTCTTTCTCATTTTATGTCTCTCCCTCACTCCCTCTTCCTCATTCTCATTTTATATTCTTTATCCAGTGCTCTCCAATCATCAGTTTTGGTCAATTAAATATAATTCCGATGTGGTGTCGTTGATGCATGATAACGATCATTCTCAGGAGTTCATAGGACCATGGAGCTGATCTTGGAACCAATGAAAGAGAAAACTGATCTGATGTCTCCTCTCCTCTCCTCTCCTCTCCTCTCCTCTCCTCTCCTCTCCTCTCCTCTCCTCTCCTCTCCTCTCCTCTCCTCTCCTCTCCTCTCCTCTCCTCTCCTCTCCTCTCCTCTCCTCTCCTCTCCTCTCCTCTCAGATAAATGGGACGCTGAGAGTGTGAATCAAAGCAAAATGACACATTTGAGCAGGGAGAGATGGAAACTATGAGTGATAGAATTACCTGATGGAATGGAAGGCAAACGGAAGTCTGCAGGTGTATATAAAGTGGTGTTGATGGCACTTAAACTTCAGCATACTGCTAACACAGACAACCATAGACACAAAGACAAAAATCTGAGTGGCAGAAAATTATACAGGATTGTGAAATTACCATAGCCTTATTAATTATTTTGTGATTAAACTAATCACGAAAACATGAATTAACTAGGAAGTCGGGGCACCACTGGAATCTGTCGTTTACAGAGTTACCAATTCCAGACAATAACTCTTCGGATATTTTCATATCTTATCATAAGAGTCTCTTGTTAATTAACTTTACCTTATCTCGATCAGTCTCATTCTGAAAGTCATAAAATCCTAGTTTGCATGAACCCAATTTTACTCATGAATCATCCATACACAAATTGGCTCAATTATTTATTTACTAGCTAATTAAACAATTACAGAATATACAAATACAATACTAATATTATACAGGATGATATCGTCCCTAGTGGACTGAATAAAAGTTTGGTTATAACACGATAGATTCAGAGAGGAAGGGGGGAAGGGAAGGAAGACATGGAATTTGTCTTCTATTGGACATGGGAACCGAATGCCACATAAATCTGACTACATATGTGCTTTAACAATCGTTCGTTCGGACAAAGGAATGTAATCAGTATTTACGTGACGATGGCTCCGATAGCTCGTTGAGTTCATGGTTTGCCCAGTCGATGTCGTCATCGTTCCTTTGTAACATACCATCTCATGTAGGGAGCAAACTCCCCCATTCTTTGGAACTCTAGGGTTGTAGATGAAATTCCCCATTTTAACGTGTGGACAAGTCCTCACATCATTGGAACTTCGCCCTTCTATGCATTTGGACAAAGTCCTTGCATTTTTGGAACTGATATTTCAATTCTCAGCGAGTCCTCTTAAAGATTCGGGTCAGAGAGGCGGGTCCCATCACACTGACACGCTCTTCTGACCTCATTAGGGGCGTGGCTTAGTTAGTGGGCAAACGGCATAAAAAAACTAAAATCACATTGTAATCTTTTCCGTTAAACATTTTACACAATAATTAGATGCATGCCTCATAATTGGGAAGTGTATACAAACATAGATAACGTTATGTTGTGATACTGTCTTTTCTGAGTGTCACAAGAATGAACAAAGTGGACAGGATTGTCGCTGGCTTATCACGGACTGTTTACACGTTCTCCCGTTCAGGAATATTGTTGTAATTCTCAGTTATGGGATGTAGTAATATTCTGCGGGAAAAGTTTCTTTGTCCTGTTCTGAAATTCTTTCTCTCAATACTAAATGGTCCTGGAGGTCCTAAGCCAGGAATTTATGACCTGTCGTAAAGTCATAAAACTGCTCCCCACTCCGAAGAGGAGAAGGGGGGGGGGGGGACTAGCGTCACGAAAGTACACAGAGTCCCTGTACATTGTGTCTGGTCCTAGTTATAAAACAGCCTGAGTTAACACACAGAGTTAGCACACAGAGTTAGCACACAGAGTTAACACACAGAGTTAGCACACAGAGTTAGCACACAGAGTTAACACACAGAGTTAGCACACAGAGTTAGCACACAGAGTTAACACACAGAGTTAGCACACAGAGTTAGCACACAGAGTTAGCACACAGAGTTAACACACAGAGTTAGCACACAGAGTTAGCACAAAGAGTTAACACACAGAGTTAGCACACAGAGTTAGCACACAGAGTTAGCACACAGAGTTAGCACACAGAGTTAACACACAGAGTTAGCACACAGAGTTAGCACACAGAGTTAGCACACAGAGTTAACACACAGAGTTAACACACAGAGTTAGCACACAGAGTTAACACACAGAGTTAGCACACAGAGTTAGCACACAGAGTTAACACACAGAGTAAAACCTTGTTCCTTCTGAGTCTGTAGTATTTTTGGATTAGCCTCATTTTCTTTCCTGTCCACTGTGTGCTCAGTGGTGAAGGTTAATGATTTCTGAATGGGATCTCCTAGTGCAGTCTCAGAGCTCTTAGTACTGTGTGTGTGTGTGTGTGTGTGTGTGTCTGCGTGTTTGTGTGTGTGTGGTTGTGTTTTCTATCGTCAGTGTCCCTGAGATGAAGGATTCGAGTGGCAGATATTGAGAAAGCAGATAAAATGGACCCTCGTGAAGTGAGAGAGGGACAGAAAGTGGAGAGGAGAACAGTAGTAAAGGTCTCTTTCTCCTTTCCCCTTCAGTGCTTCTTTCACCAAGCATGGCAGCAGCTGTCATCCCCTGACATTCAACAGACTCACTAGCAGAGAGGGACAGACACAAGCACATACACATAAGCGCACACTAGCACACACACACACACACACATAGACACACAGAAACACATACACACAAAATGCCACAACAATTTCTATTTCCTCTTCTATCACGCAGAGCTGACTCTGTGAAAGGTCTGTCACTGATCAATACAGATGAAAAGGGAGTCTTCTATCATGCAGAGCTGACTCTGTGAAAGGTCTGTCACTGATCAATACAGATGAAAAGGGAGTCTTCTATCATGCAGAGCTGACTCTGTGAAAGGTCTGTCACTGATCAATACAGATGAAAAGGGAGTCTTCTATCACGCAGAGCTGACTCTGTGAAAGGTCTGTCACTGATCAATACAGATGAAAGGGAGTCTTCTATCACGCAGAGCTGACTCTGTGAAAGGTCTGTCACTGATCAATACAGATAAAAAGGGAGTCTTCTATCACGCAGAGCTGACTCTGTGAAAGGTCTGTCACTGATCAATACAGATGAAAAGGGAGTCTTCTATCATGCAGAGCTGACTCTGTGAAAGGTCTGTCACTGATCAATACAGATGAAAGGGAGTCTTCTATCACGCAGAGCTGACTCTGTGAAAGGTCTGTCACTGATCAATACAGATAAAAAGGGAGTCTTCTATCACGCAGAGCTGACTCTGTGAAAGGTCTGTCACTGATCAATACAAAATATTTTACCTTTTAGATGTTGTTGTAGGAGGCCTTAGATGCAGATAATAAAGAGTTTTTAAAAAATTAATGTTTATGTACCTTTTTAGAGAAATGTTGTAATATTGCAACATTGGGCTTAGTTGGGAGCAGAATTTCGGTATTTGTACTCACGTTGTCTGAACAACAATTCAGAACAACTAAGGGTTCATTTGCAGGTCTGATTGCTTACTTAGCCCCATAAAGGTATATATTAATAATATATTAATATAAGATTTTAATAATAATCACACAGTCATTTTTTTATGAAGTCATTTATTTAAAAAAAAACTATTAAACAAGATAAAACTCTAGCTTTTTCTAGAATCTTCTTAATTCCTTTTTTCTTTTCCTGACTGACTTTTATTGGTTGTGAAAGTCCCAAAAACAGTTATTGTCCTCTGAAAAGCAAAGGTGAACATCACACTTGCTGCATTGCGTGTTGGTGTATCCTTTATTGAAATGTCTGCAGCGTCCTCTCCCTGTCTTACGTGGGAAATGTGCAACTTGGTCCTTGCGTACATCCAATGGGAGGTGTGCACATCTGATCATTCAGAGGGCTTTTTGATGTCACTGTCTGTGTTGCTGGGCTCCCATTGCCTGGAGATGGTCGTCCTCTCTTTGGAGTTTGAAGTGTTGTGTTTACCAGGATGAGAGAGGATGCTAGCTGTGCCTGAAACTGTCTCCTGTTCATTGTCTCTTTGCTAGACATCTTGAGAGCTTGGCAGTCCCGCTTGTAGAGGAGCCAGGCATTGACCACAGCGAGGATGATGGTGTGCCAGAAGATGTACATGTACCAGCGACGGGATTTGATGGGGAACTTATATTTGGCTGTAAATGAGTCCAACAAATCCACACCTCCCATGTACTTGTTGTAGGCACCAACAATGTAAGGCCTCTCAACTTCAATGTAGGTTCTGTTGGCTTTGTCCCAGCGTTGAATCTTCTGTACAGGTTCGGGTCCAGCAAAGGATGACACAAGTGTGATGGCCCTGTTGTCATACCATTTGACAGCACAGATGTTGTGATTCCCCTCCACTCTGACGTCATAGCTTCCTCTCCCCTTCTTCTTCAAGCTCTTCTCATCTTCAAGGTTATAGTTAGGTAGGCACACCTGCCTGGCTGTTCCCACATAAGGAATTCCCCGATCGACCTTCTGGAAGTGTGGAAGCAAGTTTCATCACAACATCACCTGACAATCCAAGTTCAGATTTGGCTCGTATTCCGTTGACACTGCCTTGGTAGACATCGAAGTCACACATCATGCCAGAGATTCCAGTTCTCACCCACACTTTGAATCCCCATGGGTTTGGCTTGCCTCGCATATATTGCTTGATGCTGCTGAATTTCCCCTTGAAAGGAATCATCATCTCATCCACAGAGTTGTGTTCTTCTGGTACCACCTGCAGGCATTTCTCTCTGAATGAATCAAGCCATGGTCTGAGTTTCCATAGTTTGTCTTTCTTTTCCGTCTCAGATACTGTCATGTTGTTTACAAAATGTAATGACGTCAACAGGGATTGGAATCTGTTGCGTGGCATCACATCAGCAACAGGGGAGTACCGTGTCTCTGTCTCCCAATACATACGGTTTACAGCCATTTGTACTAGGCCCATCTTCAGGTACATGCCAAACATTTTTTCAATTTCCTTTGCCGTGGTGTTTACAGATGTTCCATGTGTCTAAAAGCTGTACTCATTTGTGTTTTGTGTCAGAGCCTCAATCATGTCTTCGGACACAAACCTCTGGAAGTATTCCAATGGTGTATGGAGGGAAATGTAATCTCCTGTGATATCCAAACCAGAAAAATCAGTGTTGGGACTGAGGAAATCTTTTTTCAGCCAGCGATACCTGTCACGGGGCATGGTGTGTTTGCTTGTTTTTGGCTCGATGTCCTCGTAATTATCAGCTGGACAGTCCATGGGTGGTTGGTTTTCTTTGTCCACTTGTTGACAGACATCTTCATCTGAGTCTTCATCACTCTCATCAGTGTCATTGAGTTCCATCTCAACTTCACTCTCTCTATTTTGGATGACATCAATCACATCCTGCACACTGTATCGCGGCTCTCTCCTTGATGGTGGCATTCTGAAAATAAAATATCATTTAATTAACATGTATTAAAATGCTTTTTATATTGTAGTATATAACCTGAAGTAATAGATAGGGTGGTGGACCAAGTGGTCAGAGTTGAAATGTCTGCCTATTGTAAGTTGCTTAGGACAAAAGCGTCTGCTAAATGCC